>AZAH01000006.1:220183-544843 GCA_000710315.1 Eremothecium coryli CBS 5749
CCAGTTCACTGGGATTTAACTACTAAGCATGCGAGAGGCCCTGGGTTCAATTCCCAGCTCGCCCCTTCTTTTTTGCAGATACTGGTTCTGCCACCTGAATTTTTTACTACCTTTGAAAAACTGCGTGCGATCTGGAAGGTAGAGAGACATTAAATCACCATTGTTGGTCCATTTAAAGAACAGATCCACTGAATACATAGCCATAAGGAGTCGCGATGCAAAGGACAAAGATACTGGGATTGACGTTGAGGAGCTCAAGAAGAGGCCCTAGTCTCTTTAAACCGTTCTCTACTTCTACATTACATCAAGACAAGGAAACAACGCACTTTGGCTCGAAGACGGTTCCTAAAGAAGAGAAAGAAAAGTTAGTTGGCAATGTCTTCTCGACTGTCGCATCTAAGTATGATCTTATGAACGATATTATGTCTCTTGGTGTACACAGGATGTGGAAATCTCATTTTATTAGCAAGTTGGATGCTGGCAAGAGGCCTAATTCTACCGAACCTTTGCACTTCATAGATGTAGCAGGAGGGTCAGGTGATATTGCTTTCGGGATACTTGACCATGCGGAGCATAAGTTTCATGATACCGTCTCCACTATGCATGTCGTGGATATCAATGCCGATATGTTGAAGGAAGGGGAAAAGCGGGCAATGCAGCAAGGCAAGTACTATAATGATCCTAGAGTTCAGTTTTTGGTACAGAATGGTGAAACATTAGAGGATATTCCATCGAACTCAAAAGACGTATACACTATTTCCTTTGGTATCAGAAACTTCACTGACATCCAGGCCGGCCTAAACACTGCATACAGAGTCTTGAAGCCTGGTGGGATTTTTTTCTGCTTGGAGTTTTCAAAAATAGGGAACCCCTTGGTGAACACTGCCTACCAGCAATGGTCAAAGCTGTTGCCTGTTATGGGTGTTATGGTAGCTAATGACTATGATTCATACCAGTATTTGGTGGAATCGATCCAACGTTTCCCCAACCAAGAAGAATACAAGCGCATGATTGAAAAGGCCGGGTTTACTTCTGTAGGTTATGAAAACCTAACGTTTGGTGTTTGCTCCATTCATTGGGGTATCAAAGCTTGATGTTAACATTTATAGAAAAGGGCGTTAGTCTCTATAAAGAATAAAACTTCCATAACTGTACATAGGTCCTACTATTGTTACATAAAATGTACTACTATGCCTCCAACATTCTGAGTCGGACGGGTATTTCCAGCGATGCCGTCCCTACATGCCCTTCAAATTTGATATTTACCCTAATGCAATACATCCTGGAACATAAACAGCTCTCAAAGGATGGAACTAGCGTTTCCTTTATATCTTGATTGAGGACAAGATTTACGTTCACATCTCTGGTGTATTCGTTGTCTGTACCTTTTACCCACTCCCGTATAACTTGAGATTTGTACAATGCGTATTGTTGTGAGGGAGGGTGAGAGCTGCCAGAGCCACTAAAACTAACATTCAGTAAGTTCACGGCTGAGCTTCCACCACTCGTCACAGGGCTCAGATCATCATCAGGGGCTTTCAAGGTGCGCATTTGATCCTTAAACACGTGATGTAATGTTCTAACGTCAACCTTGAGATACGCCAGGCACTCTACATCATGTATCAACTGTGGGCCGATAAAATCATTGAAGGTCAACTCTCTGGGAGAATCTTGTTGTCTAGAGAGATTATAGAGTTCGTTGAGTGCAACATAATCTTTCTCAAATCTTGCTTGTAGAGCCCTTATCTTTTTCAATAGATCCTTGTAAGCTTCTCTAATACCTTCAATCTTTTCCTTGCTGAGCAATAGTTGGGTATCTAACTTAATTGGTATCGAGTTGACTGATTTTGTAGTCAGGCAAAGCAACTCTGTGGTGACGGAAGATATTCCAGGAGGCTCATGAGGAGAGCTGTTATTGGATTGTAAACAGCGCAGTTTTATTTCCAAGTTCTTTAGAACTTTGACTTCCGAGTCGGAGAAAGGTTCCATAAGAGCCTTCCAATTTTTCTGGTCATGCTTGTTCTTGTTCTCCAGTCTATTGATCTTCTTCAACAAGGATGGCTGAATATAAGGTAAACCATCTGTCGGGATTTTTGCAGATAGCACAATGATTCCTGATCGAATGCTATCCGGCTGCTCTGCTTTACCAGCTGAGAACCCGGGGAAGAAGATTTTCTTCTTTGAATATCTGTTTTTAATTTTCAGCGTATAACTGAATTCCGATTCCACAGTTGAGTCAGAAGACGTCAAATTTTTGATATTCCTTAGAGGGAAAGAGGAATATGCATCATCTAATCTATTGCCCACATACAACTGGCGAAGCTTACATCTGAAGATGTCATCAGCATCTAGATCAGCATCATTTTCAAGTGTACCACTTGCATCCGTACTCTGCAGATGATGGTTGCTAATTCGCTCATTGCGATCTAGCCTTGCGAATACAGTTTCAAGAGCGGTGATCCTATCTTGGAGCAACTTGGTGAGAGCCTCGAGCTGCTTCGCAGGTGTTCGCTCACCTAAAAGAGGCTGACAGAAACCGAACGGAATAAACCGCACATTGTATTCATTCTCCCTCATGATATTAAGCTTACCTGTCTTAGAATCCTTCCCCACTATTTTGGCATCTACAGCATAGTTGATTGACAATGTTTCACTGACAAGATCATTTGTTAATATTGGGGAACCTTTAGTTCCTAAATGACCGTAGCCCAACAAAGGATTAGTTCGAATGGTGGCGTATTTTCCATTTGACTTAAATTTGTCTATACCAAAACTCGGAGGAACTAAACAGTGTGAAAACTGCTCATGCTTACAAGAAACATCCAGTATACGCATGGGAAACTTAAACATAAAATATTTCTTATACTTGACCCCTGGTTCCAGAACCCTCTTATTATTGAGGCCAAGTACACAGTTTTCATAATCCCTGCAACCGTAATTATAGGCAAATCCGCTTGAAGAGACAACAGAAGAATAAGACCAGCTTGCAGATAGATCAACCATGCGTAAAAAACGTTTCACCGTCCTTTTTCCGTTTACTTTGTCTATAACCGTCGAGTACCCCTCCAAGGTGACATAGAACATTTCAAACTTTAATGGCTGTGAGGATCTGTTCTCAATGACAACATAACCATTTATGATATCACCAGATGTATACTCCTTTAGGATAGATTCTTCATCCGGCTTTTGATCCGGGTTTACTGCATGTTTTGTGATTCGGATATCAATCTCTACAGGTGTTACCATTTTGGGTAGACTGTACAACTTCTCAATATTAATGTTGTCAAAGTCTCCATCCCCGAGATCATCCTCGATCGGCTCGTCTGCCATATTCGTCGATGAAAGGCTAACATGCTGTGTCGAAATCGCATGTAGATTCATATAAGAGTTAGAGTTCGAGGAATTAAGTGTTGTAGAGCTACCACCATTACCATCACCAGGACAGACACCAAGTTCACAACTTACGGACTGCTGGTGGGCTTCCTGGTAACTGGGTGGTAAGTCATGTTGATCAGCATTAACGTTCCCTCGAGGAATGTGTCTATGCAAGGCATTATACATTTGAAACGAAGGTAGCACATCGAAAATAGTCCCGTCTATTCCATCCTGGCTGTCGTCATCATCCTCTGTTTCTTGCCCGCTCGTACGTTCAGAGTTTAGATGTGAGCCATCCCGAACGGAGTGTCGACCATGGCGAAACCTCAGGAGACTTGAGGCCGACGCACTCCTAAAAAATAGAGAAGGGGAGGTGGATCGCTCTCTACCCCGACTTCCAGTATCGGTACTTTGACGAAACAAACGTGGCCTAATGTTCTCCGGCATGCTGATTTCTGATTGAGTCACACAGTAAAAAGTCCACCTAATAAAATTCTAGATGACTTTTGTCTCTTGCAAGCGTACAACTGGTAATCACTATACACCTTGGATCAGAAGCCCTATTGTATAAATATACCACTTACTCGAATCTGAGTGAATATGACTTATTCTTACCAGCTCCTCACATCTTTTTTATGAGGGTTGTGCTTAAAATTTTCGTACGGCAACTATGGCTATCGACTCATAAAAAGAAAGTCCTGTAGCACGTGATTGTAGAAGATGTCTGATATTGCAAAAGGTGTTGAATCAGACTATATTTGGTACAAGTAGCTTTCCTGAGCAATTTGCTGCAGCCTCTTGACATCCTGGTAATCATCTCTAGTCATCCCATTTCTATTTTGCTCCCACAGAACATCAAACTCGGCCGTTTCAAGCATTGAATGGTCACGCTCAGTGAACCACAGATGCTCTTTGGACTTCTTGTGGCGCTCACGGTCATTTTCCATCCGGTGAAGGGTGGTGCTAGCCCCTGCAGATGAAGGTAACTGTATGGCTCCATGTTTTCTGTAGTAGCGCTGTAAGAATATAGCCTTCGTCCTCCTGTCTACCAACAGCTCAAGAGTATCTTCCATCGTATCAATAGAGTCAAGTTTAGGAACATGCCAGGAAAGGTCAAGATCCTTATTCGCGATTTTCTCCTGTAGATCGGTAGAAAGCGAAAACTTACTCTTCTCGCATGTTAATTGCTCTAACGTGGAGTCGTCTTCAAGGCCGATCATCTTCCGAAGATGCAAAAATATATCTATAACAATTTCCAAATTGCACAGGGCCTTCCATTCTTCGTCGGGCATCACTAGTTGTACCATTCTATTGAGATCTTTGAGTAGGTAGTTATGAACCACCTTACCAGCGGTATTGTATTGTCCGTCTACTTCCTTCAAGCAGCGCGGCCATAAGGAAGATAAAAGCCTGCTCCAATAAATCAGGACGTTCAGGCGATCCAATGGATCCATAGATGCAGTGGTCTCAAACAAGCAGTTGTGAAAGTCTTCGTAGTGATCCTCGTAATGTAATAGATAGAAGTGTACCGGATCCGTACCAGACGATTGCCCTGTAGATGGGCTTGTGTCTCGGCTCACATTGAGCGTCTTATGGAGGGTCTTGATAACTTCTATGAACTTCAATCTCGCTTCCAATGAATCCATGGTTCAGATGCAACAAATACTTTGTTTATTTTAAGCTGCTTTAGTGGGCGGCCTTCTCACGTTGTTGGTCGGTTATGACGAGTGTTTGCATTTTTTCGCTTTCTTCATACGTCCATCATCGCAAGAGATGGCCGCCCAGGCAAAAGACAAACTGGACAAGCACTACTAAATCTATGTTCCCTCTATATTCTAGAATTGATTATACATTTATTCATGGGAATGGACGCCTTAGGCAGCGTAGTAGGGTGATCTATTCACATCTGCTGAGTGCGGTTAGAGGATGTCGGTATTACCTGCTCACCAGTGCCATTGCGTATGCTGATATCTGCCACGTTCACAGGTGCAGATGAGGATGCTGGGCTAAGCAGTGGCCTCTGAAGCGAGTGACCGTCCACCAGCCATGGAAGATTTGGTTTTACAATGTACGGAACACTGTAAAAACTATTGTCGGATGCCGATTGCGGAGGAGGAGACTTGCGCAACTTCTCAAAAGCATCGAGAACATCAATTTCGTGGCCCCGTACCGTATTGGGAGGATTGCTTATAGAAAGCAACTGTGGATGAGTGTTGAAACTTATATTGTCTGCTACGCGCAGTTTCTCTACGCCAACGCCAAGACCTGCCTCGCAATTGAAACCATTAAATAGAGTAGTTGCTGCTAGATTTTTCTCCGCTGCCAACCTAGGCTTGTTCACACCTTTACTGCTGTTAGGCATCTCTTCTGTCACTTGGCGTTTCTTTCGTCCGCTTCCAGGCTTCCTGCCTTCCAGTAATGTCTTAGCTTTACCAGGTTTGCGCCCACTTCCTGGCTTTCTTCCTTGAGCTAGAGTTTTGGCCATCCCGTCCTTCGATACACTAGCCTATGCGCTTCTATTATTCAACCTCCTTGTCACAAACTTCGACCAGTACTGTTAATCGTAGTTTTTAAAAGAATTAGATCACTAAAACTAACGGGCTGGTTATCACGGTCACGTGACAGAACTTTCAGTCTCTACACACATAGCTGCAACACGCTGAACTGAGACTGGCCTAAGCAGTTTGATGCCACGAGCAGGTATCGAGCGATTGCGTTATTAGAGCGTTCATATGCCCCTTAATCTTATCCAATTGTTGCGTTGCCACCGACTTGAGAAAACTTTCTACGACAAGAGTATGAAAAAGAAGCGTAAAATCATTATAGAGTTAGTTACATACACAATACACGTACGTGGAAGCAAGCTAGTACTTCAACGATATCCACTTCAGTGTTGACAGCTAATATGAGCATTAGTATCAATATAAAGTCGGGGCAAAACAAATGGGAGGTAAAAGTAGACCCTTCCGCCAATGTAGGGGAACTTAAAAAAGAGATCTCTAAGGTGTCTGATATTCCAGCAGAGAATCAAAGGTTGATATTCTCAGGGAAGATTTTGAAAGACGATCAGACATTGGTATCCTATAAGATAGAGGATGGGCACGCAATTCATTTGGTGAAGGCTGGAGGGAACAAGACAGCAGGTGGCAACAGTTCTGGGGGATCAGGGGCTGGATCGGAAGCTCAGAAGCGCACGGCGGAGTCTGGACAAGGTACTCCTTCCTCGGCAGTGCCCAGCAATATTGCAGCGGGCCAAACAGGTGGATTTAATCCATTAGCAGATTTAACAGGCGCAAGATATGCAGGTTATGCAAACCTTCCTTCGACTGACATGTTTGGCCCTGATGGGGGGCTAAACAATGCCGTGGGGCAAGAGGAGATATTGAGCATGTTAGAGAACCCTATATTTCAGTCACAAATGAATGAAATGCTAAGCAACCCTCAAATGATCGACTTCTTGATACAACAGCATCCTCATTTGCAGGCCATGGGACCAACTGCAAGGGAGATGTTACAAAGCCCCTTCTTCAGACAAATGATGACTAATCCTGATATTATTAGACAGATATCCCGGCTTCAAACAGGCATGGGCGGCGGTGCTGACGATCCTAATGGCGGTTTCCCAGCCCCAGGCTCCGTTACAAACAATGACGACACCAGGGAAAACACAGCGGCTGCTCCACCTAATCCGTTTGCTTCGCTTCTCAATTCACAAGCCAACCCATTTGCTGCCATGGCCACCCCTCCTGCTGGTGCTGGCGCAGGTGCTGCTGATCCTGGCCAGAGGACCCAGAACAGAGGCTTGAATCTCCCACCGTTAGATCCCGCCATGCTTTCTGCGATGTTTGGAGGATCATTACCTACTTCGACCCAACCACCTGACAACAGGCCTCCAGAAGAACGGTACGAGCAGCAGTTGAGACAACTAAATGACATGGGATTTTTCGATTTTGATAGAAATGTTGCGGCATTGAGACGCTCCGGGGGGTCTGTTCAAGGCGCTCTGGACACTTTGTTGAACGGTGATGTTTAAATTACCTCTATTAACGTCTGCTACGGGTAGGTGACAACGAATCATAGCCAGTATATTTCTAAGTAGCTTATACCCCCATGCTATATTGTTAGTAATGTCTATAACTAAGGCTGAATAGTATTACATTTATCATCATTAACGGTAGTTTTGTTTCCTCATTTCCTTGCATTCCTAGATTTACAACGCGGTCAGTGTTGGTAAGAAGAGCAAGAGCAAGAGTACGGTGTGGGTGTGGCGATAACTTAGTGAGTGCCATCCTCAGCGTTTGAAAATGTCTACTACTGTCACTAAAGCTAAAAGTGAAAATGACTCTGTGAAGGAGGGCATACAGCTGAAAAAGCTTCCTAATCTACAGGAAGTCAAGAAAGAAAACCCAATGAGGACTCTACTATCACAGTCAATTGCATTGCAGCTAAAAACGATGAAATCAGGGATCAATATATCACAGCTGGGGTTTGAAAATCTTTTACAGTTTATTGAACTACAAATGGAGGACATGTTCCAGATTTTGCATCGCTTCGCTAATGTACAGCGGCGCAACGAGATATCGCTTAATGATATTAACATGTTCCTTGCTGGAACTGGCATAAAGGTTTCTGGCTTGCAAGAGGAGGCACACAGGTGTGGATATATAAAGACCCGTTTCGCGGCCGAAGCTGAACATCTTGCAAGGCGAAGCCACGAGTTAGCTGAACAATGGCACAAATCGATGTCTGATGAAGAGCTACTTTCTAGCAAATACGCAGAGTTCTTTTTCAAGGATGTTGATATTTTGAATTTAGTACCTCCTACAAACCTTAACAATCGTTATGTCCCTAAATGGCTTCCAGAATTCCCCCCTGACCACACGTATAAGTTCACCTCCATCTACAATACACCGATTACTGACGAACGTATAATGAAGCGCAAGCTATTTGAGGAAGGTAATCTTTCTGAGATAGCTCTATTGAATATGCTTGGTAGCAGCAATAAGAAGAAACACTTTATTCTTGATGATGAACAGGCCTCGAGTCTTTATAAACAAAACCAAGAAGAAATTGGCTTTGTATATGGTATGTCAACCAAGCGTCAGCGGCAGATATCGTCAACTTCACAGGAGAAAACTGGAGCACCCTCAAATTCCTCTACCAAAGCATTCAATATCGAAGAGTATGCACGCTCAAGGGTGGAACTCGCAAGACGTCAAGTTGAAGACTTCGAACTTCGCAAATTACAACCGCAGAAGAATCCGTTTATTAGAGCAGCTAATGTGTGCTCGCCGTACGGTAACAACCAACGTATATCGAGAAAAGCGATGGAGCGAGAATTTAATGTTCTACTGCAACGTAGTTTTGTTGGAGTTATTAAGTCGATACCTCATCTTAAGCGCCTCAAAGAAAAGGAACTAGCGGCAGCAATCGAGCGAGAGCGGGCAAGAAAGAAAGAGCAGAAGCCTGAAGATGGTGTGGTAGATTTAAATGTTTTAGCGGAAGACCCTATGTTAGCAGGATTAGATTCTAGTGAAAGCGAGGAAGAGAATCTTGAAGATCAAAATCAACAAGAAGATGAAGATGCTGAACAGAATCTTCTGTCAGGAAATATATACTCTTCTACAGCTAATTCAGAAGCGGACCCCTCGAATTTGCATAACACTACACCACCACCTCTTGCTAACATAGACAGCGAACTTCAAACCACTCCCGCAAGACATGTTACTATAATAAAAGACAATACCTCCCTTGCAAGCGCAAATATCGGCACCGGGCAGAATGCTTTGCTAAACAATGCCGATATGGTCTTAATTCCTCAGAGTGATGCTAATGAAGAAATAGAAGACCACATTGATGAAAGCGATGATTTTTCCCAATTTTAGCTGGTCTCTGTAATGATTATATATATGTATCATATTTACATCCGAAAATACACCTTGCATATAGGGCCCATCACTCATGAGTCCATGTTGAAATACTGCCATATAAAATAGCGTGGCAGGACAATATATTGAAGATACTATGTTTATATATTAATGGCCGTTTTCTTCCGTTTTACTAGCATCAAAACCCTTAAGAAATTGTTTGACATTCAGATTCCTTTTCTTAACAACGCTTACAGTCATCAAAAATTTATTAATCACAGAGAAACAGGAAACAAACTTCGCGTAGCTGAGGAAATCTTATCCGACAGGAAGTTTATGATTAGTGATGTCTACACCAATTCGACTTCCAGATAGCTTGCCGTATCCAATCACTATAGCGCAACTTGCAGTCTCAACAGGTGATTTCGTGGAGAGAGGACAACGCATTTTTGCATATAAGTATTGGAATTTTGAGGAAGTTGTTTCTTTACCGGGTGATAGCTCTCCAGGAAAGGTTAAGAAACAAAGAGTAGACTTGGTTGGAACATTTGATTCACCTGTTGCGGGTCATGTTGTTACTCTCAATATTAAACTAGGTGATGAATTTATCAACGGTCAACATACGATTGCAGAAATACAACAGGCGTGCACTCATGATGTAACATATGGAGGACTATGTGTCCAATGTGGCCAGACGGTTGACGAAGAGAATGCGGGACTGAATACAGGAGAGCGCTCAACTAAACTTACTGTATCGCATACCAATACGAATATTCGTGTTTCGGAAAAACAGGCGTTTAATTTAGAACAAAGTGCTCAAAAACGGTTACGCGATGCAAAGAAGTTAGTCCTTGTTGTAGACTTAGATCAAACTGTTATACACTGTGGTGTAGATCCTACTATCGGAGAGTGGTCGAAGGATCCAAAGAATCCGAACTACGAAGCACTTAAGGATGTAAGGTCCTTTTCTCTGGATGAAGAACCGATACTACCACCTTTTTACATGGGTCCAATTCCTCCTACACGGAAATGCTGGTATTATGTCAAGATTAGACCCGGTCTTCAGGAATTCTTTAAGAAAATCGCTCCACATTTTGAACTACATATATATACTATGGCTACTAGGGGGTATGCTCTCGAAATCTCCAAGATTATTGATCCAGACGGTAGCTTATTCAGTGACAGAATATTGTCTAGGGATGAAAATGGTTCATTGACACACAAATCATTGGAGAGATTATTTCCTATGGACCAATCAATGGTTGTAATTATTGATGATAGAGGCGATGTTTGGAATTGGTGCGAGAACCTAATTAAAGTTGTGCCATATGACTTCTTTGTTGGTGTGGGTGATATTAATTCCAACTTTTTACCACGGCAGCAGAATTCGATGCTACATCTAGGGAAGAGGAATCGCAAGAAGCCTAAACAAGAGGAAGAGCTTCTTACTGACATATTATCTACCGAAAAGAAGCTAAAGGAAAAAATAAATGAGGAGGTTAAGAGGCAAGAGCAGCAGATAAGCAAACTTTCTGATGAAAAAGTTAACGAAGGTAAATCTAACCTTGAAGATATCACAAAAAAACTGGAGCATAATGCATCACTAGAAGTTCAACAACAAAATAGACCGTTAGCTGAATTGCAAAGTCACTTACATAACGAACGTTTGTTGGTTGATGATGATGAAGAGCTACTGCATCTTTCAAAAATACTATTACGGGTGCATAGCAAATATTACAACCAGCTAGAGGAATTTAGAACACAAGGTAAAACCAATATATTCCCTGATATTAAAGTTTTGATGCCAGAAATGAAGTACACAGTTTTTCAAGGATGCCACTTTGTCTTTTCTGGGCTAATTCCTCTTAATACCAACATAGAACGGGCAGATATAGTTCTATGGACTAGTACTTTTGGTGCCAGAACGACCTCAAACATCGACTATAATACTACACATTTAATTACAAAGACTCCTGGTACCATGAAGGCCAGATTAGCTAAAGCATTCAACCCAAATATTAAAGTTGTGCATCCTGATTGGATATTTGAATGTTTGGTAAATTGGAAAAGAATAGATGAAACGCCTTACAAACTTATTGTCGAGGAAACGGTTAGCGATGAGTACTTGGAGAATTTTAAAAGAGAGTTAGAGGAAGCCAAAAACCCAACTCCGATAATTGATGAAATTACTGCGGAACATCAAGCTGAGCAAGATACTCAGCCGATACATTTGCTGGACGGGGCTGTGGATTGGTTGGATAATGATGACGATGAAATAGATGAATTCCTAAATGACGATGCAGATGACGACGATGAAGAAGACCTTGAATTGGAGGAAGCCCGTGATAATGGAATAAGGGTTGAAGATGCACATCTTTCAAATAATCCATCCTCTAAGTTGAATGGCAAAAGAATTTTGGATGATGATACTTCATTATCTAATGAGCAGCTTCATAAAAGATTCCATGGCCTAGAAAAAGGAGAATCCGATATTGAGGGAGATGATGATCAGGATGAATTAGAGGCTGAGTTATTACAAGAGCTTGAACAATAGCTTGTACAAGTTTTGTCTTAATTCTAAATACTTCACAATTCTTTATACATTATTCTAGAAGTTGTCTGTGGGCCTTTACACCGTCTCCTGAATTTACTTACAGGACTTGTACATAATCTGTAGTATACACACTAATCTTATTAATCGTGTTTGAAAACGTAAAACCTTGGCAGTATAACCAAATATTTTACTTTTGCTCCAACTTGAACTCAATCTTTTTTATATCACTAAGCTTAAAATTATTTTCAATTTTTGACTTTTATACTCTTCTACCAAACAGAAGTAGCTTTACCGACAGACTGTAACTTAGCAGCATGTCATTAGATCATCTTCCCAGAGATTTAAGTATTTCGGTTGCGAAGTGGCTGGAATATGACAAGAATACTCAAACTAGAGAGGAAGTGCTCGGCTTGATCGAATCCAAAAATTGGGATGAACTGCATAAGCGATTTGATGAAAGGATATGCTTCGGGACCTCCGGTTTGAGGGCCAAAATGGAAGCAGGTTTTGATCGTATGAATAATCTAACCGTTATACAGGCCTCCCAAGGGCTTGCAACTTATATTAAGTCAGTTTTTCCTAAGAACTTACGAGTGGTTATAGGGCACGATCACCGTTTCCATTCAAAGTCGTTTGCTGAAGTGACTGTTGCTGCTTTTTTACAGGCAGGATTCGACGTTTACTACTTAAACTGCGCTGAAAGCTCTCCTTCTTATGCCCATACACCTTTGGTTCCTTTTGCAATAGAGAACATCTTGAGTGATACAACAGCGGCCTGTGGCGTTATGATAACTGCAAGTCACAATCCGAAGATGGATAATGGTTATAAGGTCTACTTTAACAACGGTTGTCAGATTATACCTCCCCATGACAAGAATATTGCAAAATGTATCGAAGAATCTCTAGTCCCCTGGGAACATGCATGGGATACAGAAATATTAATAGAAGAAGCGAAGCTGTCTAACAGACTACATGATATAAAGGAAGATATTACACAGAAGTACCTCAAAAGAATTAGCACCACCTTGTTGACGAATTCACCGGATTTTTCTCATTCGAAGCCTTGGTTTGTATACACTCCAATGCACGGTGTTGGAAATGAAATATTCGAGAAGGTGGCTGCATTGCTGGATTTGAAAGAAAATAGGGACTACCTTGTCCCACTAGAGCAGAAGGATCCAAATCCAGAATTCCCAACAGTGCCATTCCCAAATCCAGAGGAGCAAGGTGCATTAGACGTAGCGCTTGCCCTCGCTGACGATAACGACATATCTTTGGTGATTGCGAATGACCCCGATGCGGACAGATTTTCGGCTGCTGTTAAAGAGTCGAATGGTTGGACACAGCTTACAGGCAACCAGATTGGATTCCTGTTTGCACTTCACCATCTGGAAGAACACCACAGGACCTCAGGCAAGATAGAAGATCTTGGAATGCTTGCTTCTACGGTCTCTTCTCAAATGTTATCGACTATGGCATCTCTCGAAGGCTTTGCTTTTGAAGAAACCCTTACAGGTTTCAAATGGCTTGGAAATTGCGCTAGAGATATGGAGCAGAGAGGGTACGTTGTCCCCTATGCCTTCGAGGAAAGCATTGGTTACATGTTTACCGGTGTAGTACACGACAAGGATGGCGTTGCTGCGGCTATTGTATTCCTACAAATGTACAACAAGTGGAAGAAGGAGAAATTATCCGTACTACAAGTGCTGCAAAATGCATATGAAAAGTACGGCAACTTTGCAGAATTCAACGGTTACTACCGTGTTCCAGATCCTGCCTCTACTGCAAAAGTATTCGAGTATATACGCAACGAGTACTTCGACCCTTCACAGAAGTATCCATCAACTATTGGTGGTGAGTTTCGTGTTACTTCGTTCCGTGACCTGACGACAGGCTTCCAATCCGACACACCGGATAATATCCCTAATTTGCCTGTAGATGCCAGCTCTCACATGATAACTTGTGTTCTCCAACCAAGCGATTCAAAAACAGTTTCCGCTGATCTGGTGAGGTTCACTATACGTGGTTCAGGAACAGAGCCAAAGCTTAAGGTATACATAGAAGGTCGCGCGCAGAATGCTGACCGCGCAAAATACTTGGCGAAGTTAGCATGGGATGTACTCAGACGCGAGTGGTTCCGTCCAGAACAAAGCGGTCTCACAACCTCTTTTTAGTTCTCATCTCCTTATAAATGGTTTATACTTTGTAGCGTTTGTTGGTAAGATGTAGCAATGTTTTTCTCTATGACACATAGTTATGTGGGCTGCGGAGCGATGACACATACTGGCATACACTCGATGGACGCTTTATAAAAAGTATTTGAAAGAGATAATAGTACTGTACTTCTTCAGTTAGATATCGGCCCAGCTTTAACTACTCTATCCAGAAGTGAACGATCATGACTCGTATTCCAATCCAACAACTACTGGCGCAAGACCCTGACCGTGTGTTGGTCATGGATGGTGGGCAAGGTACAGAACTGGAGAAAAGAGGCATCCAGGTTGTAAACCCAGTTTGGGCAACTATTCCTTTTATCCACGAGGACTTCTGGAGCAATGAGAACAGCCGCGAGAGGCTCATTGTCACCAGTGTCTACGATGACTTTTTGGATGCCGGCGCTGACATGTTGATGACCATCACTTATCAGGCTTCCTTCAAGTCTGTTACAGAAAACACCCATATCTCGGATTTGGATGCCTACAGCAACCTCATGGCTCGTATTGTCGCATTTTCAAGAAAATGCATCGGCGACAGCAAATACTTAATTGGCTCAATAGGCCCGTGGGGAGCGCACATTTGTGCAGAGTTTTCAGGTGCTTACGGCGACAACCCAGATGCTATAGACTACCTGGCGTACTTCAGCCCACAGTTGGACTGCTTCAACAACAACCCTGATGTTGATATTATCGCTTTTGAGACCATTCCTAATATCCACGAACTGCGCGCCATTCTGTCTTGGGATGAAAGTATAGTTGCGAAACCATTTTACATCTCTCTTTCGATAGGTACAGACGGAGCACTACGCGATGGCACCACTATGGCGGATGTAGCCAATATCCTAAACTCGCTCGGCAAGAATAGAAACACTAACCTTTTTTCTCTTGGTATAAACTGCTGTGACTTCAATACTTCGGTGAGAAATCTAGCCACTATGCACAGAGAATTAGGAGACTTACCTCTAACTATATACCCAAATAGTGGAGAGGTTTATGACACTGCCATCCGCCAATGGAGAGAGAGCGCTGACAAACGACTTGCCTGGCAAGATGCTGTACGTTCCTATATACACAGTGGTGCACGCATAATAGGAGGTTGTTGTCGTACTTCCCCTTACGACATTAGCCAAATTGTCGCCGCAGTTGGCCACAATTTGGAAAATACATAAACGTACTAATAATATATACTCGGGTTCGTTACATAGGGTTCGTAATTTCTGTTGAACCTTAATAGCACAAATTGACTGGTCGACCAAGCTCTAGGCCTTTTCGATCTTAGTTCGAAGATCGCTTTAGACGGAGTGTGTTTTAGCTCCATTCTGCACTCGTGAATCAAAAAAAATAAAAGCAGCAGGAACACAAGTTCATAGTCAGTTCAATCAGACTAGGGTTCTTACTTCATAGACTATTTAGGCTGGCTTTGGGCTTACAGAGGACATCAGAGTAGATATAAAGAGTGGGGAAAAGGAATATTTATATATACTTGATTAAGGGGCGGAAATGGCTTTTTTTCCTCGAAATGATAAAAAATTGGAACTGCCAATGTATGTTTGACTATCGTGGACAGTACCGGATTCTAACTAATTGACCGAATCTGATGCTGCTCAAAGAGAGAGCTTATTACTAACTGCGCTTTTATAGTTCACGGGACAGCCGCTATCACCCAAAAGTAAGATATGGCCTACCTTTAAGAATAGGCCATAAGCTGAAAAGCATGTTGGTAACCATAATTATGATTGCATGTACAATATATTTACTAAGATATCTGCTGGACCGCGGCGAGGTTGTGAACAAAGTCGAAGATATCCCTATCGAACTGGAACCTTCCTCTCTTCCTGAATTGAAGGAGCCAGAGTATTACAATTATGAATTCCGGCCTGTGGATAGGGAAAAAGTTGGGAAGTTTGACGAGGGCTTCCAACACTATATTGTTAACAAAGAGGGTGCTGTAATTTCCAATGCTGACGAGTTATACAAGGAGGATTTAGAAATGTTGTTGGCGACGAGTGTGGAGCAGTACGATCTTTCCGAATACACAGGGTCAACGAACGGCGCGGTGAACCGGGAACACGTTTTAATATGTATTCCATTGAGGGATGCAGAACAGGTATTACCGTTGATGTTTAAACACATCATGAACCTCACCTATCCTCACGAGTTAATTGACCTAGCCTTCTTAGTAAGTGACTGTTCGATAGATGACAATACCTTTGAACGGTTGCTAGAATATTCGACTGCTTTACAAATAGGTAAGTTAGCAAAATTCTTTGAAGACCAGGATAAACTCAGTGAGCAAGCTAAGTTAAAAAATGAGGCGGACGGTGGCCTCTACTTGAAATACATGGATAAAGACTATTTGGACCGAGTGAAGGATGCTTTCACCCCTCCATTTCATGATAGTTACTCTAAACCTTTCCGCTCTGTACAGATATTCAAAAAAGACTTTGGCCAAGTGATAGGCCAAGGTTTTAGTGACAGACATCATGTGAAGGTTCAAGGTAGCAGAAGGAAGCTTATGGGGAAAGCTAGAAATTGGCTAACAGCAAATGCACTCAAACCATACCATACCTGGGTGTATTGGAGAGATGCGGACGTTGAGCTATGCCCTGGCACTGTTATTCAAGACTTGATGAGTACAGGTTATGATGTTATTGTTCCAAATGTGTGGAGACCGTTGCCAACATTTTTGGGGGGCAAGCAAGGGTATGACTTAAATTCGTGGATAGAGTCTCGAGAGGCCTTAGCGCTTGCAGAAACGTTGGACGAAGACGATGTGATTGTAGAGGGGTATGCAGAGTATGCCACATGGCGTTATCATCTAGCTTCCGAGAGGGAAGATAATGGCGAACTAACTGTGCTTGATTTGGACGGTGTAGGAGGCGTATCTATTCTTGCCAAAGCCAAGTTATTCAGGAGCGGAGTACATTTTCCAGCGTTTGCATTTGAGAACCACGCTGAAACAGAGGCCTTTGGCAAGATGGCAAAGAAGATGGGATATAAAGTCGGTGGCTTACCTCACTATACATTATGGCACATATATGAGCCTAGCGACGAAGATTTACGAGAAGTGGCCATAATGGAAAGGGAGGGTAAAAGGTCATAGCCCCAAGCTTTTAGGCCGTTAAAAGGTTTCAAATGTATTAGTATTCCTATGTTTTTATTTTATTTATCGAATTCTTCGAAGGCGATTTTTTGTTGCGTCATATTATTCGATATTTCATTACACCTCAGAAGAATCAACATTATTCGTTAGCGGTATTATATAGTGGGGCGAGTAAAAATGAGAACCTGTCATGTTTGTCACATTTTAAGTAAACACTAAATGATAGATAATGTATTTTATATGCATAAGTTTGCCACTAGCCTTCATAGTATTAGTGAAAAGAGGAAGAGAAAGAAGGTGACACAGCTTAAATCTACTCTGTTGAAGTTCGCCAAGTTGTTGGTAAAGCCACCTGCCGTAGCAGACGAGGTGTTTGAGACAGTTGAAGTAGTTTGAATGGCAGCTGTGGACGTAGTAGGAAGAACTAATTGCACATTGTTATTCTTTATGGCGAACCCAACTGTGCCTTCTAATGCATTGAATACGCTGTAATAGTTCTCTAGGAACACCTTACCCAGTATCCAGGAATCTATGTTATCAGCTCCTTGGATATTAGAAACACAATAGCCCCAAAAAGGACTTGACTCGCTATACGGTTCACCAACATAGCTCTCAGCAGGAATTGGCCAAAATCGATCGTTGATCTCTAGTGTAATCTCTTTAGTAGAATTGCAAAATATTGCAAAGTTTGTTCCATCAGTAATTGCACCCTCAAACTTAGAATGCAGATCCGTAGCATCTTTCTTCGGCATTACAAGTAAAGTAGTACCGCTATCAACAACAGATGCTCGGGATATTGTGGAGTTTAAAGCGAGAGGCATGGGCACTGTGAAATTAATTAACTCGTCGCCAACAAATGAACTGCTCACCATAATTAGCCAATAATCGTTTGATGAGTTAATAACCTTAGTGTATGTAATATTTCCAAGGTATAATTGATCCAAGGGAGGCCCAAGAGAGAATACCCCGGTGGCGTTAACATCCTTAAAAGTAGTGTCCATATCTCCTATGTATATGGAAAATGCCTTTGATGATATACTGTTTGCATCAAATAGACCAGTAACAAATGAGTTAAATGCAGAGTAAGAGGTAGCAGGAAGCCCCAGTACACCGCTGGTGTTATAAGGAGCAAATATATCAGGAACTTCCGTTGCAATGCCGATGTTAAACTCAGTATCTATTGTCATATTGGATATTTTAAGTTTAGTTGAGCGGATAAGACCAGAGGCAGCGCCATCTTTGTAATTTAGTGCAAACCTACTGTAATTGCCTTGCAATGTTTCATATTCTAATTTCATCCGGCCCTCGCAAGCCTTTGACCTGCAGTCTTCACCATAGAACCATATATATGCTGAGGCTGTGTCAAGAATAAGAGGGAATGTTTTTTCATGAACAGTCACGTCCACCATATTAGTTTGGCCATGGGGATCTGACTTGAGCAGTGATATTCCTCTTTCCACTGTTAGCTGTGTATGATTAGCTGTGGGATGCGAACGATTCGAGCCCAGTAAGGGATGTAGGAAAGGTATAGGTAGGAACATATACGGGTAAATACCTGCAGGCCGTGGTGCAGGACGAGTGTAGCCATATTGCTGCCAGTAGGGAAGAGCATAATTATTACCGTACATTGGATATCCTCTAGGGCCGCCATATGGGGTTCCTTTTTCTCCAAAGGAGTTTAAACCACCAGCCCAACCACCCTTTCCACCACTATTACCACTACCACCGCTGCTTCCGCTATTGCTGCTATCTACACCACCTCGTCCGCCGTTGCTTCCGCTATTGCTGCCGCCTCCACCACCTCGTCCGCCGTTGCTTCCACTATTGCTGCCGCCTCCGCCCCCTCCACCACCTCTTCCGCCGCCTCCGCCCCCTCCACCACCTCTTCCGCCGCCTCCACCGCCTCCACCACCTCTTCCGCCCCCACCTCGTTTGATGTCACCCAGTTTCAGCCTTTGTAGGTGCCCCTCTTCAGTAGGTGAAAGTTTTATAACGCTGCTGCTATCAATGAACCTTTCATTCAGAACTGGATAAAAGGCTAAAGAGCATGCAAAAAGGATTGATATACATATAGCCCGCAGTAACATCCTCACCCAACTATACGAAAGAGCTTAGCTTAGAGTCGGAATTAAAGACCAACAAAGTGATCGCCTGTTAATGCTCAAGATCTCTTCCAAAAAAAAAAGACTCAACTATATAGCTAACCCAACAAAGAGCAAATGATGATTGCAGTTGACACAGCCTTTATCTTTGAAAGTGGTTTCAAGTATATGACTAGATCTTTTAAGCCCCTCAAAGGTGGCGTGTCGCCCTGTAGCTAAAATGCTGTCCCCACAGTATTTTATTAGCCAGGAAAACTCTTCCTTGAAATAGTAATGACTAGCATAGATAGGGCGCCTCATAAGAAGGCTTATAAAGTTGCAATTTTACAACGCTTTACATTTGCAGTCCAATAGCGTAAAGTACAAATGGAGCTTATTACCGAGTGTGTCAGCTTTTTCCTGATCATGCATGAAGGCTTGGCTAAACAATGCAGTGGCTAAACGTTGCCATCATCTTTTACCACTTATTCTAGAAAAGCCTTTTGCAATGGTAATCAGACTAATCGTCTTGATCCCTGCTATCTTTTTGTAACGTAAGATTCAGTTAGTATTACTAGGCCATGAAGCGAAATGGCAAAACAGTGGTAATATATATACAGCTGTCCTTACTTTCCCAAAAGAGGACATACCCCAAGCAAGTTATAACTAAGAAGTTCTCGATCTGCAAATTAATAAGTTATATATGGATCATCAATCACAAAGAAAACGTCCTTGAGAATAATAATGTGCAGAAGAGAAGGTATAAATTAGACAGGGGTAGATGATTACACTTCCAAGACCCATTTGGATATAGATAAAACAAATAATCCGTGAGTTCTTTATTTATAGAGGGATACAAACGCACAATAAAGCGTGTGGAGAACCTTGATAGTTCTGATGCTGCAGAGTTGCGAAGGCAGAAGGGCTAAACTTATCTATATAGCTGAATTGCAGCGACTTGAATCAATGCTCACTGCTATTCAGATCACAAAAACCTCCCAGTGGTTCATGTACTGTTGTTGCACCGAGGATATTGGTGGCATACTGTAGAGTAGAATGGTGTAAGTGTTCGAGATATTGATTCATAACGTCTTGGCCTGCGATTGGTTTCGAGTATTTCGCCCTCCTCTTTCTTCTTGATTTGGTACCGTTAGATCCCAAGCTGTCATGGCCATTATAATTATAATTGTTGCTAAAAGTTGCGACTTGAGGTTCAACTGGTGATTGAACAGATGCACTTCTGGGCTTTCTTTCACAGCTGTCACGGTTGCCGTCCAATGGCGCCAGCGGAGATTCTGCGTCCAGAGCACCATTGGACACCACAGGTGCGTACGAGCTCAGGGAATATAGCTGATTATAGTGAATATTTAAAGAATTAGCGTTTTGGGGCTTGTGGAAATTAGACCGCTTTTTCTTCTTGGATTTTCCATTTACTGAAACAACAGAGTCTGTCTTGTCATTATTAGCAGGAGGTGCTACAATAATATCTATATCGGATGATCCAGATGTAGAATAACCAGCTTCTTCTTCTTCGTCTTCGTTCATTTTGTTGGCCACTTCGGATGTCAACCCATCACCTACCGAAGTACAGTTAAGATCCTTTTTCGCTTTGTTAGCTTTTGAGCCTTTATCATTAGAAACTAATTCTGATTGAAATTTTCTGTTAGGATGACTTTCATCTGATACATGTACAGCAGCTAGGGATATACCTAAGCCTTCAGAAAGTTCGTGGCCTGCTGCACCATTAAGCAGTTCATCGAAATTTGCCTCTTTAGAAAGTTCAGCATTTTTACTTGCTGAATCCACATTATTCTGAGTGCCATCATCAGCCAAAGATGGTGGGCTTCCTTCACTTAATGATTGCGGTTTGTTAAGCTTGCTATGATTTTGTTTTTTTGCCTTTTTAAAAAACTTAGAGTTCTTATTAGCTGCCAGATTTCTATTCACGTTACCACAGCGATCCTTACCATATCCAATTATCAAGTTGCGGTAACGACCATTAAATTGTGCATGGAACTTCGCAAGGTTCCGTTCAGAAGAAGAATTGCTATCTTCAACCAAACGTATGGCATATGCAATATTCATAAAATTAACCCAACAACAATGCCCGTCTTCCAAGTAATTGATTTGCTCAATTTGCCCATATTTAGTAAAATCCTGCCTTAACTGCTCTTCACTTGGTAAACTATATTTCCCATGATAGAGTTTAAATTCAGGATTATTGATATATTTTTCCTTGAAGGAATATTCTGGTAGTGAAACGTATACATTTCTACTGGCACCGACAGTTACTGCAAGAGCGATATTCTTAGGTAGTTCCCCGCTTGGCTGTCCCCAGCCAACACGTAAAACATTTCCATGTAATACTATAGGTTCCAATGTCGCATTGGCGTAAAATTGAACAGCGGCGGCCATTTCGATAAATGTAACAAAGCAAATGCGCTTTGACTGAATCCATTTAATATTTTGTAAGATACCACCTCTTACAACATTGCATATATCCTCGGGTTTTGACCTCGGATGGATATTGCCAATGTATACTGTACGATTATTAACACCGTTTAGTTGTGTGGCCCCCATTAAATATTGCCTTTGGAGAGTTTCAGTAATTGGGGCAGTGGACATTGGGTCCACAAAGAAAGCTGGCGATGAGACATTTGGATCATTAACAATATTCTGCATTGAAAGAGGAGGACCACCCCCCATCATTTGGTTAGAAATAGAGCCGCCCATTATAGGGGTACTAACATTTAATTCAGAAGGTAGGATAGCAGGTGTATTACTTGAAGATGAATGGTCATTCAAAATCAACCCCCCCGGAACAGCATTGGATGCATGTTGCGAGGCACCAGTTGAAAGAGAAGCATCCATTTCTGCTAGAGAGCTTGATGACGCCAATGATTTTGATGGTTTTGAGATAGTTACAGAATTTAAGTGTTCATCATGCACTACAATTTCCGGGATAGGATATTCGGAGGGAATAACCTGAAGTGATATAGTATCCAGAGTCACATTCAAACTATGAAATAATTCTGCATGTTCAGACGAGTTCGAAATTGGCAAGGAAAGAGAAGATACCGATGATGTCCTTGAATCCTGCTGATAACTATTTGTTGTAACAACAGTGTCATCGTCAAATATATCTGAGGAGTGGCCGCTGGCATTCACAAATTGAACCTTAAAAATACCGAACTGCTTTTTCTGGTTCGGATGTTGTAGGTAGTCGTCGACTTCTAATGCCATTGATATACAAATATAATGAATCAAAATATAGTTCTTGGCGAAATTCTGACTTGGCTTTGCATTCCTGACAATGTCGATCCTTTCCACAACATATCTCTGAGAGCTGAATAACCATGGGAATGTTTTACGGACAAACTCAGGGTCCAACTCAAGGTCTTGGTTTTCAAATTCCACATAGATCGATCTAGTAGCTCCTCTGGTTACAACATTGATCTGTAGAGATTTGAACCAGCTAGCCTCATCTTGACATACAAAGCTTACAGATAATTTCGGTGAATGCAATTTGGATTTGAATTCTGAAAATTTCTGCAATAAATTGTTATAAAAATCAAGGCATACATTCTTAGTTAGAAAGCTTAGAAGAATGGAATGATTGTCATCTAGTAAAAAAAGAGACTCAATTGGACCGTACTTTATAAATTCGGTCAGAAACTTATGAATATCAATGCTTGGCTCCAGTTCCAAATTCGTAAAAAGTAATGACCTGGTCATGTATTCATCTCTCCCCTTAGGCAGTATTTTGAAGTTTATTTCGTATGGCTCGTCATGTTTCAATGCCACTGACTTTTTCTTTCTAGGCGGAATGGGTTTTAACATCGGTGGTTGTGGATAATAGATATAGGAGGACCTAGTGGAAGAAGAGTGGTGCATAGAGTGGTTTGTGTGTCCCTGTAGTGTTGAATGAAATGGCCCCTGCGGTCTTATAGGTGTAGATAGGAAAGGGGACCCCATCAACATGTGGGAAGGTAACAAAGAGGCACCATAGCTTGGATCAAATGGTGTCTGCGGAACAGGTGGTATATTGGTTGTTGTCATTGACGTGATACCATCATTTGGTAGAAAAAAACATGCCTGCTGTTGTTGGTGCTGCTGCTGCTGCTGTTGTTGTTGTTCTGGTGCTAGTTGTCCCATTCTAGCCTCCGTCGTACATCCTCGCGGCTGTCCTAAAGGCGCTACCCGCTGGTAATTAGTCATAAGAGAAGACGGCCTTTGATGATCCTTATTTCGTTGTGGTTGATTTTGCCCGGATTGCTCTCGACGTTGAGTCTTCGACATACGTAAAGAACACCTGCAAAACAATTATCAACTAAACCACAAAAGTTCCAAGTTTTCAAACCGTTTGTTAACTTGCTACCGCTGCAATTTAATCTACTGCGCTATGCAATATTCTGTTCAGGTCTTGTTGAAGTCCTTTTGTGAGTGAGCCCTTAAACTGAACAACCGACAAATTAAATCACAATACTTAAAACACACCTTAACGTAATAAATGAAATATCTAGCTGAGTGGCGGGNCAAAAGTTGTGGCAATAAACTTATCAACTGTTTTGGCAATAGAGTCGTTGTACTTATATATTAGCTATTCTTTTTGACTATTGTCTGCTTTTTAAGTGTTAAAAGGAGAATATTTGGCTAAAACAAAAATGGTGATTTAATAAATACTATTATTCCTCTTATGGTGTGGTGTCCTAAAAATAACCGAAGCAGTGACAAAAAAAACAGAAGCAAAATACCGAGAGCAACGCAATAATATGTTCAAAGCTACAAGGGACCTGTGCAGTGTGCGTAGGGATATGAACTTATGGCAATTGCACGTCTTCAACTTAAATGGTGGTGAGCATTATGGAGGATTTGCGTCCCCTGTTATATTCAGAAATGTAAAGCAAATAAGCTTACACAGAAAGGGAAGGTAAAATAATGGAGATAGAGTCACGTGAAATACGTAATGGACATTTTGTTGCCTGATGAATCGCGATCCACAACAGAAGCAACTGAAGGACCGAAGGCAGGTGTAGAAATATGCTAATCTTGAATTGAGGTAGTAGAGATAGATAGATACAGTCACTGTAGAAGACAGATATAGTTATTGTATAAAATAAAAAAGTCGTACAGCGTTAAATCAACTACTGTTTTGCCATCTAAATAGATCGCCAATGTTGTCGTCTAGTTGTGATTGTTGATGAGGTTGGGTAGGATCGGATTGGAACTGTGGTTCATTTGCACCTACACCATTCCAATGGCGACGTGGCCCTCTAGGCGACCTCCTGCCAATGCAGAGAATACCATCTTCCTGGATAAGTTCAGAGTTCAACAGGTAAGCACCAGGACTACCTGAGGTTGTCGCCAGCTGCTTCCGCATAGGAATTGAAGCAGACCGATCATTAGAGGGCACGGCTGTGGAGATCTGGGGTTGATAAAAGCGAGCCTCGGAAGGATTGGAGGCACTTGTGCTCATTAGTGTGGGTATCACATCCAATTTATTAATGTTGGTGAAGGAACGGTTATTGCTCAGTTTTGATTCCACCTGTTCTTTAGAGGCTGCATCGAGAATAGCTGCATCTGAAGTGTTTGTTTTAGGCGACCAAGCTAATAAAGGGGCGAGCCCTAAGGAAGCATCAACTACGAATCCGTAACCTTGTTGTCTCTTTTGGTCACTCTTTGTTTGGCTGTCGGCCGGATTGGGACCAAGATTTCCCATTCCGTCATCTTGATTGCCTTGCTGCTGCATAGAAGATTGTTTGCTTCCTCCATTGCTTACCCCATTGTCTGCAGCATCCGACGATTGATACTTTTGAGCAGTAGCGCATTTCGGGGCTAGGTTGCTGGTATTACCGTTAATAAATAAAGATGTTAAGTTTGACGAAGAGATGCCATCATAATAGTCCTTTAGAAAGTCGCCATTGCTTGGAACTTTAAATAAACCATCAGTTGAACTAATATTGGTCATTGTTGTGCCGCTACCAATACCTAGCCCCATGTTAGAAAAGTTCAGTAAAGAATTTCTACTGAAGCCATACGCCCCATTTGCATCACTGTTTTCGACGCCCGATCCCTGATTCTCGACAAAATTAGATGCGGGGTTAGAATAATCGGAGTTAAAGAGGGCGGTTAAATTTGTGGTACTAAAGGGCATTGCCTGTAGTACAGGATCCAATTGAAAGGCTTCGGTGATAGAATTGCTAGCATTAATGCCAACGGGTTGGGCTGTATCAACTTTCGATCCCATAGTTGAGTTATCAATAATTGTAGTGTCATCAAGAGGTTTCGTGAGAGATTTAGAGTCTTCCTGTAGTGCAGACAAAGGATGCTCTATTGGCGGAATAGATGGTAAACTACTTTCTAGTTTTACTTTTTTGTCTGATGGTTGGCGCGCAGATTCCGAACCTTCATCCACGGACTTTCGTTTAGGTAACTGAGTCCTGGACTGTTCAAGCTCACTAAGGTTGTTCTGATTAGCATGTGTCTTCTTGACCTCTTGTCTAATTGGCTTAGATACTTGCTGTAGGGATACTTGTCTACGCTGGCGTAATTCAGGTTGGGCAGTTGTTGCAGAAGACAGATTAACAGATTGGTTAACCATCCTATTATAGTAGTTGATCTTTTTTTGAAGCATTTTTTCCTGTTTTTCGGGCTTCGTGTGTAGGGGCTGTAAAATCAAACTAACAGCCATGTCAAGCAGTTTCAAACTCCGCCAAGAAATGGTACCTGGAAGACCAAGTTTTCTATCCCCCTCTATTTCCTTAACCAAATCCAGCAACAATGATTTATTATCCTGGAACAAAGCACCACCCTTTGTATACTCTAGAGATCCTCGTGCACTGAATAACCCAAATCTTGTTTTGGTGCGCGATAAATTAATCGGTAGGGGTAAATACACTGATTTCATTGAGGTCAGAACATTAAGGAAGGTATTTGTCGCTTGTTGCAACAAGATATAAGAAGATGATGACCTATCAGCAGCGTTGGATGCGGTTGAGTTGCTAGAATTTGTGGAACTGTCAACAAGCGGTTTGGTGGCAACCACAGGTATGTGGATCATACTTTTTGCTAAGAAGTAGAGGATCATAAAAATAAAGTTTTCCTTCTTTAGATTAATATTATTATTACTCAAGTAATCGTGCTTCAACTGGTTGAACTCGTCCATGTTAATTGTGCCATTGACGTCTAAGTGGAATCTCAAGTCCTTTGGCAAGGCATGTCTCCAATTATCTAATGCGTTTTCATGCACAAGTGATACTTCTTTTGTCATTGCAGCTGTCATGCCACGTTTAAATATTGAATCCAACACATTCCCTAACACTTTAGAAAACCGTATAATACAAAGTGAAAATGGCGACATCTTTCCTTCAAGGGATATCATTTGACCTGCTAAATTAACTTGTCTATCGTCGTCAGATGCAACTGGTAACGCACATTCTATTTCATAATCTTTAAGCAACCTAGGTACACCTAGTTGCAAAGATGAAAAGACATCCAAGTAGTACACTCCCCAAAACAAGACACGGCGTTGGCCCTGCTGCTCTTTACTTACAGTTGAACCATCTCCGCCTAGCACTGCGCTAGGGCAACGATGCAATCTTAGCTGTTGGGCTAAAGAAACCACCTTACCGCGGAGCTCATATATGCTAGAGATATCTCCAACATTCAAAAAGTAAAATAGCAATAGAGACAGTAGTTGCAATGACTGAATTGAAGTTGAGTTTGAGGAAAAATAAGGATTCGTAACAATGTAAGACATAGCCCGGTCATAATAGATCATTAAGTTGTTATACCTATGTGTACGGTCCAAATTGAAGCGTTTCACTTTTGTTATTAATCCCATCTGGATGACTGTTGCCAAAAGACAAGCAAAAATCTTGTAAGAAATAGATTTATGCCTCCTATCAAATAGAGTTTCTCCAGAAGTAAAAAAGTCGGGTGTCATTACATTTTCCTTAAACTTCTTCCAGTAATTATCAAATTCAGCTTTATCAAATATTGGGATCAAACTATACCAGTCCTCGAAGAAAAGCCCTATCAACTCTTCGATTTCGTCCAGTGTAAGAACAGCTTGTATGCCGGCGCCATCGCCATTTTCTTCCTCCCGAAATTTAAGCCTCAAACAATTCGACAAAAACGTATCTACATCATCTATTTCCCAAAGATTCTTCGTACCCAAAATTTCCAATTCCTGAGAAGTTTGGCGAGGTAAAATTTCCTTTAGTGACGCTAATACGGAGGCAGTGTATAGGCACTGTTTCGAAGTGAATCCATGAACTTGGCCTATACGTGCCAATAGTTGTGGAATAAAGAGGATCTCCTCAGTAGTCCTTGGTATAGAAATAGCAACCAAAGCAGCCAATTGTGAGCTTTGTTCGTGTGATGATATGCTGGTTAACGCCTTGACAGCAGAAAGACCCGGTGCTTGATCTTGTTCAAATGATATTGAAGTTGGGTCATTCAAGTTAGTAAATTGAGAATTGTATGTCGCTACCGGGTTCTTAGGCAACTGTCGTTTCCCTTGTAGGTAGGGCCTTTGCTCCATCCCACCAGGAGCGAACTTAGGCGAAATGCAATTTTGAGATTGTTTTACAAATGGGAAGGGCTCGGAGAATCCATTTTCCTCATTCTTCTCCTCCAGGATTTTCCGTTCACTTTGTGTAGTTGGCACAATCTCGGCGTGTAGCCCTAGTTGCTGCCGCTGAAGCTTGTCGGTAGATTGTAACAGGAAATCCGACTGAGAATCTATTGCTAACGGTAGAGTGCCCGTCTTCTTATTAAGCAAGAACAAATTAGTTGAGCTGACCCGGAGATTTCCTCCGTCAGAGTTCGATAATTGTTGTAGTATCTGTTCTTCTTCCGGCGTTGTATTGTCTGATGCAGTGCCCTTTTTGTCTTCTACCGGCAGCACTGAAAACCCAGGAACTGCCCCACTTCCGTTATTACCACTGTATTTGGAAACTAGCCGTAGCTGTTCTTCTTTCAAGTCACATAGTGCGACAAGCCTCCTATTTTCCGCTTCCAATTCCCGTACCCGTTCTTCCAAAGTCTCCGTATACCCCCTAGGGAAAGCTCTTCTGGATAATTTATCACTAATTTTACATTCAAACCCAACAGCTGCACATTGCGAACACTGGGGACGTTTACCGTCACATCTAGTTTTCTTCGACCTGCATCTATCACAAGCTTGTGCAACCCTGTAGCTGGTCGGAGTCAGACTGGATAAGGGTGTAGATGCCGTCGATGACTGTCCGGTATTTGCTAAGCCAAAGGTTCCTACACCCTGATGAGGAGTCTGTTGAAACTGCTGATTTGGAAGTGATGCGGGCGGCTGGCTACTTCTTCGGCATTCTCTTTCATTTTGCTGTTGCCGATGCTGCTGTTGTTGCCCTTCTTGCCCTTGATCTTGCTGTTGTTGTTGTTGTTGTTGTTGTTGTTGTTGTTGTTGTTGCTGCTGTTGTGGTGGTGGTGGTGGTTGTTGTGGTGGCTGTGGCTGTCGTGGCTGTGCTTGTTGGTGATGGTGTTGTTGGCTGTCATTAGCCATTCCTGTACTCTGTCCCAGGTCAGGGTTGTTCGGCGACTGACCTATCGATAATGGCTGGTTGCCTGATGAAAGAACACCACCGCTTAACCCGCTATGCGTGATCCCACTCAAAGCCTGGGAGCCTAATGTTCTTATAATACGCGGGCCAAAGCCATCTTTATCCTTCTGTATCGTCCGCTCTGGCATGCTAATGTTCTGAATGGTTTTATTAACTTGCTTCACGTTACCTGTGTGTTCCTCTTTCGTTTACCGTCCTTCTTCCTTGTTCCCTGGAGCCAAATTAACTTTCTCCCGAATATGCAGCAGCAGCCCTGACTCTTCCTGGCTGAGCGGCGTAAGGATCCCCACGGAAAAAATTATTAATACGACCTACACACACTCTCCCTTTGTCAGTACAAAAAAAAATAAAAGATCTGCCAATACCAGTATTGAAGACACTAACAGAAATCCTTGCCCTAAATCTAGTGAAAAGCTGCGAGGAAATACTGCTCGATCTTGTAACTCTTGCAAACGAAGATACGTTTTATCTTCCCTCCTTAGTAGTCTTTGCTTTTGTTTGAGAAAAATGGTATTACCACCTCTTTTTTCTAACTTCCCTCTTTTCTCTTACAGTAACCTTATACGTTCTAGTCCAGATAAGAGAAATCTACGCTTCTGCCCTAATTCTATGATAGCAGCAATTCTTTTAGCTTCCTTTTCTGGTTGAACATATATCTTCAACTGAAACTGGTCCGAAATAACCAAGACTTTGCAATTCCAAACCTGATTTTTTTCAATCTGGGGTAACCCGGGCTCAGTGGTCATAAATCGAGCCGAATTGGTGCCTGTCACAAAAAAACCGTTGCCTCGAGCTCTGAGTAGCAAGTGCATCCATCACGTGCTACCAGTCAAGCCGGGTAACATTTATACCGCACTTCCTCTTCTTATTAATGGATATGGCTAACTTATAAGCTCAGGCGGTAGTCTTGATTGGTAACAAGTAGCGGGACTGCCAAAAATATAGAAAGCCGCCCAGTTTTCATGCAGTAAACAAAAGGCGTGACATAACAGCTTAAGCAGACGGATTTTACGATGAAGCAGGATGTGCCACACGAGTAGTTGTTGTAACGCTTTGCCGACCTAGTAAGAGGCTTTTGTATGCTCCTGATAGTTGTAAATTCATCTGATTAAATTAAGTAAAAGATATAGACAGATAGAAGAGTTTGACGGCGGCACGGACATCCTAGTTATTAATATAGCAAAAAAAAAAAACACTACGAATTACCGCTAAGCGGGAGAAAAACAAGTTAAAAGAACAAGTAGTAACTCAGATTGCAACTACAGAGGCAATAGTACCAACTGCAAACAGCGTGCTTCAAGAGTTTCTGTGAGGTGTTTCTTCAGATCTTTGCTTTGATTGCTTGCTCACAATGTTTGGATCTTTCTTTGCAATCGTGAAACTATACCTCTGTTTTGTTGCCATCTATTTCTGTTCACACAAGAAATTACAGTCACATAATAAGCATGTCTATGAGAGGTTAGTGGATACGAAAGAGGATTATACGTCGTTCAATTTGGTGATAGCTCATCCTGATGATGAGGTTATGTTTTTTGCGCCCACGTTGTTACAGTTGGATGCCCGGATGAAAAGGTCGATACCGTTCCGGGTCATTTGTTTGACGGATGGGGATGCAGATAGTTTAGGCTTTCTGAGGAGGAAAGAATTACAGAAATCGCTCCAGGTGTTGATCCTTGAGCATAAGGTTGCGCTAGAAATAGCGGGATTTACTGATGGAATGACTGAGGAATGGGACAGTGATACAGTTAAACGTCATCTCGAATTTTATATCAAGGATAAAAACCCGTTGATCTTGACTTTTGATAAGTTGGGTGTTTCGCGTCATAAGAACCATATAGCTTGCTGGGATGCGGCGTCCAAGCTTGAGCACAAAACGTTGTTCTTGAAGAGCGAGAAGAACATTCTAAAGAAGTATTGTGCGTTCCTGATAGATTTCACCCGCATCTTATTTGGTTATCCTCTGGAACAGGTATTTATAAGTACGTTTGGCCAATACCTGCATTCCTTGGTGGCTATGACGGTGGCCCATAGGTCTCAAATGGTTTGGTATAGGTGGGGCTGGTGGTTATTTAGCAGATATGTGTTCATAAACGAATATTAATCAGGCTCTAGTTATTGTGTGCACATGTATGTACTGAGTGGTGGATTTTATATTTAAAAAAAAGCAGGGCGAGATACGCTCTTTCTACTTACATTTAGTCGCTTTGTTCTTAACTACCATAATTTGCTTCCGGTTAGGGTAAAGTCATCGTCCTCTTCGTTTTCGAACTGCACCGTCTTTTGACCGTTAGGTCTTAATGTCCTTGTCTTGCGCTGCGTAAACCGTTCAAGATGGGTTTTATAGTAGTCATTGAGCTCTTGAGCGTGTGTGGAGTCTAGGTGCCACTGGTTAATGAAGTTTATGCAAGCCGTCTGTTTCCCACGTGAACATAGTTCTTTAATAATGAATTTCTGGTATTTCCATAGAACTGCGAGGTCGCGGCGGTTGACGTAGTGCTTTGAAAAAATAGGATTCATGCATTCCGATACAATTTCCAACGCAGCCTTGTAGTTGGAAGTTGCTCTTAGGATATTAAACCTGTGTAGCAGCAGGACCGGGTCATACGGTACCTCGCAGCCCTTCCTTTTATACCACAGTTTCATATTTTTCCAACAGCGATTCTGGAGCTCGCCGCGAGGATCGACCTTGCGGTCGTATCGCAGACTGGTCCACTGACATAAGGATCGCCAGAACCTAATGTCAAGGTCAATCTGTGGATACTTTCTTAAAAAGGCGTCTACTAGTTTCAGTCCCTCATCTAGCAGGTTGTTATATGCTAAGGAAACAAATACTGCAGTTACAACCTGAGAATCAGGATATCTGTACGCTGGAATATCAGACCTGTACACCTTGGTTACTGTGCCCAATTTTTCACTCATAAGACCCCAGTTATCCTCAATATGCTTCAATAGCATGGTTGTATCTTTTTGGTATGCTATTGCGTAGATTATATTCGAATCCAGCTCGCAGTTGCGCAATCTCTCCCAATTGCTATCATGTTTCAATTTTCCTAGCAAATCTCCCAATTTACTATTTCCAAGAGTTACATATGCCACATTTTTCTTGTGCCGCTGAGTGAGCCGTCTAAATGCAGGGTTTGTAGACTTTGGCACTACCCAAAACCGGCTTAGCGACCCCAGGTATAACTGTAAGTAATGGATAATGGTCTGCGTGTCTCTGGGCGGAGTACAGCCCTCAACCGTCGAGCGCCCAATAGTTTGATCAAACACTTTACGTGCTAGTTTGAGGCGGTTTTCATTTAAGAACCATTTTATGAACTTGTTTAGGTCATGTATCTGAAGAGGATTTAGATTTTGGCCAGTTTTCGCAGAAACTGTGGACTTGTAATACTTGTATAATGTTCTTAGTAGCGGCACAACCTTCTCCTTCGCCACCATACTTTCTAATCGTGCAGAAGCGTCCCATGTGGGTAATAGCTGATTGACTAATACGGATAATTCTTCATCACGTAGCTTTTCATTCCCTGAGGGCACTTTTATCAACCCATTGCTACCCATGCGCACATCCTTTAGAAACATTGATAGCAAGAGCCTTCGATCATTTTCTAAAAGGTATTCTTTGGACAACTTGCTTGCAAATGTCGTTTCAGGATACTGCGCAATACCATATTTCTGATGTAAATCTAAATTCCGTAATTCCAACGTGTCTGCTTGAGCACCTGAGCTGAATTGTGAAAAAGATTGGTGCCATCTTTTCAATCCATTAGCAATCCTTTTACTTGTGATCATACCGCAAAAAGTAAGCGCTCTTTTACCACTGCTATTCTCTCGATTATCATTTTTCAGCGCAGAACACATCTATACGGGAAAAATATCATTTGCTGAAGAGAAAAGGCCAAGAAATCAACTATCATTTAAGACGAATATAACGATCGCGTAGTTTGGCCTTTCTATAAGGATTTTCTACGATGAAATACTCATTGCCAAAGGCACTCTGCCCCTTTGTGAAGACTGCATATCCACAGTGGCCTGCAATCAAGGGTTGGGATCTCTTGTGAAGGATAGCCACTGTCCGGTGTTTTAACGCCATGGTATTTCCTTTGGTTAGGAGTATATCTAAGATTACACGGAGATATTCAGATTGAGATGCTTTATAATCGAAACAGAATAAGGTTGCATCATTCGAAAGAATTTAGGAACTCAAATTTGCTAGGACTTGAGTGATTATTATTCAGATAAGAACATGATCTATGTGTTATGTCATCGAAAACTAACACATCTACCAATAGTTGCTTTGGAAGTCAAAGGGACCATATTATGTATCAACGTCTCATTGATTGAGAATTCGAGCTGTGGACACTTGGAAAATCTTAGTGAGGTGTCTAGGATACGCTTATTATACCGGTAAGAACACCCTGTTTTCGAGAGTGGATGCTTGTAAGGCTACATCCATGGAAACTGATTTAAACGCCTACATTTTATACATTATTCGCCATATGATTGTATCTGTTAGGCTTGTCAAATAGTTTTTAAGTGGGCAACTCAAGACTTTGAAATTGCAGTTTACACACTATGGCTACAGAAAAAGAGTCTATTGTCGAACCACTCTCAGAGTCTTCAACTCCCGAGCCGGCTTCTTCGAGAGTAAAGTTCGATAAGGAGAAGGATAATGTGGAGGAGACCTGTGTATTGGGAGAGGAAGAAGATGGGGAGTCTCTTTCTTCATCATCAATATCAGATGAAGCGCTTGTGTATTTAATGCTCAAGATGGGTTACCTGAACCCTAGTGATATTTCTACTCCACCTCCATCGGTTTTGTACATTGCAGGCAAAGCGAAAATGCTTACTTTGGACAAAGCTACTAAGATTCTGAAAAGAGCTGCTTTGGAGCATGAGAATGACATTAACATTCCAAAAGAAGAATACGATGAAGTTGTTCATTATGCGACTACTGAAGTCGATCCAGCTGATGAGCGGTCTGTGGAGCAGGCCAAGATTCTTGCGGCGGTATTTTATTTCCATTCGCCGTACGTTGAAGTTCGTTCTGCCGTGGAGGCAACGGACGATCCGACTATGATTGTCGAAACGTTCCGTTCATACCTTGTTGCAATCCTGTGGGCAATTATAGGCTCTGCTTTCAATGAATTTTTTGCTCATAGATTAATGGCGATAAGAATTGGTACATACGCTATGCAGATGCTATTGTGCCCAACTGGTATTTTGTGGGCTAAGTATTTCCCTAGCTGGGGCTTCACTTTCAGAGGAAGAAAATGGGCTCTTAATATCGACAAGCCATGGTCTCCGAAGGAGCAAATGTTTGCTACCTTACTTTATTCAGTCACAAGCGCTGAATTTTATCCGCATTACGTTGTCATGACACAGGAGATATACTATAAGAATCCAATGTCCTTTAATTACCAGTTTTGGTTTGCGCTGTCGGTGCAGTTTTTAAGTTTGGGTCTTGCAGGATTAATGAGAAGGTATGTTATATTTCCAGCGAAGGCTCTCTGGCCAACTATTATGGGAACATTGGCAATTAATAAAACCCTTACCACAAAAGAAGTTGATAAAAAGGGTATATCTAGACGTAAGATGTTTGTTTGCGCGTTTTTTTTTATGTTCATTTATAACTGGTTCCCTACAGCGCTTATAGGTATCTTGAATACTTTTAATTGGCCCACATGGTTTGCCCCAAATAATGTCGATTTGGCGAATGTTACAGGTGGTATTACTGGTCTTGGATTCAATCCTATCCCATCCTTCGATTGGAATATTATCACGTCCGATTCTATGTTAGTTCCCTTTTTCACCCAGGCTAATTGGTACGGAGGATGTGTATTTGGAGCAATTTTAATCTTGATAGTCTATTATAAAAACTACAAAGATTGTCAGTATTTGCCGATCTTTACACAACCTCTCTATACCAATAGAGGTACAGAGTTTGAAGCACTAAAGGTACTTACTGACAAATTCAGCCTAAATGAAGAGAAATACCAGGCTTATTCCCCTCCATACTATACTGCAGGGACGTTGGTTTCGTATGCCGCTTTTATTTCAGTCTACCCTATGTTGATCATTTATACTATCCTCACAGAAACGAAGGTGCTGGCTAACGCATATAAAGATTGGTTCAAGACTCTCTTTTCATTGCGGAAGAAGGAAGCGTGGACCGATACCTTTATGGAAGAATACCATGTGTTGGACGAATTTGATGACCCACATTGTCGGATGATGGCTGAATACAAAGAGGTGCCTGAATGGTGGTATATTATTGTCCTCATCCTTTCATTAGTCGTTGCTATTATCACACTGGGTAAGTTTCCTTCAAACACACCTGTTTGGGGTGTATTTTTGGCTTTGGCATTTAATTTCCTCTTCTTACTTCCAACTACTGTATTGCAAGCAACTACCGGTGTTTCGCTTTGTTTAACGCTTTTAATGGAGATTGTTATCGGTTATGCAATCCCCGGTAATCCATATGCTCTAATGATTGTGAAGTCGTTTGGATTCAACATTGGTGGTTTGGCTGATAATTTCCTCACAAACATGAAAATGGGCCATTATACGAAAATTCCTCCAAGAGCACACTTCCGTGGACAGGTTCTAATGATCGTTCTTCAGGTATTCGTCAATCTTGCTGTTGTTAATTGGCAGATGCATAATATTACTGGCATGTGTGATCCAGGGCAGAAATTTAAGTTTACATGCCCAGATCTCAGAACTTACTACAACGCATCAATTGTTTGGGGAGCAATTGGACCAAAACGGATATTTGATGGTCTTTACCCAATCTTGAAATGGTGTTGGCTGTTTGGTGCAATTGCTGGATTGGTTTTTGGTCTCTGGAAGAGGTACTTCCCAAGGTACACCATTCCATATTACAATCCTGTCTTATTTACAAGAGGTATGATGACCATGAGTCCTCCTTATGGCCTCATGTACAGTACACCTCTTATTACCACCTCCTTCTTTTCCATGTATTATTTTAGAAAGTACTATAGACGCATATGGGAGAAGTACAATTATGTCATTGCAGGTGGTTTTGGAAGTGGTTTGATCTTCTCAGCTGTTGCCGTTTTTTTTGCCCTACAATATAAGGACTACTCGATTAGTTGGTGGGCTAATGAGATTCCATATAGAGGAGTAGATAAGAAAGGCTACCCAAGAAAGAATGTCACTTTAACAGATAGAGGCTTTTTTGGTCCACCACCTGGACAATACCCTTGATAAATTCTGGCCATATATTTTTATCATACAGCCCTATTTGAAACAGTCTACAGATTCCAAATCCCCACCTATCTTACTAGGCTAGTGTATATGATCGACATCGTTTTCTATCTAGAATGTCAAGGTTGTATGTATGTACTTCATTCAACATAATAAGTATTAATAAAGCAACGAGACTGGTATTATATATTACCCGGCCAGTATTGTAATCGTTAAACATCTACCAACTTGCAGAAGTCAGAGCTTATATTAGAAGAGAATACTACGCATTGTACATACTTGGAGAATAAAATCCATCATGTCGGCAAAGGATGAAGATCTAGTATCAGGCATTTCAAAAATTAGGCTTGAATCAAGTGAGCCTTTAAATAAACAGCAGGAGGAGAATACTCATGAAAAGTTGGGAGATGCCCCTAATCAAAGGAAGAAAAAAGACAAGAAGAAGTTACCAAGGATGCAGCCTAGCCCAGAAGAGATTGAAGCTATTCGTGCTGAACGTCTTGCAGCTAAAAAGATCAAGGAAAAACAGCAACAAAGCTCCAAACATAATGCTCCAGAATACCAGTTCATATCTCGACCTCTACTTAAAATAACTTCTGAAACGAAGCCTACCGGACAAGTGATTTCAATTATGACCTACAATTGCTTAGCGCAATCCTTGATAAGACGTAAACTTTTTCCCACTAGCGGTAATGCCTTAAAATGGAGTATAAGAGCTAAGGTCCTAATTGACGAACTCAAACATTACATTGCAGACATAGTATGTTTGCAAGAGGTTGATACTATACAGTATGACCAATTCTGGAAGCGAGAACTGGAAGTTATAGGATATACTTCTATGTTTCACCGTTCCTATGGAAAAACGCACGGTGTGGCAATCGCCTGGAAGCGCGAAATGTTTGAAAAATGTGACCATATGCTAATAGACTATGATAGTGAGGCCTGTGGTGTAGAACGCAGAACCACAACCAAGAATGTAGGTTTGTTCACTGCTTTGAGGTTTACTGATAAAGTTAGGCTACGGCACCCTGACACTAAAAGGTTTGGTGTGCTTGTCGGTACTACTCATTTGTTCTGGCACCCTTTTGGCACTTACGAAAGGACTAGACAAACATATATCATACTGAAGAAAATGAAAGAATTTATGCACAGAGTTAACATTTTGCAAAATAACAATGATGGAGATTTTTCACATTGGTATCCCTTCATTTGTGGAGATTTCAATTCTCAACCTTATGATTCACCTTACCTGTCTATGGTCAGTAAGCCCATTTCGTACGAGGATCGAGCTAAAGTCGTGATTACATGCAGCTTAGCTTACCAGTTTTCTAGCAGTAGGAATGGAGAGACTGCTGAAGACGAAGCTGGTGGCAACGTTGAAAAGTTCGGATTAGGGCAGCCAAAAAGTCCTGTTCCTGATGAATTTGAAGGTAATCGGGCCCAGATTGAGTTAGTCAAAAAGATGGAGGAATTACACAACACTTTGGACATGAGAGCGATATCACTTTATTCAGTTGGCTATAAGCACGTCCATCCAGAAAACTCAGGACTTGATAATGACCGAGGCGAGCCAGAGATATCTAACTGGGCAAGTGCTTGGAGGGGATTATTGGATTATATCTTTTACATTTCACCTTGGGACTATTCGAATCATGTAAAGGAGGATTCTTTAAGTGAGTTCGAAAATTCAACTGGTGTCAAAATATTAGGTTTGCTTCGTATGCCACCTGCAAAAGAAATGCCCGAGCATGGCCAACCTCATATCGGAGAATATCCAAGTGACCACCTTGCCATGATGTGTGAGCTGGAGTTAGAGATGTGAAATTTGCTACTACTTGTTGCCTATAGATTGAGCTTGTATTCTTGGGGGGGGCTGTTTTTTCACCATTGATAGGGTGATGTTAAACGCTGGTACATTTGTTTTCGAAAACCTCCATATATTCATATTGAGGAGATAATTATAACAGGTGTTCCATTGGTTCATGTACTTTTTCAGCATACTTGGCTTTCCTTCGTCATCAAGCTTATCTATAAGGTGCCGAGTCTGGCCTACTTTACTAATCGTCATGTCTCTGTCATAATATCGTGAAATATTCATAATAGTATCATGTTTCGAGAGTTCCGCAGCTAAGCAGTCGTAAAAAGCCATTAGTGAAGGCGCTCTGAACAAAAAGGGATCGTATGGGGTCTTTAAGCTGAAAAACATTATGAATTTCTGGGAAAGATTCTTAAAAGATGTATATTCTGTGCTTTTAGAAATATTCGATACCGAAGGAAGGTGAGGAAACTTTCTTATCTCCTCAAAATATGGGATTCTGACCAAATAGAAGACCTCTTTCCTGTTTTCCTCCGTACTAGGTAATAAAATATAGCCCATATGATGAGAAAGGGGCCGAAGCTTACCCCATAATACTGCAGCCCTACCCTTATTCTTCAGAGATCTATAGAGAGATGCTAATGTCTTAGTAGATCCTAGGTACCCCTCTTCATCTGCGAATACAAAAGAGGATGTTGATATATTATCATAGTAGTGGACAACGTCTGAAATGGGTGCAAACCCAAGAAGCCTAAGAAATGCATCACCATTTTCCAACTCCTGGTCTCCAGTTTCTGCTGTAGGCGGTACTTCTATCTTCCTGTCACCTATCTCGAACACTTTGACAATGCCTTCCGTAACAGGCTCGCCATTAACTGCAGAATAGAACTTTCTGCGTGAAATAACTTCTCGCCGGTTATCCCCATCAGACGAAGTTAAGTAAGAGTATTTTGACCCTGCCTTCTCTAATGTAACTGCGTAATAACCTTTTATAGATATAATGAAGTCGCTTGCTCTGTCAAGTACTAATGCGCATTTGAAGTGGAAACGGTTAACGTCTCTATTCCTTAATACTCGTAACCTCAAAGCACCTACAGGAGTGTGATCAATAGGGTGTTCAAAATTTCTCGCAGCAATCATGCTACCTGGATCAACTACCGTAATGTTACCGTTTAAGAGCCCGCTATAAGCATCTGTGTTAAAGTTGTTGTTCGCGCTAATGAGGTAAGTGTAAAGCTTAACAGCTACTTTGTCCAAGGAAACAAGCGACTGAACAAGGCCTTTGCTCAAGTCATTCCTCAACACCTCATATGGATTATCATTCTCTGTAAAGAGAAACAACTTTCTATACCTGAAATCCCCTTCTTTTACGATATCATTATATTCCTTATAGATAACATTCAAAACAGCTGTGAGGTATGAAGCAGACCGATCCTCAATTGGCAAAAGCCCATGTGTTCCAAGATCATGCGTGGCAAGTGCTTTAATAATTGTACCAATCTTACATATACTGTGATGCGACACTTGTGTTAAAGGTAAAATCTCGCAAATGCCGTTGACACATCTCTCCCCCTTACAGGGGAACACATAACAGCCCACCCTTGATGACGGTAGCAGTACAATTAAATCTTTGATGAAATTAACTAGAGAGTGGAAAACTTCCCCCAAAACAGTGCGATATTTTAAAGAAGCATGCTCCTCATAGATGTGCTCAGGTAGTTCTACGCAGAAAACAACATCTTGAACGTGTTCGAACGATCTCCGCCTTTCTGGATGGTCTAATGGTTTTTTATCGAATGACATATCAAAGTCTATACTCTATCATACATTTAGGAGCAGTCAACTTGTGGAAACTATTGAATTACGCTAGTGATTCAACCAGTCGACGCCAGCTTCATAATTGTCTGGCTGGTAAAAGTGATTATGTAACCTAACAGTATTAACTTAAAAGGATTGATAGTAAAATCGCAGCGCACTAACCTTTACTTATTGACATAGGCTATCGTAGATATTGCTGTTCTTCAAACGCCCCAAAGCTTTAAAATCAACCCTACCGTCTTGTATTAGGGTCAGGGTCAAGTTCTATAACCACTAAAAAAAATCTCCCGGGGGTGAGTCGAACACCCGATCTCCAGATGACTTGATCAATTACAGTCTGGCGCCTTAAACCAACTTGGCTACCGGGAGGTGCTTATTTCCGATATCAGCTTGTAAATTTTCGCGTATATAGGGCCCTAAGCCAAATATGCACGTGATCCTTGGTTTATCTTCCGAGGAACTTCAACGCATCATGGTGGCATAAATCGCATTATAACATAGGTAGAATAGTCTGTTTGTCCACCTTTTACACCTGGGTTTTATTATCCCGTTTAAGTGTATCTGAAAGCTGAATACCCTTCACCTTTAATCGTCTCATCGAAGTTGGGCAGTAATGGTAGGAAACTATGACGGAGCTATAAATTCGATAAAGAGAGCAGTTAGGAAGGACAATAGATCTCTAAGAAATAGATTACAAAGCATTGTTCTGGACAGCAAATTTGTACTAAATGAGGTTCAGCACGCATTCCCGGATTATGCGTTAGTACCAAATGAGCGCTGTGGTTTGTGGTACTGCGATCCTTCAGAATACACACACACTAGCTACTTCAAGTCTACCGATGGCCACACAAATATCTGGGACTTCAGTATTAGAAGGTTAAACTTCCATCTTCTTCGCTTGTTATCTGATAATGGTGGAGTGGTTGTTGTTGATAGTACGAGAAGAGGTAAAACGATGCCGGATGCATTAAGTAAAACGATTCCAATTTGGTGTGCTGTGCTTAACACTCTAATTACTGAACACATGGGTATCAAAGATAAACAGGTCTTGTTTACTCCACCCTGCAGTGTATCACGGCAGGAACATGACCAGATATACAAGAAACTGCCTATATTGGTTGATAAACTCGCTCGTTTGAATATAATTACCGGCGAAAAGCTGGTAGAGCTATTTGGAGGACGGATATTGAGACCGTTTTGGGTCTACCCAGGGTCGTCATTACTTGAAGCGACGACAGATGTGTTCACCGGGGAGACAACAGAAGCTAAGTGGATTCCCCCTTCTGATTGTATCCCATTGGTGTTATGCACAGCTAGCTATCAATGTCAAGATGGAGTGGACCAGAGACATGGTTTTACCTACGTTCAGGGTGCGGCGGATGATCATGAGCTGTGGGCTAATGGACTAACACCCAGTTTATTCTGGGAGCATTCTAGTTTTCTATTTGATCCATCCCGAAGCGAAAACGACCTAATAAAATATATCGAGGATACTGTATTAAAATCTTCTGGCGCTGTACTTAACTGCGAAAGCAATAGCTCGCACATTTTTAGCATTGATAGGGTGACAGATGAGTTATATCTTGGCGCGGTTAGCTCCGGAGTGAAGCTGCAAGAAAAACACTTACGACAGCTAGAGGCAAAATATTCATTATCCATACTCTGTAGCGATACAATTGAAGTTGATCAGGTCGAGGAACATCCTTCTATAAAGGTATATCCGATGCAAAGCAATACCAAGAAGGGCGCTCGGCTGCTGCGAACAAATATGATAGAAATTCACAGGCTAGTTAGAGAAAACATCCAAAATCCTTTGCCGATACTAGTGTGCTGTGATACAGGTACGGACATATCAGTGGGCATTACTCTCGCAGTTCTATGTATGTATTACAATCAAGACTGGCTGCGAGAAGAACAAATAAGCATTTCCAAATCGTTGGTGAACCAACAACTTACAAAATTGGTTCTCCATCTGAAATCACGCGTTGTCAATCCATCAAGAGCAACACTGAATAGTATAAACTCCTTCCTTATGCACTGATCTCATATGGAGCCAAGCCCATCCATCGCCATTAATTTGTCTCAAATCATTTTAGACGGATTATGACTTTTAAAATTTTAAGCTTTTGATGCAACATTTTTGAAGATAGAGTGTACATAGGATCATATAAACTACGACATAGCGTTCGCTATCAGCGGAAACTTGGTCAACAACTGCATCATGGTCTTTTATAAAATTACATTAGGAAGATCCACTATTGGCCTTCCTCAAAAAACTAAGGCCATAGTAAAAAGCCTTGGGCTAAAGAAAAGAGGCTCTGTTGTATATCAACCGGTGTCACCATCAATTGTTGGTGCTATTGCCAAAGTGAAAGAGTTGGTCCATCTATCTATATCAGAAAAAGCGCTTTCAAAACAAGAACAAAGAGAATTACGGAAATCAAATCCTGGCTTTGGGGTTGAAAAGAGAATATGAGCTCCGAAAGTATAATCGATTGGAACAGCCCTCCTCTAGCTTCCTTGGGCTAATTGGATGGCCTTTGGGCTTAATGGATGATAACAAACTGTACATAATGCTAATAAATTTACCCGATGTCCACTGTTTTGGAAACGAAAGAATATCACAAACAGTTTTTGTAGTAAAAAGAATAAACAAATACTATAAAATTATAGTTCCGAGCTTTTTAGTAGACTCCACTAGTTATGTCCCTTGGTAGAATGTTTCCGCTCTGGAAAGCATAGTGTTCATTGTCATTTTTTTCATCATCTAGGGCCAAAGAGAATGAATCCATCATACGTAAGAAGTCGCTCTTGTTTATGGCTTTCCCATCAAAACTTAAATCGATGCTGTCATTCGCACTTTCTTGCACAAGCATGTAGTCTCCTCTGTCCGGGAAGGTAGTTGTATAGTTGGATGATGCTAGCGACCTGCGTTTCGCTTGTGGTTTTTCAATCTGGTACCTTTCGACCACACCGGCAAGCTGTTCTAGTGATGTTACAGCGTATTCGTCTCTAGAGCCTAGCCTAATTGGCTGAATCATGTGATACATGCCACGCCTCTGACGAATAATGGCGGCAAGTTTCTGGATATTGCTTTTAGATGTTTCCTTCTCGACGTATAACAATGGTACAGATAGTTTATAGTATGTCTCAGGTGCCTTCTTTTTCGACGCGTTGATTACAGGGTTCTTTAGTGCTTTTGCTGTTTCGGGCTTCAGCGGACTTGCCATATATCTGGATTTCAGAGGCTTACCATCCTGAGGCTGCGTTGCTATATTATTTACGGTGGGTATTTCTACAACCTGTGTACGGTTGTGGTTATGGTGGTGATTATTCTGTTTGTGCTGATTCGTTTGCGCATTTGACTTTGAGTTAGCCATCATGTAAGAGTTAGCCACAATGACCGGAGATCTTGAGAACTTCCCCTTTGCCTTGTAGTCGGAGGATTTCTGTTGATTATTGATAATGTTAGTCCTGTTAGTCAATGGAACCCTTCCATTAACTTGGAATGCTTGCATGTAATATTGGTTAGTGTATTGTGAGTCCTGTACTGGATAGCTGTTGTAGTGGTTACGGATGCTCATTCTTTTCACTGACTCTGCCATAGAATCCTCCGATAGATTTCCTTTGCACTAACAGGAACAGATTAATGGCTCTGCGTTGAAAGGAATCCTATATGTCTAACTGTGTAAAAGAAAGTTTTGATGGCTCCTTACACAAGATGAATTAACTTCAGTTTATAGAGATAGTATTCGGATGGACCTGCTTTTGTTTGTGTTTACATTTCCGTTTTAGGTAATGACATTAATCGAACGGGACGACAATGTTACAGGTTCACTACTACATGTTAAGATGCAGCCGACAGATTACGTCTATACTTTTTGTGTCCTTTTCTTTGAAAACTATAGTTGCCTATGGTCTCTCTTTGCGAACCTGCATAACTAGACTACCTGAGTCTCATCCTCTACAGCGCTACGTTTCCTCGCGACAGAGAAAGGGAAGACAGTAAATAATGATGTGACACCAGTAGGAAACTTGTTTTGACATATAGAAGACGCCAGTTGCTAGACCAGCCATCCTGCTTAGAAGACATCTTTGTGTTAAATGTCATGGCGTCCCGCCGTTTCGTGCCGTTAGTTCTAACATAACACGGGGAAGAACCCTATATATTAATGGGGGCAGGGCGACGATAAAAGACATTCCCATGTGGTATTGTTGGTGAGTCAAGGACTGGTGATTAAGGAGCTGTCGTGGGTCATTGAAAACTCCAAAGTACCGTCTAGACTATCGAGCTTCGTAATTATGCATTCCGTGAGATAGCTCCCAATAGAAGGAAGTATCTCGGAGCTGGTTCGTAACTTTAGCCTGCCCATTGCAGAATGCATATTGCTAATTCTGCACCGTACAAAGCCATCAGTAGGTAAGGAGTGGACTATAACGGACCAGCGTTTATTAGGATTGCTACTGATTTCGTCTTTTAGGTATTTGAGCGTCCAGAAAACGTTTGAGCTGTTTGTAGCGTTCTTCAAGACAACATCCTTTGCGAGGATATGCCAAACAATTGAATTGACTTCCTCCTGAGTGTAAGCAAGCGGCAACCCTGTGAGGTGGCGATGCAATTGAATATGGTTCAACATGTCTGGAAACCTCCGCAGAGGAGAGGTAACAGTCAGATAACCAGGGGCTCCAATCATTGCATGTGGGGTAGGTTTGCCTGTGTAAAAACTGTTTGTCAAAAACGACGCTAGTTTGGTTAGATCGCTAGAGTTCAGCAGATTACCTTTTTTTATGGAACCGCGCATAGCGCTATATGAGCTGCTTGCTTCAAACTTCAAGTCCAACTCTTTGTAACCGCGGAAGATACCTGGGATCTTGGCCTTCTTGAAGTAACGACTAGACAACGTATTCGCCATAATCATTAATTCAGAAACAAGGGTGTTAGATTTTGTAATATTTTGGTCTCTGAATGCAATACTAGTAGGTTCGCCATCTTCATCGGTTTGCAAGCAAACTAGGCCTTGTTGGACATCCCCAAATAAAACAGCATTATGTTTTTGGATACGTTCACTATTTAAACGCATGGCGACTTCATGAAGCAGATGTAGATCACGAGCCTCGCCGCTCACAGGAACTTGATTGGATGATAGCAGAGCATCGACGTAGTCGTATGTTAGACGCTTAGATGCTCTTGTTACACCAAGTTCGATCTTAAATGTTTCCGGGTATAAAAACTTCTTGCTTTCCTTAGACAAATCAATGTCAACAGAGAAGGTCAAAGTCCTTGTTGGTTTTCCCTGTGTACCTAGATCAGAAGTCTTGCAGTAACTCTTGGGCATCATAGGTAAAACTTTGTCTGGAAGGTAAGTGGTAAAGCCTCGCTGCATAGCGATGGACAGAATAGGATCGATGGGGGCAGTGACATCATGTGACATCTCAAACAAGGAAGTAGGATCAGCAACATGCACAAGAACTTTATATCTGCTATTGCCCAAAGAGCGTATCGAGACACCGTCATCTATTTCATGCGCATCAGGGCTATCGATACAGTAACATATCTCATCATCAAACGCCACCCTTTCCTGAGCCACTAAATCATCCTCTTTACTCCCAAGCTGCGGGGTGGAAAGGTCAAAAACTTTCTGACTTAGAGTGGTTCGCTGACATGTGCTAGGAAACTCTAACTCATTGGAAAGATGGAGAGGGTTTGAAGGAGTTTCAGGACATATCATCTTAAGGAGCTCGAAGCACAAATCACGGGTAACATCTCTTTCTTTGAACTGCTCAATCCTGCGAAAAATGCGGGCTAACAAGTAAGTTATGGGGGCATTATTGTGAAAGTTGCCGGCGCAGAAATCAGTTAGAAGCTCCACAATCTGTTGGTGCTCATTCTTCACCCGACCATACTGCTTTGAGTTTATCAACCTTGCAAAATTATCAACTAAGGAGTAGTTATCTTCTTTCAGATCCCTAACTAGCTGCTGATAATAAAGGACATTGCGGTTGAAAGGTAATACAGTTACAGACACAGGTGAAAACAAAGCGCCATGGCGAGATATCTTCCCCCATAACTGCATCTTTTGCTGCTGCTGTAGTGCCCAATAAGTGGCTACGTACGTGGATGCATCAAGACGTTCTGGCATTCGCATACGGGTGCACATGTCCGCCGACAGATCGCTTGCGTTTTCTTGTTTCCCTAAATTTAAACCCTGTAACATCTCGTTCATGCAATCTGCGACTGATTCACGAACATTCGGAAGTTTCAACCTTGACACAAGTTCAACCAATTTAAACATCGAAAGTTGCCACGGGCCTCGCTGCGTTTGCAACTGCCGATGAAGCAGCTCCAACTTCGCCGATACGACCGGCAATTGCATCGCTGCCCGCTGAGATATCTCGCTCGAGACGTACGACGTAAACAGCTGCCTTGCAAGTATGGGAACTAAAAACGTTTCTGAAGGATCATTCTTTACCGTACCGACCGGAGCAAACCCATGATCCGCTTCCCGATGAAGCAAATATCGAACTTGGCGCGAATGGAACCCCGGTATCCTCAGTTGAACCTTAGATTTAATGCTGTAAATAATCCGCCCACTACTCCTTATGAAAGTATAGCGAGGGTCAGCTGAGTCCGTAGGCAATTCTACGCACATTGTTAATTCGTGAGGGCACTGTTCTATCACACAAACATCCCCAATGCTTAATGTCGACCCTAGCAGCATTGCTGGATCAAAGAAAAATGCACCGCTCTCCTTATCATGAAGTTTCGTATCAAACCACTTCTGATGGAACTTGTTCACTTCCGCTTGAACGGGAAATAAACGATGGGACTCCTCCTTTAAATTGTACTCGTTAGCTGCTGCCCATTTGGCTGACGGAATGTAGTAACGTTTATAAAACCGCTCTCGATACTCCTTCTTGATTTTTCCCAGCTTCTTAATGGCTACCTCTGGTACGAGGTCCTTATCCTGTGAGAAGTATATAAGTTCTTCCCCCACGTCCCCGCCGCCATCGTCAGAATTGGTCGATGAGCCTGTTACCGTAGTAGATTTCCTACTACTTATAGTACCATAACGCTTGCTGGCTACTTTTTGAACAGCTCCAAATGGCTCCACAAATTGCGCTCGCAAAAGCCCATGACCAGTATGGAATAACCTTTTCATTACTATTACCGCTTTGTTAAAGTACCCGCCTTCCATATGGTCTTGAACTTCAGGTATAATTCTTTCCTCACAATTTTTTTCCGCGCCCGGTACCGGACAAACCCGGACACTAACCGACCCCGGTGCTGTCCGGTTGGACGAATTGGGAAAAGACGTAATCCTAATACGGTTCCGTTCAGCTAAGAAGATCCTCCGTCGACCAATCATATGTCGTGTTTTGCCTATTTTCCGCTCTCGGCTACGTCAGTCACTCAAGTCGGCAAAGGCCGACAGGCCCCGCTTGATTTCCTTGTTGATGGTGGTGGCCGTAACTGCACTAAAAAGATCTAGTGATCTTTAGTGGGCCTCAATTAACAGTAAAGCAACCATTACCGAGTGATAAGTAACCTTGTGACGATATTACTCGAGAATATAACTTACGTGGTCTTTTGCTCGAATTGAAACTAGGTCAAAGGTACCAAGTTTTTGTTTTGCTTCTATTTAGCAATTTATATCTACAGCTATTTATCGTGAGTCAAGGACGTAGGTTGTGAAAAGGGTGCAAATAGACAAGATAGGATACTTCGGTAGTGCGAAATAAGAAATTTAATATGCTAAGGACATTTCGTTTGAACCGCAAGCTCGCAAGTTGTCAGTTTAACCGTCCAGGCCAGCTAATTGGTGGAAGAAGCTGGTATGCAACAGCAAGTCAAACAGCAAGGAAGGCATCTGACTTAGGGACTCCAGAAGAGCCATCGGCAGCAGGAACTTCGTCCTTTAGAACAACTAAGGTCATTGAGCACCGTGCTGATGACAAACCCAGTGTTGTGATCCTTGGTTCAGGATGGGGGGCTATTTCTTTTTTGAAACATATTGATGCAAGGAAGTATAACGTGACATTGGTCTCGCCAAGGAACTACTTCTTGTTTACACCATTGCTACCTTCGACTCCTGTCGGTACGGTTGATGAAAAGTCTATCATTGAGCCCGTTGTTAACTTTGCCCTAAAAAAAAAGGGCAATGTTTCTTACTATGAGGCGGAGGCTACGTCCATCAATCCCGACCGTAAGACGGTCACTATCAAATCTGTTTCTACTGTTTCACAGTTGGCAACCCCTGATAACCATTTGGGCATTTCTCAAAATGATACAGCGGAGCTTAAGTATGATTACTTGGTGTCCGCAGTAGGCTCTGAGCCAAATACTTTTGGGATTCCAGGTGTAGAGAAATATGGTAACTTCTTGAAGGAGATTCCACATTCTATGCAAATTCGTAAGCGTTTCCTATCTAACGTCGAAAAGGCTAACTTGCTCCCAAAGGGCGATCCCGAACGTAAGAGACTCTTGTCTGTTGTTGTCGTCGGTGGTGGTCCAACTGGTGTAGAAACTGCTGGTGAGTTCCAAGACTATGTTGACCAAGATCTAAAGAGATTTATGCCTTCCATTGCTAAGGAGGTTAAAATTCATCTTGTCGAAGCGTTGCCTAATGTCTTAAATATGTTCGAGAAGAAGCTAACTTCTTATGCGCAGGAAGTGTTAGAGAGAACTAGCATCAGGCTCATGTTGCGTACTGCTGTGGGCAAGGTGGAAGAGAAATATTTGATAGCCAAGACTAAGAAGGAGGACGGTACAGTAGTTGAGGAGAAAATTCCATATGGCTCTTTGATTTGGGCCACTGGTAACAAGGCTAGGCCTATTATTACAGACCTTATTAGTAAAATTCCTGCCCAGCAAGGCTCAACGCGCGGGCTCTCTGTTGATGGCTATATGCTGGTAAAGGGTACTAACAACATATTTGCTGTCGGTGACAACGCTTTCGCAGGTCTAGCGCCAACTGCCCAGGTCGCACATCAAGAAGCTGAATACTTGGCGAAGATTTTTGACAAGATGTCTAAATTTCCAGAATTTACGAAACAACTGGCAGAGAGAAAGGATAAGGTAGACTTACTATTTGAAGAGAATGGCTTCAAACCTTTCAAGTATGTTCACCTGGGTGCTCTTGCATACTTGGGTGCTGAGAGAGCCATTGCAGACATTACCTATGGCAGCCGTTCCTTCTACACTGGAGGAGGTCTAATCACCTTTTACATTTGGAGGATCACCTACTTAAGCATGCTAATGTCTGCAAGATCCAGATTTAAGGTCATTTCTGACTGGATGAAGTTAGCATTTTTCAAGAGGGACTGCTTCAAGGAGATGTGATTACATTCCCTGTAACAGAATGTCCATACGCCATGCCTGTTTTGTTATTTTATATTCGACTGCATCAAGGTTCGTTTTTGGAATTATATAAAAACACTTAAATCCCTTATCATCAACGCTGTCAACAACGTAGAAGATTGTCCTATTGAAAGTAGACCTTCGCCTTTTTGATGTTTTCGAACACCAAATCTTGCGGATCTTCATTCTTATTCAATACTATAAAACACATCATGTTAGGCGATAGTTCGCTCACGTATATGTTATCGTTCAATACTAAAGTTTTGAATGGACTTTTTAGCTTCATGCTACTTTGTTTAAAGTTTTTCATCACGTTGCTGATTATCTCGAACCTCTTAGGATCGAGGGACTCGCCTGTTGACGTGTTACTGGAGCATACCACCAAAAACGTCACTTTCTCAAACAGAATAATCTCACGAGCGTCCATCACCTGCTTTAGCTTTTTCAAATTGGATTGATAAAGGTTCATATTAGGAATTAGTGAGCACACAATTCGTGACCATGCCTTGTACAAACTCTCATCCCAAATACTGGTTGGAAAACCAACCAAATCAGGGAACCCGTAGGCAGCAGAAGTCTCTTGTAGCTTGCTCATCATGATCTCAAACAACTCCTGCCTCTTATCTAATTGTACAAGATCCATTTTATGCAACAACACAAATATTTTTGCGTCCGGACTGTACTTCTTAAGCTGCTTTAACGCTCTAGTGAAGATTTCGATGTCCCTCATAACTTCCTGCGACTCAACATCAAACACATGGATCAAAACCTGGACCATCTGGAAAATATGATCCTTCTGCTGGGTAAAGTAATTCTCCATAAATACATCCTGTCCTCCACAGTCCCATAAGTTCAATGTCATGTTTCCCAGAAACCGCAAATGTGAGTGTTCAACATCAATAGTAGCCCCAAGGCGCCGTGTGTCAAATGCAGAGTAGTTCGAAAAAATTATAGACCTCATTGACGACTTCCCTGCTCCTGAGCGGCCCATTAGCAGCAGCTTTTTACGATTGTTGGATGACATCCCAGAGACTTGATATTATCAGCTAACCGTTACTTCGTCCTTCCGCCACCTTTCAACGCCAGTACAATTATCCAACCAGTATTATATTTCTCCTCGGGAACTTAGAACCCGACAGTCTCCTTTGCACGTCTTGTTGCCAATTGCTACTTGTATAGCTTCCTACCAGTGATTTTCTTATCTTATTTTCTCCTCCCTTGCAAAATAAAACTGTTCGCAGCAGTCAATCACTCGTAATATTTATAAGCAAGAACAAGCCTTGTATGCTCAACTACACCTACTCAAGGTTGGCGCTAAGCAGCCGTAGGCCTTGCACAAGACAACTACATGTTTGCATTACTGGTATAGGTAACCCAGAGCCCGGTTACCAACATACTCGCCATAATGCCGGCCTTTTCATGCTAGACCTACTAAAAGAGCATTATTTACCGCAAGCATCTTGGAAACAATGTCAGACCTCCAAGGTCAAAGCTAAGTACATCTATGACAAGAACAAAGACACTTTACTGCTTCGCTCTGATGGAAGCTTCATTAACCTAAGCGGCGAAAACGTTGTCCCTATATGGACCAAACTGAAGCCAATAGATAAGTGTATCGTAGTATACGACGACCTTTCTATTGCCATAGGAAAGACCCAACTACGCTCACCTTCTAGCAGTATTAGAGGGCATAATGGTCTCCGAAATATAGTTGCCTTAAACAAGTCCGGACTGAGCTTCTACCGCTTAGCAGTAGGCATCGGTAGACCGGAGTCTAGAGATCCTCAGGTCGTAGCAGACTACGTATTACAACCCTTTACAAAATCAGAGATAGACCTACTGATAATGCAATCCCTCCCATCAGCAATTTCCAAGTTAGATAAAATGCTGCTGCAGAAAGAGACGTTCGGCAAACATGGGAAGCCATAGCTCGGTTATTACTCTGCAGCTATGTAAAATATATACTATAGATAATAGGCTAATGAGGTTGGGGCAGCATAATGGAGGGCAACATTAATTGTCATCTGAAGGATATTTCGAAAAGAGGTCAAGACTTTATATGGTTTCGTATTTCCGAACGCCGTCGGGTAGTTTTTTTCTGTAAACGAATGTGTTTTTTGGCTTGCCAAATATCGTTTAGCTTTGAAAATCGTAACGTTTTTTTTTTTCGATAGTTTTCAACAATTACGAAACCAACGTAGCACCTTTTACAGCGTACTTTAACTCCATAACCAGTACGATAGCTCATTGAAAGCACATCATAATAACTGTTGTCCGCAATGGCGAAGTTGCTGCAATTATTTGCTCACCCTGTGGAGCTCAAGGCAGCCATTAAATTGAAGCTCTTTAGGGAATCTCTATTTTCGGTGAATGAAAAGCAAGCGAGCCCAGAACTTCAAAGGTGTTATGTTCTTTTGTCTCGGACTTCGAGGTCCTTCGCCGCTGTCATAAGGGAACTTCACCCTGAGTTGCGTGATGTAGTTATGTTGTTCTACTTGATTTTGAGAGCGTTGGATACAGTGGAGGACGATATGTCCATTGACCCTAAGGTGAAGGTACCATTGCTACGTGAGTTTGACCAAAAGCTTGACCTAGAGGACTGGAGCTTTAGTGGAAATGCCGAGACCGAGAAGGACCGTGACGTTTTGGTGGAATTTCCATGTATATTAAAGGAATACCATAAGTTGAAACCGGAATACCAAAAAGTTATTAAAGAAATCACTTTTAAAATGGGGAACGGCATGGCCGACTATATTCTTGACGAAAAATTTAACATGAATGGATTGGAGACTATCGAGGACTATGACTTGTACTGCCACTATGTTGCAGGCTTGGTTGGTGAGGGGATAACACAGCTCATTGTGCTGGCGAAATTTGGAGCACCAGACCTATATTATGACCCAGCCAGATTTTATAACGGAATGGGCTTGTTCCTACAGAAAACCAACATTATAAGGGACTATGCAGAAGACTTGAGGGACGGGCGCTCATTTTGGCCGAAGGAAATTTGGTCCCAGTACGGTGAGGAATTAGCGGACTTCATGAGGCCAGAAAACGTCCAGCAGGGGGTATACTGCGCCAACCACCTTGTTCTAAATGCCTTAGGCCATGTACAGGATGTTTTAAGTTATTTATCTTCTGTTAAAGAGCAGTCCTGCTTTCAATTCTGTGCTATTCCGCAGGTTATGGCCGTTGCCACTCTAGCACTTGTGTTTGGGAATAGCGATATTCTTAAGAAAAACGTCAAGATAAGGAAGGGCACCACATGCTACTTGATCTTGAAGTCACGTACTCTTTCTGGCTGTGTAGAGATTTTCAAGTACTACATCCATGACATTAAGAACCGCTTAACCGTTGATGATCCTAACTATTTGAAATTGAATATACAAATGTCAAAGATTGAACAGTTTATCGAAGAAATGTACCAAGACAAGCTACCTCCATCTGTTGGTCCGCAGGAGACGGCAATATACCAAAAAGTAAAAGAACGGTCCGCCTATGACATGGATATGATTCCGCTCGAACAAGACGAAGAATTCAAATTTAATATGCTCATGTCAATGCTTTTAACTGTTGTAGCCGCTGTTTACTATTACTTTAAAAAGACTTGAGTTGGAGTAACATAGCAAACATCTAGGTGCTTTGTTTTTTTCTGCATCGGAGCACTCTGTCTGGGTGACTACGTAAATACTAGAAAGCCTCTTCTGCTTATGCGCCCCTAATTGTAACGTGCATGTGTTCTCTTTCATAACGTGGCCAAGACCATATGATATAATGTATTCGACGTTTGCAGCTTCGTATGTTTTTAAACCAGTAAGTAACCGAACATTTTACCTCCTTTAGTTTCCTCTTCGAACTACATAAAGTCCGCGCGCGAACATTTTCTGGATGGTACTCTCGGTACTTTCTGCAGTTCATCGCCCCTTCCACCAAAGTTTGGTAAAGCAGCAAATGGACTCTGACAAACCTGACTTTCTAAAGAGTATCCTACACTCAAACTACGAGCAACAGGACGAAAAGAAGCATGTCAGTTATAATGCACATGAGGGCATTGTATTCTGTGTTGAACTTTCAAAGACCATGTATCAACCTTGCCCTGAACTTGATGGAAAGCCGCAATTGCTTGAAATCCTCGAATCGCTGTTTGAGCTGATGGAACAGTTGGTAGTAGTCATGCCTGACACTGGCGTTGGCTGCTATTTCTTCAATTGTGCACATACCGATGCAAAAGCTGGTATATATGAGCTATTTCCACTGAAAGACATTAATGTGGGGCATATGAAGAAGTTGTTCAAACTATTAGATGGGCTTACATTAGGCCAATATAAGTTAAATGATGAACTTCCCTTTGATGATTCCAAGCCCTCTTCCTTGGATGCCGTATTTACCACTATCCAAGACCAGTTCCTACTTGAAGTACCCCATCAACGTATATACACCACCAAAAAGCTCTTTTTCTTTACAGATAATGACACACCCCCTGATGCTTCAGACTTGCAATCTCGTACACGTCTCCGTAAGGTCGTTGATGACCTTCGCGACTATTATGTGAACTTTACGACTTTCTTCATAGGCTCACAGGCTCGTCCATTTAATGAGACTTTTTACTCGGAGATTTTGAAACTCGGTTCGTCCACTACTAGCAATTATACTGGACCGAGTACGTTACCTATTACCGCGCCCTTCATACGTTCGAAAGTTCTCAGTAAGAAAGAAGTTAAACGGCTTCGTTACAGCTGCCCACTTATCCTTAATGAAGAACAGGAGGTGGTTGTTTCCGTCAAGGGCTATGCACTAACCTCATATGAAAAACCTGGTTCTAAATATAAGTATGTCTACCAGTTTGAGCATCTACAGAAAGAAGCTTCCTCCCGGAGAGCGTACTTAGACTCCGAAACCGGCGAAGAAGTCTCAGACAATGTTACCCATGCCTACCAAATTGGTAATGAATACATCGACTTTTCCGATGAGGAACAGCGCCTTGTCTCAAGTCAATACTCCCCTTTCGATGCACCATATCTAAAACTACTTGGATTCAGGTCAACTTCCGACGTAGTCCATTTTTATGACAATATACAGAGCACCACATTCGTGATCCCCGATGATAGCATATATCAAAATTCTTCTGCAGCACTTGCATCGCTCCATCGGTGCGCATCTCAGAAACAGAAAAGTGCCATATTATGGGGTAAAGTACGCACATCATCTATGCCTGCACTATTTGTTTTTGTTCCTACATCTGAGTTAGAGCCTAATGAAGGCTTTTACTTGATACGCTTGCCATTTCAAGAGGAACTCCGTAAGTTTCCATCTGCTACACTGCATCCTATACACAACGAAAACGACGAAAAACTTTCCTCTTCAGATTATTCAGTGCTTCAGAAGATCGCCGTGCGTATAATAGATCATCTCGTTTTAAATGGACCCTACGTCCCGGCCCACTTCAAGAATCCTGCAATTGTAACTCATTTTAGGCTTTTGGCTGATCATCTCTTCGAGGTTCCTGCTAGAGGACCCTTAGAGGATGACACAATTACACGCTTAGAAGCCCTAAGGAAGAGAATCACCTCCGATCCAGAATCCACACTTTCTAGATACATTAAGCATTGGAACGTGTTCTATACTAGATTAACACACCAAAAACCGCCCGACATAAGGTCATCGAGCTGTTACACCAAGCGTAGGAAACCGCCTTCTGCTGCTAGTTGATTTCTTTTTCGAAAAACGGTTCTCCAGGCACGCCCACGGGGTCCACCCTTTACCGCACGTGCTCGGACTAATATTTTGTTCGCCGAAGAAAAGTGCGTACAACTTTTGCACGCTCGAAGCACGTTCTCATCAATTAATGAGACGGAAGTGACAAAGTGACAGCCCTGGTGAGCCATTCAGCCTTGAGCCCTTTCAGCTAAGAAAAGGGGCCCCATGTGGGTAGAGTGCTCAATATACTGACATGGGATCGAAAAGCGAAATTGTAGCTTACGAAGGTCGGGTATATAAGCGGTTTCTTAAATACTTCTATGAAGGATAACTGAGACTTTTTGTGATTCTCACTTCTAACAACAAGCAACTAGATTCCAGCTAAGTTATTAACATCTCCTTTTAAAATCCACATTATTCTTTCTGCTCTGAAATGTCAACAGGTGCCGAAGATGCTGAAGGAAGAAAAGTCTATATCCACACTTCTGGTGGTAATGCTGCCTTCCACAATTACATCAACGATTTCGCTCATATAAGCGACCCTTTGGAGAGAAGACGGCTAGCTTTGCAAAAGATCGATGATGTATCATTTGGCTGGTACCATATCCGTGCAATTTTGGTTGCCGGTGTCGGTTTTATGACGGATTCGTATGATATCTTTGCTATTAACTTAGGTATCGCGATGATGTCTTTCGTCTTCTGGCAGGGTGATATGCCTTCTTCCACTTCTACTTTGTTGAAGGTTTCTACTTCTATCGGTACGGTTATTGGTCAAGTCGGTTTTGGTACGTTGGCAGATGTTGTTGGACGTAAGAAAATCTACGGCTCAGAGCTTATTCTTATGATTATTGCTACCGTTCTGCAGTGTATGATTGGTAAATCTCCAGGTGTCGATTTTGTTGCTGTATTAACCTTTTACCGTATTGTTATGGGAATTGGTATTGGTGGTGACTATCCACTTTCATCAATTATCACATCTGAGTTTTCTACTACCAAATGGAGAGGTGCCATTATGGGTGCTGTTTTTGCCAACCAAGCTTGGGGTCAAATTCTAGGTGGTTTGATAGCCTTGATTTTGGTTGTTGCATATAAATCCGATTTGATTGGCGCTGAAACTGGGGCAATGTGTGGCCCAGATTGTCAAAGGGCCTGTGACCAAATGTGGAGAATATTGGTCGGTTTTGGTTGTGTTCCAGGTTTGATTGCATTGTATTTTAGATTGACAATCCCTGAATCTCCACGTTATACGTTGGATGTTGATGCGAACAATAGTAAAGAGCTCGCTGAGAAGAACTTCTACATCGCAAGCGAGGATGATGGTGCTCAAATCGAGAAGAGTTCAACCGCAGTTGAAGTTGCTGCTCCTCCACCTAAGGCTTCGTTCAAGGATTTCTGCAGACATTTCTCTAAATGGAAGTACATGAAGATTTTAATTGGTACTGCTGGTTCTTGGTTCATGTTGGACGTTGCCGTGTATGGTTTAGGGTTGAACACTGCTGTCATCTTACAAACTATTGGCTACGCCGAAAAAACAAACGTTTACCAAAAGCTATATGACTCCGCCGTTGGAAACTTGATCCTAATTTGTGCAGGGTCATTACCAGGTTATTGGGCTTCAGTGGCCACAATTGATATCGTCGGTAGAAAACCAGTGCAATTGATGGGATTCATCGTTTTAACTATCTTATTCTGTATCATTGGTTTTGCCTACGACAAGCTTGGTGACAAAGGTCTTCTAGGATTGTTCGTCTTATGTCAATTCTTCCAAAACTTCGGTCCAAACGTTACTACATTCATTGTTCCTGGTGAGTGTTTCCCAACCAGATACAGATCGACTGCTCATGGTATCTCAGCTGCATCGGGTAAGCTTGGAGCTATCATCGCACAAACCGCTTTGGGTACTTTAATTGATCACAACTGTGCTAGGGATGGCAAGAAAAAGAACTGTTGGTTACCAAATGTCATGAAGATATTTGCCTTGTTTATGTTTGCTGGTTTGCTTCTATCTTTCTTTATTCCAGAAACCAAGAGAAAGACTTTGGAGCAAATTAACGAAGAATACCACGATGAGCCTGACCCTTCGAAGTTCAGAATTGCTGAGTCAAGTAGTTCTAGCCAGATCGAAACTGTTTGATACATTTTCGGGATGCTTCGTAACTTGACAACTGTTATTAGGGAAATCAAACATTTGAATGAATTGGCGGCATCCAGTGGCTAGTTATAATTCTTTTTTACTTCCGCAAATATTTTTGGGAAGCTTGGAGATATGCCCTACTGTCCTGTTTTCGATTCATGCATAAGTTGTCCTCAATTAAATCATATTCTCTCTCAGCCATGACTAGCTGGTTTGGATACTTTACTTTTTACCTTATTCAGTTCTAATATTTTATAAATGTATACATGTACAATAATTCACTTCTATGTTTTATGAACTATTCGGCTAAGTCCTCGGACGTATTCTCTTTATCATTCTATGCATGTGTATTCTGCTTTACAATGAGCTCTCAAAAGCACGAATGTGGGGTTTATGATTACATAAGCTAACAAATTGTACAAAGCACGTGCCATTAAAAAGACGTTTGTTACCCGGTGTTACCACAAATAAAAGACGTGTAAGGAAAAATGTAAACATGCACAAAGAAATCATTGCCAAAAGGGATCTCTTTTAATTACAATCTCGTCTCCTAACATAACTTCTTGGTTGTTAGAAAACAAGCAATACGAGCGAGTTAAGCAGATATCAATAGAGATAGAGCGCTAATCATGAGAGAAGTCATCAGTGTCAACGGTATGTAATGCTATGCGCGTGAATCAATAGCTACTGTGCTACTTGTTGTTGTTAGCCTAGGTTGTGTGATAGAGATCTGTTTGAATAAAAACGCGTGTTTGTCGCAACATGTTTGAACATAGTATTCAAAAGTGAAAGCTAGGTGGCAAGATTGGGCATATGAATTAAACGTGAAGACATGGGCTGACAACTTTAAAGTAGTCGATAGGCATATTACTTACAGAATACTAACATATTTGTTTTTTACGTGTAGTCGGACAAGCTGGGTGTCAAATCGGTAACGCGTGTTGGGAGTTGTACTCTTTAGAACACGGCATTAGGCCAGATGGCTACTTGCAAGAGGGTCTATCTAAGCCTAAAGGGGGCGGTGAAGGCTTTTCTACTTTCTTTAACGAGACGGGATCAGGAAAGTTTGTCCCTCGTGCCGTTTACGTTGATTTGGAACCAAATGTAATTGACGAGGTTCGTACTGGCGCGTACAGGGAACTGTTCCACCCAGAGCAGCTAATCAGTGGTAAGGAAGATGCTGCAAATAACTACGCTCGTGGACACTACACAGTCGGCAGAGAACTTCTAGATGAAATTTTGGACAGGATCAGAAAAATTTCTGACCAATGTGATGGGTTACAAGGGTTTTTATTTACACATTCTCTAGGTGGTGGTACAGGTTCCGGTTTGGGTTCTTTGTTGTTGGAGCAATTGTCCATAGATTATGGTAAGAAGTCTAAGTTGGAGTTTGCAGTATACCCCGCTCCGCAAGTTTCCACTTCCGTCGTCGAGCCATACAACACTGTCTTAACCACCCACACCACTCTCGAACATGCAGACTGTACGTTTATGGTTGACAACGAAGCAATTTATGAAATGTGCAAAAAGAATTTGGATATCTCTAGACCAAGCTTTGCAAACTTGAACAACTTGATTGCCCAAGTTGTTTCCTCTGTTACTGCTTCTTTGCGTTTTGACGGGTCATTAAATGTCGATTTGAACGAATTCCAAACAAATTTGGTTCCTTATCCAAGAATACACTTTCCATTGGTTTCTTACGCACCAATTCTTTCAAAGAGTAAGGCTCATCATGAATCTAACTCTGTTGGCGAGATCACCAATGCTTGTTTTGAACCTGGCAACCAAATGGTTAAGTGTGATCCAAGAATTGGTAAGTACATGGCAACCTGTTTGTTATACAGAGGTGATGTTGTAACTAGAGACGTCCAAACTGCTGTTGCACAGGTAAAGAGTAAGAAGACCGTACAGTTGGTTGACTGGTGTCCAACTGGTTTCAAGATCGGTATTTGTTACGAACCACCAACTGCAACTCCTAAGTCTCAGTTATCATCTGTTGCGAGAGCCGTTTGTATGTTATCCAACACCACTGCCATTGCTGACGCTTGGAAGAGAATTGACAGGAAGTTCGATTTAATGTATGCTAAGCGTGCTTTTGTCCACTGGTATGTCGGTGAAGGTATGGAAGAAGGTGAATTTACTGAGGCTAGAGAGGACTTGGCTGCTTTGGAGAGAGACTACATTGAAGTTGGTGCTGATTCTTACGCTGATGATGAAGAATTCTAAAGAGTGCTAAAAAAAGAGAAACATGGGGGATACTTAATCTATTAGTTTTTTTTACCTAAACGTTAATCTACAATGTGGCAGTCATAACAGAGGATAACTTGAATAAAAAAAGGAAGTAATAATACACACCAAGAAAATATTATATCACACATTTATTATTCGTATTATTCTTATTCTTATTAAATTATTATTATCACAACTACTATTATTACGGTCCGCTCTACTTGAAACATTAAAATGAAGTTCTAGTCGTTGATGACGTCGGGAATTAAAATGCATTCCTACTCTCTATTACTATCACTATTGTTACTACACTTATTACTATTTTATTAAATTCCCTTTCTACCTTTATTCTCTTTGGATCCCTTCTGTCTATTTGCGTTTTTTTACATCTTAACGATATCGAACTTTAGTTCAGGTCACCGCTGTAAGTTCCTATTGCCATAACTGCCAGATGTTCGTTTTTTAGTCTACCCTTTGGAAATGTTCTTCCTCCTCGCGTCACGCATATATATCTATAATATATATATATATATATAGATGATCTCTATTGTATACCCTAGATTAAGAAATAAAATCATTGTAACGCCGCTGAGCATTTATATTGCTGAAGTGCTAATAGTACAGGGCATTAGCCACCCTTAGCTTATTCGTCTAAGTCATGTACATCTGCATGTGAGTTCTCTATTGGTGATCTTAAAATATCATCAAATCACGTGACCCATATCCGTTCTGGGCGACTTATCGGGTGGGCAATCTTTCCCGTTCTTCGGCTCTGCAAATCTTGCTCATAGTTGAGCACTTGCAGATTAGTGCGTGCAGAGAAGACTTGAACTGTGTTAACAGTATATCAGAAAATCTATCATCACTTAAGGGAGTTCGGCTTATTGATTTATTTTCTTTCCCTTACTAGTTTCAGGAGAAATGTCTGCAACTTTGACCACTGGCATGGAAGCTGCAAGCACCAATTATATATTTAAAAATTGGGCAGGAATATACTCTTCAAAACCTGAGTTGTACTTCAAACCATATTCCGTGGAGGAAGTTATTGAGATAGTAAATGCGGCTAGGGAACACAATAAAACACTTTTAACAGTTGGTTCTGGCCATTCCCCTAGTGATATGTGTGTCACGAACCAATGGATGATGAATCTGGACAACTTATGTGAAGTTACGGAATTGGTAGAATACCCCGAACTACACTATGCGGATGTAACTGTAGGTGCAGGCATGCGTGTATATCAGTTAAGTGAGTATCTTGGAAAGCGTGGATACGCCATCCAGAATTTAGGATCGATTTCCGAGCAGAGTTTAGCAGGTATTATCTCGACAGGTACCCATGGCTCTTCTCCCTATCATGGTTTGGTTTCATCTCAATACGTGAACATGACGATTGTGAACGGAAAGGGTGAGTTGGTGTTTTTAGACTCTGAAAATCATCCTGATGTGTTTAGGGCAGCAATGTTATCACTAGGTAAGATCGGCGTCATCGTGAGCGTTACTGTTAGGGCTATACCAGCTTTTAATATTAAATCCACACAAGAGATTATCAATTTTGAAACACTGTTGGAGATGTGGGACACCGTCTGGACTTCTAATGAATATATTCGTTGTTGGTGGTATCCTTATGTTAGGAAGTGTATTATTTGGAGAGGTGACAAGACTAGTGAGGCTATCAAAGCTCCCAGAAAGTCCTGGTGGGGGACTGCATTTGGCCGTTTCTTGTATGAATCACTTTTATGGCTTACAGTAAATGTCTACCCAGCGTTGACACCTTTTGTCGAGAAATTTGTGTTCCATCGTCAATACGGTAATGCTGAAAATTATGGACATGGTGTTGTATCTGTACAAAATTCTATTGATGCCTTGAACATGGATTGCCTGTTTTCTCAGTTTGTGGATGAATGGGCATGCCCCTTGGACAATGGTCCAGAAGTACTTCGCTCCCTTGACCATTCCATCTCACAAGCAGCACAAACCAAGGAGTTTTTTGTTCACGTCCCAATCGAAGTCCGTTGTTCCAATACCACTCTCCCTCAACAGCAGCTAGATTACTCTAAAAGAACCGTTACAAGTCCCGGCCCCATCTATGGCAACTTGTTGCGTCCTTTGTTAGACTCGACACCGCGTCACTTAAGATATGCTCAATTATCTGACGTTACAAACTCTCAACTAACATTATATATTAACGCTACCATCTACAGGCCCTTTGGTACGAATACACCCATCAACACATGGTTTACTTTATTTGAAGAATCCATGGGCGCTGCAGGAGGTAAGCCACACTGGGCCAAGAACTTCATAGGGTCAACGTCGATGGCTGCTGGCCCAGTGAAGGATGAAAAGGAATATCATGACTACGAAATGAGGGGAATGGCCTCCAAGATTAAAGATTGGTATGGTGAAGATTTGAAAGAGTTCCAAAGGATTAGAAAGGATCAAGATCCTCACAACGTCTTTTTGGCCAATAAAGAATGGGCTTTAAGAAATGGCATTGTTGACATTAAGCCTTGATTAAATTATTCGTTTGATTGGCTTGCCGATTTGTAAGCTCAAATTTCGCTCTTGTAAAAAGACATCTGATTGATATTTAAATAATACACATGGATCTTTTTTTGATTATCCATTGAAAATGTATTGACTGTATATTGTAGAACTGTTATGGACTTGTAATTAATGCTGGGTGGGCTTCTGCCTATGCCCAATTTCTATTATAATTTCATTGTGTTTGTCTTGGATTGGAATGCCGGTAAACTCTCACTATTTACAAGCAAAAAATGATGATTTTTATGCTAGAACCAAACTTTCACTTTGATAACAAATTATATTTGAAAAACACTTCTCCTCAAAAACCCAATCCGATCTCATATATATATTAGACATGGCATCTCCAAAAGGTATGGAAGTGCTTGACCAACCTCTTCATGGCATCATCATTCCTAGTGCTCTACTTTTTGTTGGCTGCGTAGTGATTTCATGGGCATCCGATGAGCCTAAGTACTTTTTTGCAGGTATTGGGATACTCGCTACTATTCTTCTATTTAGGTTTTACGAAGCTTATACTCGAAGGTCATCGATATCTTCGAACCAATGGACTGCTTTAGAACTTGAAGAACAGACTTTAATCAGCAAAAATACCGCAATCTATCGCTTCAAATTGAAAAATCGGTCGGAAACTCTGAATATTCCAGCTGGTTTCCACTTAGCAGCTAGGATTAACATTGATGGCTCTGAGTTGATCAGATACTACACCCCAATTAGCAACAAACTTGTAACTGGATACTTTGACATATTGGTAAAGTCATATCCTGATGGTAAGGTTTCCACATGGTTTGCAGGGTTAACAACAGGGCAGACAGTAGAATTTAAAGGTCCAGTTGGGAGGCTCAACTACACCCCTTCTATTCACAAAAAAATTGGTATGATTGCTGGTGGCTCAGGTATAACCCCCATGCTAAGTGTGTTAAATGAAATTATTACCACACCCGAGGATTCTACAAGAGTTAGCTTGATTTATGCAAACGAGACTACAAACGATATTTTGCTGAAGGATGAATTGGACGAGATTGCTGAAAAGTACCCCTACTTCGAAGTTCACTATGTTCTAAATAAACCAGATGCTGATTGGACAGGCTATACAGGGTACGTTACTAAGGAACATATGGTGAAACATTTACCAGAACCTACACCGGAGAACAGGTTGCTTATCTGTGGTCCTCCGGAGATGAAGAAAATGTTACTCGGTTATGCTGAAGAGCTTGGCTGGCCAAAAGGTATCATGTCATCAAAGCCAGATGACCAGGTGTTTGTATTTTGAACCAATATAGACAGCTAGAAAACTATATACACAGAGTTTATAGAGGTCGGTTCCGGTGAGTTTCTAGTAAAGATAGCCTTAATGCTAATTCTAAATCGCTGTCTTCGACGCCCTCTTCGCAAGCGACAACGTCATCTGAAGCGAAAGCAGCCGCCTCTGCAGAAGATGCCTCTAATGCTTGGAGGAGCATTTCATCCTCATTTTCGTTTGGTATTATATGCATATGTGCCTGTTGATACTGCTGAGATTCCTTTAGAGCACGTTGGAGGTCATCTGCATAAGTATCCCCTGATGAAGGTTCGCGAAGGTCTGCAGATTCGGATTCCATCAACGCAATTTGAAGTTGGATATCCTCCTCATCTAAATCTCCAACAAACTTTTCTCTTAGTTTTTCATCTCTGAGAATCTCTAGTTCTCTAATGTGATTTTCCTCGTTGTACATCTCCAACTGTGATTTTATCGTCTTATCTACTCTGCGACGTTCACCTCTTATCGCCACTCTCCTTTTCCTTACAGCTTTCTCAAAGCCATAGTCATAATAGTGCAGTACATTTCCTGTCCCAGTGATCAACTTCCCATCTGCAAGGCCTATGTACTGGGGAAATCTATCTGTGCCTTGCACAGAGCGAACTTCCGCCCCAGTTGCTGCATCATAGACAAGCAATGACTCAGAAATTGCACAGACTAGGACTAAACTGTTCACTTGAACAGCATAGATCTTTTCCCTAAATGTGGTATCAACAAGTGGTTTTAAGACATTACCCGGCGACCGAATATTGTACGTCTGCACACGAGACCCTCCTAACAGCACCGCAATGTAGCATCCATCACTGCCAGCGACATTTATAGGATCATAATCCCTCCTGGCTGTGGGCTCATCCAACACAACTTGCTCAATTGGAAGGTCTGTTTCAATCGTACGAGTTACACCAATATCTTTTCTTGCATCTAATGATAGAACGTATATTTTGTAAGTGGTAGTGATGACAAGAAGCATTGCACCATAATCTACATCCATACTGATAAAAGAATCAAAAGGTTCTTCGATTGCAGAACTAATGCTAATGGAAAAGACATGTTTTCGATCCTCTATAACATGAATGTTCTCAGGATCCACCGCGACTGTCAACTTCTTGTTAAGAAAGACGTGACATATAGGTAGGCTAGACACTACCAGTTGTGACTGCTTTTTAGCCTCACACCACCAGATCAGTTCACCATTTGCAGAACCACTAATGCACCAGTCATGAGATGAATCCTCAAGCGCCACTGTTGCTATAGCAGTAACAGTACTTCCATGAGCAGAAGCAAACTCTAAAACTGGCGACAAGTATGATCGATTAGTTAACAGTTTCCCAAAAACTTTACCATCGTAAGTTCCATAAACTACAGCATTTATGTTGAAATGCATAACCGAACAGCCGTGTGGCTTGGCACATTGAATATAGACCAGCCTATCTTTGCGCCTCTTCGCACTGAGTTGAACAAATGTTATCAATCCTTCATTATAGCACGCACATCTTGGATAGTCAAAGATAATATGAGGTGTATCCTCTTCCTGTACAACATTTCGCTGGTCCGATGATATGGTGTATTTCATACGAGTCCCTCTGTTATGCTTCCACTGCTGCAAAGCACTGTTCCTTGATACATATTCAACGCTATAACTGGACGATTTGGATACAGAAGGGAAATGTTTTGCGCGTAGCCTCTTGGATAGTAAGTTCTTCCACAACTCTTCGTCATTTATTATCCTTGCAAATTTGCTTGTCGTCTGCTCTAAAACGTGGAAATCCCCTTCGTCTAGATAACTGAAGATATTGACCAATACTTCTGAGGGCAAGTCCTCGAGAGACCTTACCGTAGCCATTACTTTGTTATGTACAATGATTGCTTTAACTTAAATATGTATGAGAGCTAGGGAAGAGTTAACATTACAATGGCTTTTTTTTGGATTGGCTTCACACATGGTTACATGGGAGAACTAGGGAGAGAGCAAGCTTCTAGCAAAGTATAAGAGAGAAAAGGCAATATAATCACTTGGTAAACTACCTATGCCAAGGCCTGTATTGCTAGTAAGATGCTGAAATTACCAGCGCGTACTCTTGTTGATAACACATGCCTGATCATAGTAGGACACCCAGACCGCCTCTCACGAAAACTAAGATAAATACGCCGTGAATGGCAAGTGTCACTTGAAGCTGGATCCAGTCAGGAGGCTTTATTGCCTTTGGCCTAAGTCGTATGGATTACATTGTCTTGGCCTAAATTTAGTTTGTTAATTTTACTAGCTTTTAGCTTTTACATCATCCTCGTAGTTATTAGGCAGTTTATACTGTTTCTGGCCGCAAAGCTGCAAGATGCTCATAACTGCAATACTCATTGTGGCATAAGTTGTGGATAAAAACTCTGCGAAAAGCTCTACCTGGAACCTGCAGGGACGTCAGCTAATCCACTTAAATTAAAGCCTGCGTTTATTACTGCTATCTTTGCACTCTGTATCTTAAGCCATCAATCCGTCTATTTTGTGTTCGGCGTCAGTGTCACAGTAACCTTTTACAGTTTGATAACGTCAGCGCTGTAAGTCCAAAGCTTTTAACACTTTATACAATTAACTACAGCATATGGCAACATCAAAACAGTAAGTCATAAAGGTTAAAATAGCCGATAATTACTAAACTCCAGCTACCTATTCCACAATAATGCAGTTTTCCATCATATTATATTTATTTTTGGCTAGAGTCACACCCATCCATGCTACGCCAATATCCACATCTAATAAAAATATTACCCAAATCACAAACTCAGAAACAGATGAATACATGACAACAACCTTCATAACTACCACCACAGCACCTACTGACGTTGTAGAGGATTGGGAGACAATTGAAAACTTTAGACAGTCTTTAAGACTGGCCGCATTAAAAAACAACCCAAGAGGGGCGGATGCTTTGCGCAACTTCGTTTCCCAGCATAATTCGACCTGTGACGAGGTCAATTGGTATAATGTCATTCATCATAGCATATTCGGTAAAAAGAGATTCTGTGACGTATAAATAGTTTGAACATTTCTCATGTGTATTATCGTCGTAACATCTGCTCGTCAGATTTTGTAGTATCAACTTTTTCGAACACCACTCCAAACGCCATTTGTCTACTCGTCCTCGACCCCTGCCCGACCTACCTCGAAGCGCGCTAAGGCAATGGGGGCGTTATCAGCTACTCTAATTTCGCTATATGTGTCTGCATCATATGTATTCGTGATACACCAAGGTTCTAAAGATACTGCCGGTAGCAAGCTGGGCCGAAATGACCCCAGAGTAATCCGCCACAGAATAAGGAGGCTAACTATGCTAACCATAGTCAACCTGGCAATTGTACCTTTACTGCAAAACTTAAATGCAAATCAGTCGTTTCCCTCATTTTCCGCTCTTTTATGTCGCTCGGGGGTGATCCCAGGCGCGTACTATTACTCTAACCATATAATTTGGGACTTTAAATCATACTTTAGAGATGTCGCACACTCTGTATTGTTAATTACGTCTCTATATGCAAGCAGTTTGCTAGACAACGCTCTTTATTATATTATTGTTCCAAACACTTCCATTTTTACCGACATCTATGATGAGCTTACAACAATACAGGGCATTCGGAATTATATATTCGGTCCCATTACAGAGGAGCTCTTCTACACTTCCATGATACTCCAGAACTATTTATCCCTTGAAGGTCGCTTCGCCACCAAAGTCTTACTTTTTGGTCTCCCCCTTTTTTTTGGCCTCGCCCACCTTCATCATGCCTGGGATCTGCGTTGTTCCACTAATGCTCCATTGAGTCACATCATGCTCAACTGCGGCTTCCAATTTGTATATACTTCCATTTTTGGCGCTTTCACTAACTTTATATACCTCAGGTCAGGCGGGAATCTTATGGCTTGTATCCTTGTTCATGCGATCTGTAATTATATGTCTTTTCCAAGTATGCGCTCCCAAGTTTCACCTACCAATCATATCCAAGAAGAGTCCGAAGTCCGGGGTCTCCCTAACAAAGTACTTGTTTTCATATGGTCATACACTTATCTACCAAGCCTTGTAGCTTGCGTGTTCGTCTTTCAGCGTTTACTTTGGCCACTTACTGATAGCCCACATAGTCTCATATTCTGAGCCCTTTAGGTCGCCCCTCAGCACTTAGCTTTTATATAGTCGGTGGCAACTAGTATCCCTTCTAGTAGCCCTAATTAACGATAATTACACACATACTGGAGGATTTAGCGATTGTATTTTGCTCTTTATAGATCGATCACTTGTGACGTTACTATCATAATAACTGGGACGCGTTGTGAAGTTATGAACATCTTACTAGAAATCTTTGTATGGTAAAATCACAGCCTTTCTATCTCATACAGCACACAACAAGATAGCATCACTGGAGATCAACGAGCACAAGCTCGGCGTACCTAACTATAAGCAGCAAATAAGTTCAAGTGGACAGTGCTGAAGTGGAGACTTTAGATATTATTGCAGTGCAAAATAGACAACACTGTATCCCCTTTCTCTCGATAGTTGAGGAAAGCAGCTGCAGTGGTTATTGGATCGATGAATTCTGAAGTGTGTACAGAACCCACATATGAAGCGTCAATGAGTCAAAAGGTGCACGAGCGGTTGCGGGGCAGAAGAAGGAGACAGCGGAGTGGGTCACAAAGTGCTTCAAGCTCCGGTGGCCAAGTGAAGCAGCACGAGGTCTCGGTGAAAAATAAGGAGAAACGAAAGTCGGAGGTTTTGATTGCTGCGCAATCGTTGGATAATGAGTTACAGAACGTTAAAAACCTGAAGAGGCTTTCTATAGGGTCTATGGACCTGCTGGTTGATCCAGAAATGGAATTTCGTGTGAAAGGTGGCTCTGGAGGGGTGGCGGCGATGAGCGGGCCAGGCTCGGAAACGGGGGGCCATGGGGAGGAAGAAGTAGAGCAGAAGAGTGGATGCGACGAATCTGACGATTCCTATTCTTTTTCAGAGGAAAGCATCAACACTAACCGTGAGGATGTTCTGCGCGACGTGGAACCAAATGTGCAAATAGGGGACAATGGGGACCAAAGGCGGCGCACGCTGTCAGGGAGTGCAGTAGGGAGGAAGGGGGGGCATTTGCTGTCAAGTAGATCCAAACTTGGTCGTCGTAACTACGACCTTGGGGCGTCGCGGCATATTTCCGACCCACTGTCAAATAACCTATTATGGGTGCGTGCAGATCAACATCCGAATGTGAAACCGGAGAATTATTTAGAGTTGGTCAGTGATACGCTCAATAGCTTGCAGCTGGAAGAACGACAGCAGGATACGGGGTTCGAAAGCAATGAGCGGGAAGGTGTTTTGAAGACCGGTGCTACTGAAGGCAAATCACCTTGCGACGCAGTTGTTCGTAGGCCTTCAAGATTGAGGAAGTCATATACTGAGGCTGATGAGCTCGAAGAGTTTGGTTCGGATGAGGGTTTACGAAAAGAGAAACCATATAAGCATAAACGTGTATCGTCGTTGAAGGAACTTACCGAGGAGCTGACGCGTATCTCCAATAATGCTGGATTGACTGACAGCGATGCGGTAACCCTAGCTAGAACACTGGGAATTGGTACGCCAGACACTACTGACAAGGACAAGGACGTCGATGAAACCAATACTAAGGTAGAAACTGATGTGCAAGAAGAAGAATACGCTTCAAACATTGTTACTAAGAATGGCCTTGCTATTCCCCCAAGGTCTTCCCTGCGGAGGAGTAAATTCAACACATACAGAATAAGGTCAAACAAAAACTCGCTGGCTTCGAGCACCAAATCTGCATCCAGCTTTACCACAGCTGAAGAGGCCCCGAATTTATTATTGGAGCCAGAGCCTCAGCAAACGGACTCTATGTCTTCATTGGGCCTAGCTAATACTCCAAAATCTCCCAATTCTATCAATGATATCTATGACCACTACAACACGACAGATAGTGATGAATATACTTCTGATCTACAGGCTTCTCCTACCAAGAAAACATCCGAGAAACATCATAATCTCTCACCTGACTTGGCTGCGAATACCCAGTCAAAAAAGCAGCCTAAGGTACCATCAAAACCCACCCTCACCGAGGCTACCCCTGTGCATGGGAATTACTTGACATCTACCACTTTTTCTCATTCACAAGTTAATTGCATACCACCAAGTACTCCACCAAAAGAGCGTAAAAAGTCAAATGAGAAGAAAAAGAGCACATGGTCCTGGTTCAACACAAAATCCTCTCCCGTTGAATCTGCTAGTAAATCTGAATCTTCGCCAAATGTTGAAAATTTAGATCCTACCAAGGATTATTCTGTTCTCTCAACATTCTCTCCGGCTTCAGAAGTGGCCCAGCGCAGAGGTAACCACACGAGAAATCGCCATCAACAGCCATTGGCAGAAATACCAAACACTGATGCACCGAAAGTCTCTGTTGAAAAGCTTCATGGCAATGATCGCAGCCCAAAGTTAAATCAGCACAGGCGCAAAGAGAAACTGGAAAGGAAGTTCATGAGGATATTCAAGAAAAAAGCATCGTTAGAAAGTCACAAAGAGGGACTAAGGAAGCACATAGAAGAGGGAGAGATTGAAAAATACGATGGTACCCACGATGTAACAGCTTCGCCTTCTCTGCAACGCTCGCAAGAAAAGCCTTATGAGGAATCGAAGTATGAACTTAACCAGGAGCCAGACGCCACCCATCAAGTTCAACTTATACACACAAACGGTACTTCCTTTGAGGGTGGATCTTTTGGAAATCCTGAGCAAACAGCAGGTCTGCAACCTGCTGTAAGTGTAACTAGTGCTAATGATTCTAGATCTACTGTTGCTAACCAACAGCGGGGGAGACCAATGGAACAGCGCATTAACTCCAACAACAGCGCTGCAGCTGCGATCTCGCCGTTGCAGGAAGCTCAGTCGCAGGACCGCTTGTCATTGATTGAGCCATGCAGTCCGACAAGCTCTACGGACAATACAGACGTCTTAACCAAAACCACACCTAACTCATCACAAAGCAATGTGGTACCACATCAGCAACAAGATCCACCGTACACACTCCCACCACGCAAATTGACATTTAGCGACGTTGTTCGCCCCGAGCAACCTAATGCACCTATGGATTTCATACCTAGCGCATTTGGCTTTCCTCTTCCGCCTTTGACTGTCTCTACCGTGATAATGTTTGACCACAGGCTTCCTATTTTTGTTGAACGAGCGATCTACAGGTTGAGTCACCTTAAACTGAGCGACCCTAAGAGGGAGTTGCGCCAGCAGGTTTTGTTGAGTAATTTCATGTATTCATATCTGAACCTCGTGAACCACAGCCTATACCTACAACAAATAGAGGAAGAAAACGGTCCCAGCATGAAGATAGAAAGTGCTGGCACCGATCCAGCGAAAGCATGCAGCATTAGCATCCCGGAGATATAGCTTCCGTGTAAAAATGGACTAATACCTTTAGAAGGTATAATACATATGAATAGTTTTAAAAAGAAAGTTAACGAGAAGGAGCTTGTTGTTATTCGAACGTCTGTGGAAGTATACAGTAGATTTGTCTTCCACGCCTGAAGTTTTATAAAGTACGCATACACATGCGGTGCACGGATGTCTGCTTCTCACACTACCCAAATTTTTTGACGTACATCTATCTGTGTGCGCCAACATACATCGCTGTTGTAAGAACATACACCATCCGCTCCTGTGACATACCCTCACCGAATATATAATTCTAATGGCCGGTGAAAACTTCTACCGCATGATGGTTCTATTGGAGGAGCCCTTACCTGCATCTCCCCAGAATGACAAGCAAAATGCTACCCACGATTTCGTCGATGAGTTCGTCCTTCCTATCGAAGTGGAAGAAGACCTAGACCCTTTAAATAGGTGGTTTGATAAGTTTGATGAACAGATATGTATACCTAATGAGGGCCACATAAAATATGAAATCAGCAGTGACGGACTGATAGTCCTTATAATCGACCATGACAAAAGCGAAATTGTTCAGGACGTAAAGGACTTTTTAGACAAAATAGAACCAAGTGAATAGATGGACTGCTGCTTGTAACACAACGCTATTGAGTGTATTAATTACTTTAAATTTCCTATACTATGTGTTATTTCTCGTCATTAATATTTCTTGCTGCAATCACCTACTGATTGCAGAACGCATTCACACGAAGACAGGCCTCTTGAAAAACTCTGCACTGCAAATAGAGTCGAGTATTTCAATTCCGCAAGAAGTTATGCTAGCTTTGTAGAGTTACCTTTATTTTGTCATTAGTTGGGTTATCGCTGATGGGCTCTTTCCATTCTGCGAAAAATACACATAAAAAATAGATTGTTTACAGCTAGACGTTAATGGGAAGTATACCCCCATTGGTAGTAGTTAAGAAGATATTGTTATTCACTGAGCACAAGCGTTAGTCATGTATTATAATACAGCTTAACGAAAGTTTAGCCTTGTCGAAGGCTCTAGCCGTGATTGATGACTAAAGCAATTAGAAACTTCTTTCTTATTTCAAACGGCGGTACCCTGCTCGAAGGATGCCACACCACTCAAACTGGTAAATTATTTTACCTTCCGACTTCCGTTCGAGCAAGTATTTTAAGAGCTCCTAAACTAAGCAATAACCATTACTTAAACTTTCATAAGTACGTCCAGTAAAACTGATTGTTAATAATAAACGATAATGCCATCCGAATCTAGGACAAGGCCCTTGTATTCCAAGGCACAGCTAGAGAAGCATAATACCAAGGATGATTGCTGGATTAGTATCAACGCTAGGAAAATCTATGATTTTAGTCTATTCTACGCTGACCACCCTGGTACTGACTCGTATCTTTTCGATTATGCAGGACAAGATGTAACAGAGGTGATTTCGACGAAGAAAAGCGAGCAAACAAGTAAATTAGGCTTTGAGTCAATGTGTACTGAGTATCTTGTAGGGTACTTGGCAACCGAAGAGGAAGCTCGTAAGCTATTAACGAATGATAAGCACGTAGTAGAAGTAAAACTAAACGAGCAAGAAAAGGAGTTAACGGACTTCCGCAAGGTGTTGCCAGAGGAAGAAAAGCTAAGTGTTACTACGGATTTTAGCAGGGATTTCAAGAAGCACCATTTCTTGGATTTAAACAAACCGCTAGTGAAGCAGGTGTTGTTTGGGGATTTTACCCGCGAGTTCTACATTGATCAAATACACAGACCCAGGCATTACGGAAAAGGATCGGCACCTCTATTTGGCGGCATCTTGGAACCTATTTCGAAGACCAGCTGGTGGGTCGTGCCTGTAATTTGGTATCCTGTCGTATTCTATTTCCTAAGCCTTGCTTTGAGTGGCATGTGGGCGCCCCACGCATTTATGTTCTTTGGAGTTGGTATATTTGTATGGACTTTGATAGAATACAGTATGCATCGGTTCTTGTTCCATCTTGATGATAACTTACCCGAATCGAACATTGCGTTTACTTTACATTTTCTACTCCACGGCGTACATCACTACCTTCCTATGGACAAGTACAGGCTTGTGATGCCTCCTGCATTGTTCACAGTGCTATGTACTCCATTTTACAAACTAGTATTTGCAGTTTTCCCATACTACTGGGCCTGCGCAGGTTTTGCGGGCGGTCTTTTTGGATACGTTGGCTACGATGTGACTCATTATCTTCTCCATCATAGCAAGCTACCTCCATTTATGAGGAAGTTAAAGAAATACCACTTGGAGCACCACTACAAGAACTACGAGCTTGGATTCGGTGTCACATCTTGGTTCTGGGATAAAGTTTTTGGAACTTATCTCGGCGCTGACGCTCCTATAGCCAGAAAGAAGGCGCAGTAGTTTGATCAAATGCCAATGCTGTACCTGTTACAGTTGTTTTACAGCTCTATAATTTTTTATATTGATTATGCCTTGTAGACGAATGAGTGTGAGAACGGTTTTACGAATTTTCGATGATATATTTACGCATTGCTTACTAGGCGCTAAATGCAGCACAGGAACGATCTAGCAGTGTCGCGTGGAGGGTGACTAGCTTACGTCACGTGATGATCTGGACTTCTCTTCACACGCTGGCTAGCTAATGTTAGTTGAAGATTGGTTACTGTCATGTAGTCTGTAGCCAGGACCAATACCTTCTAGTGCCTTACAGTGTATCAGTACTTCACTAGTAAATAACCAAGTAAGCATTAGGGCCAATAGTTTATATTATTATTAATATAATATATTAATAAAAGATAAGAGGTGGACCTGATTCAACTACTTTGACATACCTAAAGATACTAATAGAGGAGGTAAATTTATAAAAGCTAATTGATGCTTTTATGTAAAGGTAGCTAGATTTATTGAATAATTTAATAAAAGTTACCAACTTCATACCATAAGCTTCTACTTTATTCAACGAAACCTGTCACACATGGGTTTGCCGAGCCAAAGATGCCAGTTACGTAAGGATACACGCAATACTGGCTAAAAGACGACAATACGTCCGGGCGATGGAATTGGATGGAAAAGACAGAAGGAATTGTATATAAAGAGACAGTGTTACTAGTGAAGTGGTGATCCACTCTAACTCACTAGACGGTAATTGGCAATAATTATGGATACATAGTAGAACTAATCCTCAACTAAAGCATTAGCGGGTGATTGGAGAGAGTTAAGCCAGCATATGGCTTAAGTTAGTTGCCTTCGACATTTCGCAGCGTCTCTAGTCATAAATTGCATGTATTGAATGTGACGTTCCACTGGTATCTGTGGATGACAGTGTACCTCGTATAGGCTTCGCGGACAGTCTTCGCGGACTGTCCTAGTAATTCGTACGTCATTGAAATGTTCATAAGAACGTGTAGTTGAGACTGAAAGTTCCTTTAGGTTTAGGTAGAGGGTTACAGCTAGGCTTCTGTCCTTTCTTGTAGACATAGTTCCAGATCATATCACCTTGGCAGTTGTCGCCGTTGTAGAACTCGACTCTCACGTTTTCGTGGAGGTTATAGACACTGATGTGGTCTACTAGGTCATAACCGTAACACTTTCCCTCACTACCAGTCGCACGAATCTCCCCTTGGCAGCCTCCCCTACGAAGCTCAAAAGTAGCTGCTTGAGAGAGTGCTACCAAGGCAGGCATTAAGTAGAAAGTTGACAGCAACATTGATATGTTTGAAAAAATTCAAGTTGGTTCCGGTATAGTCTTGAATCAGGAGCAATTACCCTAAAGTGAACGAGTGGGCATCACTACCTGACTAACCATCCTGTCCTTTATATACAATTCCGTCTAACCGTTGAGTTCATGACAAGAATGTAGATGCGACAGGCTAAGGTACCTTTTATCCCGAACTATCATCACGTGCCTGTAAACGTTTTACTTAAGGATTAGTCAGTGGTGTATGTCTCCAATTGGATCAATTACCTCTAGTGCACTAGAGAGAAGTAGTTATTCAAATTTAGTTGTTTTGGTCTTCACATGCTGGGCCTGTGGTAGGGTCTCGAAGGGTCTGCTTTGATGGTATGACAATTTCGGGACCGGCCTTCTTACATAGTTTTTTGCGTCGCACTGAAGACCATGACTCTCGGCAGTGGTATACAGTCCTCAGTATGCCGGTTAGCATAACATCTAACATTCTAGCAGTCGCTCCATCATCCTAATACCCTGCTTCTTGAACTTGTCGTATCGTCTTCATATTGCTTATTAGATTTCATGACAACAATGTCGAGACGTTGCAGAAATTACTACTTACAGTAAGAGCTTCCATAACAATTGGTTGTGTGGCCGAGCGGTCTAAGGCGCCTGATTCAAGCGAAAGCTTACAGCTGTTAACAGTTGAATNCTCAGGTATCGAAAGATGCAAGAGTTCGAATCTCTTCGCAACCATTTATTCTTTTTTTAAACTACGCGTTACCCAGGAAAAACGCGTTCTGTCACTATTTTTTAAAGCTACCATCACTCTTCCTCATAATAGTTTTAACCTTCACATATGCTGTTCTCTCAGTACACTTAACCTCCTTAGTCCTTGAGCATACTCCCAGGATGTACATCAAAAAGGTTATAATCAGTGGGTTCAAAACATATAAAAATAAAACAGAGATTGATAACTTTTCTCCTCATCACAATGTTGTAGTTGGGTTCAATGGCTCCGGTAAATCCAACTTCTTCGCAGCTATTAGATTTGTACTCAGCGATGACTACACTAACCTGAAGAGAGAGGAGCGGAGATCCCTAATATATCAGGGGACTTCTTCGGTAATGTCTGGTTATGTGGAAATTGTGTTCCATAATGCAAGCAACAGAACTATACTGGGTGTGCAGGATGAGGGGGATAGTATCCGCATAAGAAGAACTGTGGGACTGAAGAAGGATGAATATATGATCAACAGTAAGAACGCAAGCAGAAGTGATGTACAGCGGCTTTTGGAATCTGCAGGGTTTTCAACGTCAAACCCTTACAATATTGTTCCTCAAGGACGTATTGTTTCACTGACAAATGCCCAAGATAGAGAGAGATTACAGCTTCTAGAGGAGGTTGTTGGAGCCAATTCTTTTGAAAGAAAGTTGAAGGAATCCCTACACAAGATGGAGACTACTGAAAAGAACAGACAGAAAATACAGGTGGAATTGAAGGAGGTAGAGGAGAAATTGAGCGAGCTGGACGAAGAGCGAAAGGAATTGGAGAAATATAATGAGCTAGATCGTAAAAGAAAGATGCTTCAATTCTCTCTTTATGATCGGGAGTTAAATGAAGTTACTGGGACAATTGAAAAGTTGGATAGTGAGTATAATAACACTTTAGGCCTGACTGATGAATACGTAGAAGAACTTGATAAAAGAGAAGAACTGATTGAAACGCTGACAAAGAATTTAAACCAGATCAATTCAGAGTTGAAGATAAAAGAATCGACTGAACTGCAGCAGTCGCGGGAGGCTGAGAGTGAGGTTGCGAAGAAAATGGCAGATCTCAATGCTGAATATGATGAGATCAACTCGCAACGCAACTCTATTAAAGAGCAAAGTAGTACTGACGCTGCGCTGCTGCAGGAGATTAAGGGACAGATTGCAACTAAAGAAACCCAACTTGCGAAGATCTTGCCAAGATTTGATGAACTATCACGTTCCGAAACGGAACTGAAGGCCCGCCATAAAGAGTTAGAGCAGAGACAGAGAGATTTACTTTCCAAGAGGGGTAATTATGCGAAATTCAAAACTAAAGAGGAAAGAGATGCTTGGATCGAGAAAGAAGTATCATCTTTAATGAAGGAACAGGAAGACTTAAAGAATACACACTTGGAGTTACTCTCAGAACGCGACTCATTAAAATCTGAATTAGCTTTATTAGACGAACAGGTCGATGAGTTAACAGATTCTACTTCTGGACCTGGTATAACATCTGAACTTAAGGATCTACAAGATGAGATAATGGAACTGAAGAAAAAACATTTGCTCAAGATTGATGAACGTAAACAACTTTGGAGATCAGAACAGAAGCTTCTGTCTATTTTAGAGGCAATTACAGAAGACGTGAAAAGGACGCAGAAGAACTTGAATGAAACTATGGATAGGGATCTAGCCAATGGTCTGAAAAATGTTAATGAAATTGTTAAGAGATTAAATTTTCCTCCAAATGCAGTTTACGGGCCTCTGGGAGAACTTATCAAAGTAAGCGAGAAGTATAAAACTTGTGCTGAAGTAGTTGGCGGTAATTCGCTTTTTCACGTTGTAGTGGATACAGACGAAACAGCTAGCTTGATTATGAGGGAACTTTACAACACCAAAGGCGGTAGAGTGACGTTTATGCCTCTGAACAGGATAAAGCAGGAACGGAATATCCAGTATCCATCTAACGAGGAATATCATTGTACTCCATTGATAAAGAAAATTAAATTTGATGGAAAATTTGAAAAAGCTGTCGCCCACGTCTTTGGTAAGACTATTGTTGTTAAGGACCTAACGCAGGGTACCAAACTGGCAAGACAATTCAAATTGAATACAATTACCTTAGATGGGGATAAGGCTGATAATAGGGGTCTCCTTACCGGAGGGTTTCACGATCAGTTTAAACTCAGAAGGCTAGATTCCCTGAGGGAGATACGAGGAATTAAGAAGGAGAAGGAGGTAACAGCAGCTCAATTGGAGGAAGTAAAAGGGCAGTTGCAACAAGCAGATGAGGAAGTTGATCATTTGAATAATAAAGTTGCTAAAGCTGTCAATCGAAGGGAAGCTATCCTTTCTGATCTTGATTCTCTAACTTTTAAGCTTGGGAAAGTCAAAGGGCAAAAGTACCTTGCAGAAGAAACGTTGTCTCAGCTAATATCCAAAATAGAGAAATCTCTCACTAGTCAGAGAGTACTGCAATCAAAGATAGATATGTACAAGGAAGATCTATCAAAGCCATTTAATAAGCAGATAACCGATGCTGAGGCCAAAGAATTGCAAAACATTTCATCAGAACTACCAGAATTGCAAAATAAACTAAACGTCACTACTGATGCGCTGACTTCGATTAGCAACAAGATAGACACTCTAAGAGCTGAACTAGATTTGAAATTGAAGCCACAAGTAAATGATTTAGAAGCAGCCTCATGTGGCTTTGATTTAAATGCGATGGAAGAGATTCAAGCACAGATGAATACCCTGGAGACTGAGCGTAATATTCTAAAAGAAAGACACAGTAGGGCATCTGCTGAGTTGACCAAAGTCTTGGACACTATTGAAAAATTAAGCAGAGACAAAGCTGAGAATGAAAAAACACTTGAGAAAGCCAATTCTCAGCAACGCTCATTACTTAGGAAGTTAGAAAATTATCAGAAAGATGCCGAGAAATCAATACTAAAAAAACAAGCCTTGACTTCAAGACGTGATGAATTACAGCAGAAAATTAGAGACATCGGGTTCTTACCAGAGGAGACATTGAGTAGATACAATGACATGAGTAGTAGCGATTTGTTGCACGAACTCGCTTCTATCAATGAAGAGATATCTCAAATGACCAACGTCAACAAAAGAGCCCTAGAAAACTTTCGGAAGTTTGATGAGAAGCAAAAAGATGTTTTAAACCGATCTAGAGAGCTTGACGGTTCAAAGAAATCAATTGAGCAGCTGATTGAAAAGCTAAAGAAGCAAAAGGTTGACGCAGTGGAGACAACCTTTAAAAAAGTTTCCGATAACTTTACGAATCTCTTTGAAAAGATGGTACCCAGAGGTACTGGAAGATTAATAATTCATAAAAGGTCAGAGCAGACGGAATCATCTCAGGCTAAAAGAGGAAAGAAAAGAAAGAATGATGACTCCTACCGTGACACTCAAAACGAGGCTGAAGATAATGGCTCTTTGTATACAGGTGTTTCTATTCAGGTCTCGTTTAATTCGAAGCAAGATGAGCAGCTTCATGTTGAACAGCTTTCAGGGGGACAAAAAACAGTCTGCGCCATTGCTTTAATTCTTGCCATCCAAATGGTTGATCCCGCTCCATTTTATCTTTTCGATGAGATTGATGCCGCATTGGACAAACAATACCGTACTGCGGTAGCATCTACAATTAAGGAATTATCAACAGACGCACAATTTATCTGTACAACATTCAGAAGTGATATGATTAGTGTTGCTGATAGATTTTACCGAGTTAAGTTCGAGAATAAAATATCTACAGTGGTGGAAGTTAGCCGGAATGATGCCCTTAACTTTGTCAATGGAAAAGAAAGAGGTGCACGCTTACTCGACCATTAGCTTTTCAGGTAGCTTCAACATGATAATTTTATAATAGAACCACTCCTTAAATTTCAGGCTGTTTAATAAATTGCTTTCAGACGCGTGCATAGAGTGCATATGGTTGTAGGTGTTACCCTTTAGCTACTGGGGTTGTAATCATGTACTAAGTACTTATTACACAAATAAACTTAGAGCTCCTTGAGATATTATTATTTAGAATACAAGAACAGCATGTAGGCTATATATAAATTATAGCCACAGTGAATCTGCAAGTTACCTCTTCTGTGAATCTTTTATTAAGGACGCAAAACCACTGTTAGATTTCTTCTTTTTGCCCAATGCCTTTGATGCTGATTTTGCACTGATGTAGTTGTTTTCTTCTTCATCTGAATCATCACTGCTGCTTTGATCAGAGTCGCTGTCACTATCTTCATTAGAATCTTCATCGGGACTCTCTTCAGAGCTTGATTCCTGAGGTTTTTTTTGGGTCTTTGTTAAAGGAGGAGGAACACCTTTCTCCCTAACCTCTGGAACACCTCTAGAAGCAAGGTCTGATAATGAACTTAATGAACGATGAGGTCCTGATTTGTTAGCATTAGTTGTTTTAGGAGGATAGGATTTTGTAGGAGAGGAAACCTGATCCATAAACTTTGTGAGGGGGGCATTGGAAGGTGAAGAATTTACGGCGGCCTCACTTGGTTGCTCAATAACAGGAAGAACACTTTCCGTTGTTGTAGGTTCAACGTCACGTCCAGAGTTACGAACTGCCGTAATGGAGCCTTTGGGAGGTTTCACAATACCTCTACGGGAATTCTTCCTCTTTGAAACATCTTCATCATCGGATGAAGATTCTGCAGAAGAATCCTCTGAAGACTGATCAGAGGACAAGTCCCCATCTTGGTTAGTTGCAACAGATTGTAGAGTCTTAGAAGCGTTTGGTGTTGTAGTCTTACTTGGGGGTTTTTGCGATGCAAGGCTAATAGTATTTCCCTTAGCAAATTTAGATCTAAGTTCATCAAGTTTAGAGATCTTCCCATTAGGAGATGCTTCTGATTCTGATTCAGCCATTCCAATCTTTTTGGTGACCATCTTTGAAGCAGCAGCGACTGCTCTATCCAGTGCATCCTTCCCTGCCTTTTTTTTATATTCCTCATCCAAAGATGCATTAGATATTAAACCTGCCTTACTTGTTTTATTTTGCTTTCCCTTTTTTAATGGCTTTTCATCAGCAGTGTTAACAGGTTCTTTAGCAACTTTAGTAATGGCTTGTTTAGAGGCTGCATCTTTTTCATCCTCAGAGCTTTCAATAAATTCAGGCGTTTGGTACAATCTTACCTTCGAAGCATTATTTGGGGCAATATTTGTTGCATTTGCTTTCTTTGGTTGAATCGGAGAGTTCTTAGCTGAAGTAGAGCTCTTTTTACTTTGCCCTTTTTTCTTTCCTATCGGTTTCAAAGAAACTGTTTTATCATGGTTCAAAGCTTTCGGTTGGCCAGAGGCTACAACAGTAGCAGAAGCTGTTCCTGATGCATTGCTTGAGTTGGCAGGATCCTCGGAAGATGTATAAGGCGTTGCTGTCTTACTGCTTGGCTTATGCTTATTTTTTGGACCGGAAAGATCCTTAGTATTAACAATGTCTTTGCTGCAGTCGTCCTGATCCTTCAATGAATTGGAAGGTGAGGTGTTGGCATTCGGAACAGATGCTCTTTTGCCAGCTACCTTCAACTGATTGTTTAAATTCACAGACCTTTTGTATGTTTCTTGAATTTGTTGACGAGGAGAAGCCATTTGTTTATTAGTACTAGGGGCATGCACATTAAGGACCTCATGCTGATGAGGAACAGTAGATGAGAGAAGAGTAGGTGTAATGACGGGTGTAGAGCTGAAGCCTACATTTTCCGGAGGAGGAACAATATAAGCAGGACCTAATAATTTTTCCTTTTCAGTTACTGGAATTGAACTAGAAGCTGATTGGGAGATTTCTGCATTCTCCGCCGCAACCACAGATTCTTTGAGAGGATGTATATTTAGCTTTTTTAAGGTGTTATTCTCATTAAGGAAAACACCTTCACTTTCATCCGTTGCTGATTCAGCTGCTGATGTATGATCTACACGATGCTCATCTGTTGACTCAGATTCTTGTTCCCGACGTGACTTCCCAGAAGAAATAAATTGCGCAGCTTTGCGAGCTGCGTCTCTTGGTGTGCGGCGAGGCATGATATTGCGAGGGTCAGGAGTCGAATTGTCAATATCTTTGTTCAGCACAGTCAGATAGGGCTTCTTCTTCCTAAATTGCGGAGAGCCATTCTGTTCCTCTTCTGCAATAGAATGCTTAAAACGTGGAGGCAGTTCAAACTTTTTACTGTTGAATATTTTGAGAAGCTCTGACTTATGGAAGCTCTTCTCGCTTTGTGTGTTTGGCCTGTTGACGACTACGCTTCCATTTTGGGAAGCTTCTGATTCATCATCACTAAAATGATCCTTTCTAGTAGTCGCAGCAACTGAATCATCTTTCCCTTTCCTTTTCAACAGTTTATCTACCCTCTGTTCCAATGAGCTTTTCCTTGGAGACGGAAGCTCTGCAACCTTGACTGTCTTGTTTCCCTCGGCCCCGGTATTTTTAGTAGGAGAGCCGTTATCATCTGCAATTGTAGAGGAAGACTGCCGTACGTTTTGTGAAGCTAGGTTTTCAAGCGGAGTAGGATGTTTTTTTTCGCTCTTTTCACCATGAACAGGGGTAGTTTCGTTTTTTGACGAAGAGGAAGAGGCATCATCATCATCATCATCATCATCATCATCTTCGTCGTGGTCTATCGGATTATATGGCTTCTTCATTGGAATTCTAGATGGCTTGGCGGGCAAGTCCACTGCTGGACTTGCAGGCCCTTCCCGCAGTTCATTTTCTACTTCAGAAATTCTTGGTTCAGGAATTGTTAGCATGCCAGAAGTTATACGAGTGTTAGTAATGACTGGAGTGACCGCATTTCTGCTGTGGTGAATTGCTTCCGATAGAATGGTGGGCCCGACAATATTTACCCTATTAGGGGTCTCCATTGCGTTGGTAGATTTTAAAGGTGTACCAGATGGTAGGCGTTGCTGTCTGGATTTGTTAGGATCTACCATCTCTGATCTTGAAACGGTGTTTTCATTCGTTTTTAACCTTTTTTGATCCATTCCAGAACTGATCCTTATTGGAGGAGACTGGGGTGGTGGAGGTGGTAGAATAGACTTGTCAGCAATGTCATCATCCTCAAAGTCAGAGTTCACCTGCTTCTTATTTGGTGGAGGGTAGATCTGGTTGGCAAGCGGCGTAGATACTCGCAAAGCTGAGTTTTTTATCGTCGTTGCCCTCTTTTTTGCCACATTAAGAACAGGATTCTGTAGAACTCCACTGGCGGTATTGGAAGAGCTCGCCACCCCACTATTCAGCTTTCTCTTCTTAATCATGTATATCGAATTACCATTATTCTCATTTGTTGTCTCCAGTTCATTCTTCAAAATAACACGAACAGTGTTCTCTAAATTAAAAACATCCTTCACTACAAAGTCAGGATCCAAATCACATTCGTTAATATCTTGAAGGGATAATATTTCCGGATCTTCGAGAAGATTAGGGTACATTTTATTACATTTTTCAACAATCTCCTCAGCTAGTTTGTACAAGTTGTTTGTTGGTTTAGTAAAATGTAGGAACTTTTTAGTTTTGGGCCTCCGTATGTGTGATCCAAGATAACTCGAAAAGTACACCGTATTTGTAGATGTATTAGCACCTATGGGCGAAAAGTCGTTTCTATTCCCTAGAACACTAGACGCGGAGATAGGTTGCTGATGAGTTTGAGTGGCAAGTTGCGAATTCTCTGCATTTGAGGGGATCCCAAGTACAGGGAGATGCGCATCTGTATTAGGTGGCACAAGTACAACTTGTAGCTTGTACATCCTTGGTCTTTATCAAGTACAGGTTAATTTATTATTGATGGTTGTGTCAGGTTCAAGACAAGTTGTTTGTCGATCACTACTTTTTCTCTATTAAGACAAGGTGGTGGTGTTGCGCATTAAGGCTATTTAAAAAATAAATCGTTGACCACGATCGCCTCGATATACTAACAAGAAAGCATTATAATAACAATATAATCGAAAGCTCGGATGAACAAGGTATATGATATTCGAGCGAGCATTTAATTCCATTTGAATGGATCATGAAGGCGGAGGCCAGGACCCCCCATATGGACTGTATGTGTTAATATGAAGCATTAGGAAAAGTGCATTTTTGTAGAAGTCTATGGTAGACAGGATGATATGGGTGCTTTTGGGTAGCCTTTTTACTTACTACTTCAGAACGATAACTATTAGTTAGTGGTTAGTCTCAAACACAGTGCGTAAAAGCGTACAGTAGGAATATAGACACTGGAAAAGTTACTACTCTATGCTTCCACAAAATGATTTCCTTGCCGTCCTGCGGCGCCTCTTTTTTTGGGCTTCGCCACTCTTCCTCTTATTATAGTATGCGGTTCATCGAATAGTTCGAAATTCTCTGCCATGGAGCGAAAGAATGCTTTAAAGTTCGTATCAAGCTGTGTAGCAGGCATCCCATAAGTATAATGGATGCTGCTCAATGATGAGGAAGGCGAATTGGACGGCAACATGCTCGAGGGCGAGGAAGTTCGTGTAGATTCGGCGGTTGCTGCTTTTACTTTCCTATCGTAGGTGTCTAGCTGTTCCTTTACTTCGCGCTTACTGGCTGAAACAGCAGCGCGTAGAGCCGTCAACGAAACAACACCCTTCAATGTAACTATGTCACCACCGCTAACCTGTTTTTCCGTTAACATCTCACCTAAAAGTTGGGCAAACTCGACCCAGTCCATTTTTGACAGAGGCAAACACAAACTCTGGAGACAAGCGACAACTTGGTGCCTGCTCACAGCTGGCGGTAGACGTTCAAATACAGCCTCCGGTATGGCTGCCATATCTGCATCTCCCAGTTTCTTCTTGTCTCTGGATCCTCCATACAATGATGCGACAATATTTCCGAACTTCCAGTCCACATCTGCAAGTTTCCATAGGGAATAGTCGTTGTTAATCTCGTTGAACTCTAGAATGTAATAAGGACACCCCTGACAGTTCTCATGTGTCCCACAGCAGATTTTAAGGTTTCCAGTGATAGTTTCTATTGTTTTGAGCTGCAAGGAGTACGTATCTTGGGTCTTGGATAGAAACTTGGATACTTCTTCGACCGAGGGGTAACGTTTCAACAAGGTAAGTTTCACTCTTGGTGTATTTTCGCCCGCATAGACATAAAGCTCCTCCATTCTCTTGAATTACAAAGATCCCGCTTGGTTTTGACTGTATCCCTTCAGTACAATTTATGTATGTTGGATGAACAACAGGTATTTGCCACCTACGTAGTATGCTATAAGGTTTAAGCCGCCCAAAGGTACGTAACGTGACTCCAAATGCCCCCGCTCGCGTTCATGTGAGTCTCAAATATCATCACATACGAACGAATAAATGAATATTATTTGTCACAAACTACTGAGCTTGGTTAGGTAGCTAGAACTCAAACACGTCATTGGTCTTCTTGTTGGATTTGGGGTTATGACACTTTATGTGTCGTCATGCACCGTTTGGGATCTGGGTTAGGGTGCATTGCACTGCATTCCGTGCATACCAATTTCTAGGCATTTTCCTAGCTGCAGTGGAATTGCTGGCGTTCCTGCGCATAACCGTATCTTTAAACACGAATGTGAACCATTTATACGCATAAGCTTCTTGACGGCCTTCGAGCGGTCCAGAAAGAATTTAGTTGCTATGCGCTTTCTGTTTCTTGGATGCCCGAGATTTAAGTATGCAGTTCCTAAATAGGAAAAGGATTTCTATAATAATACGGGAATTCTTCCAGCCAAGTAGAGAGGATTGTTCAGACAACCCAAAAATACGGTAGAGCATGAGGTCTGCGATATGAACATGAACAATCTAGAAGTTGAGATGCCAGCTGGGATCTGAACATCTTGGCTTTGTATCTAGGAACGCCGAGGACTAGCCCCAGTCTGGAATAAAGCAAGCCCATGAGAATATGGGGATGAGCGGAATGCCCTGCAAACTATATAAACACCAAGAAATGCTACGATATTAAATGCTATATTGATGGAGAGAACTTTTAATTTAGGCATTAAATTCAAGATACACACTAGGATTTAAAGTGCACCACAGTCCAGTTTGAGATAACAACACCATTCCGCCTCTATATAACAAAATGAAGTTTTCTACCGTTGCAGCCGCCAAGCTTGCTTTTGCTGTATTGCTCTCCCAAGTTGATGCATCTCCAGATGCGGATTACGAGGAGACCCGTGAGGATTTGGAGCAATACGATGCGAATGCCGAGCTCGTCTATGAGGAAATTGTCGTTGCGTCGTTCTACGAGGATTCATCGTCTACTGTCAATACCACCTTCACGACATATTTGGAGGGCAGGCCAAGTGCCACGCCTGGCAATTGCACCGACGGCGAGCTCATAGAAGGGCACACCGGATATTCTGGAAACGGTGCGCAGGAGCGGAACACTTCAACTCTCTATGGCGTACCCTCTACCAGTCATGGCGCGCCCTCTGTCAGCACGATCAGTCCTACTGGAGGCGATTCAAAAGAGAGGAAGGCAATGCCGTCAAAGACTCCTTCTGCTGGAGATGACTTCAAGAGTCGTTGCCTTCGCGCTCACAATGCCAAGCGCAAGCTGCATAAAGATACGCCACCCCTAAGTTGGGCGGATGACGTTGCAGCGTATGCCCAAAAATATGCGAACAGGTATAGCTGCACTGGATCACTCAGCCACTCCAGGGGCCCTTACGGAGAAAATCTGGCTGTTGGATACCCTTCTCCTGAAGATGCCATCGATGCGTGGTATGACGAAATCCATTCATACGACTACTCGAACCCTGGAATGTCTAGTTCTACAGGTCACTTCACTCAGGTGGTCTGGAAAGGTACTTCTAGGTTGGGATGCGCTATGAAGAATTGCGGTAGCACAGTTGGCCAATATATAATTTGTTCCTACCAGGACGCTGGGAATGTTCTTGGCTATTTTCGGGAGAATGTCCAACCACTAATTTGATTGTATAGTGTGACTGACACCTATTCTCGTGATGCGCGAAAAACGTTTTATTTTTTATTATGTAAACCACATCGATTCTATACTTTTAAGGCAAGAAATAATTGTACTTACCTGAGTGATCCTCAACATTGATGTTTTTAGACAACGAAGTTGAACCTTACGTTCATGGAGATTTAAACTCTCAACCCCAATTGTGCACCATCCTCTGCTCATACCAAATTTTTTAGCCGTAGATCCCGGGTAGATTGTCAAACAACGCTGAAACAGTCTTGTCACGCCTTAAAAAATCGTGAAACTCTAAGATACCAGTATGGCTTCGGATCAAGTATATTGAACAACAAAACCGCTCTCCCGCAACGATTCATGCATATATACTGGCCATCTTAAAATCTTGTTAATTAGTTCCCTGTTACTTAAATCTGTAATGTAAGCTATATCTACTATGCTTCTGTCGTTTTTGATACTGCTGCTTTCTACTTTCAACCTAATCACTGCAGTCGTGGTAACGAAGATAAGGTACCAAACTGTTACAGTGCTCAAAACGCATACAAAAGTATCACTCACATCTCTACATACTACTGAGTGGAAAACACTCGAGAAAACATCCTATCGAACTCAAACGGGTCCTTACATAGAAACTCCAACAGCGCGCCCTACCGCCCTAGATCAGTCGTTCGTCAATGAGATTCTCTCTTTACACAACAAGCTTCGTTCACGTCATGGCGCTTCTGACTTAGCGTGGGACGATACCCTGTACAAGAAAGCACAAGCTTACGCGAATAATGCTACCTGCGACGGTGAACTGGTACATTCTGACTATCCATACGGCGAGAACCTGGCTCTTGGCTTTAACACTTCTGCAGCCGTTAACGCATGGTACGATGAAGAAAAGGACTACCGTTACAACGCACCCGGCTTTAAGACATCCACTGGCCACTTCACGCAGCTTATATGGAGAAACACAACGAAGTTAGGGTGCGCTTTTCTATATTGTGGGCCATATTATGGCCAGTACACCGTATGTGAATATGATCCTCCCGGAAATGTCGAAGGGCAGTATCCCCAGAACGTTTTACCTGGTAATTAGGGAGAGTCAGCAATAAAGATCATTGCTTGATACGCTATCAAATCTCAGGATATGCTAATTAGATTATTGGCAATGGGAAAAAAAGAGCAGCAATTTTTTTCCTCGAACTAAAATCTTAAAAAAAAACACCTTTACTAGAGTTTTTATAGATAAATTACTGTGTATGATAGGTACGAACTTATACCACCAAGACTTGGATTCTCATAGAAAGCATATCCTCTCATAATAGCTGCCACGTTTTTGGTGACTATTAGCGAATTGTACATTTTCTATCTTTATTTTCGAATTTTTTAGCACTTTATTTGGATTGAGCCACCTTGATAATTAAAATGGAATCACAAATCGCTGTTGAAGACCAACACAACTCCGTTGTCATTGATACACCACCTACGACCGCTGATAGTTCTAGTACACCCGCTGCAGCTGATGTAGCACCAAAAGATGGTGAAGCTAACGAAGAGCAAGTCGGGAGTACTTCAGTTCCTAAGCGGTTACCAACGAAAGCTGATTTCCCACCATTGAGCTCTGTTGTATTTGAAGCTCCAAAAGTCAATTGGGGACCTAATATGAAGAAACCTGAGTCGCAGAAGAGTGTATTTGAATCTTCATATGTTGGAGGTTCGGGGGCCGTTAAACCTATGCGTTCCAAGACAGTTCAAGAGGCTTTCTCTTTGGATCTTCAGAGCCAACTAGCAATTTCAAAGGCAGAATTTTCGAAGTTCGTTGTTTCTGTTAAGCAATCGCATAATGTGTCGATAGAATCTACATTGTCAAAGAACTCTCGTACATTTTTGATTTCTGGATCACCTACTGATGTTTACAACGCCAGAAGAGAGGTGGTGAAGAAGTTGACCAGACCTGTTACTACTCAAATCCACGTCCCCTCGAAGACTATTTCTGCCATTATTGGGCCTGGAGGGAGAAAGATCAAGACTATAACCAATGCTGCAGGTGGCATCAAGATTGATATCTCCAAAACACCCGACGAAGACTCATATGATGAGGACCTAGACGACCATACAATCAGTATTACCTTTCATGGAGACGTCGCATCTGTTAATTTTGCACAAAACAAAATTATGTCCATCGTCGAGGAGGAAACTAAATCTTTAGTTCTCAGGGCCCAAGTTGAAGATGAGAAATTGTTACCATTTATCTCTCTTGGTGACATTGAAGTTTCACAAGAGGTGGAGATCAAGCTGCAAACAGAAAAGAAGCCTGTAATAGTGCTTTCGGGTCCAAAAGAAGAGGTCAAGACAGCTAAAACAATTGTCCAAGACTACTTGAATACTATAGCTGGCAAGATGGTTGAGAAGACCATCAAAATTCCTCCAAAATTCCAGCTATTGATTGATATCAATGAGATTAAGAATCAATTCAACGTAGTTGTGGCTCTTCCAAACAAGCCAGGGGATGAAAATGTTTCCTTTATTGGACTGGGAGCAAGTGTAGATGAAGCAATCACTTATGGTAGACAGTCGTCTAAGTCCTACATTGTTGAATCTCTAGAGATTTCAAAAGCACACGGGAAAGATGTAAATCATGCCAAGAACCTTGTCCTGTACTTTAGGAAATACGACGTGCTATCTGAACTAGAACCTGATCATAAAAACATTAGGTTGATTCTACCATCTGCGGAGGAACTAACTGTTTTGGAAAATGTTTGCATTAACATCGTCGCCAAACAAGAGTTTGCTGAAGAGATTAAAGCTGTCCGTAAAAAAACCATTAACAAGGTTAACGAACTAGCACCATCACATTTCTTTGCTGTTGATGATTTGGATTACGATCTATACCATAATGAGATTAAGAAAATCTTGAACAATTCTGAAACACACTTCCTCCAATTAGGGGATTATTATCCTGGTAATAGCACCGTGTACTTCATTGCGAAGGTCAATGATGATGACTTCAAACCCTCCGCAGAAGAGCTCCAAGAAAACCTCAAGGAAGCAGCATCAGTTCTTGATGAATTAAGGGCAGAACAAGCTAAGCTCTTCACAACTGTATTGTCCATGGGCCCTGAAAAGCAGGACAAGTGTTTATCCGAGAAATCTCCTACGCTTGCTCTTTTATTGAGTGATGCCAGTTCTGTTGGTGGACATATTTTAATTAAGGTACACACTCCTTCAGAGTCAGAAGTAACTATCAGAGGTGAGGAAAAAGCTGCAAAGACTGCTGCAAAGATTATTTCGACTCTAAATGAAACATCTGAAAAGACTGAATTGTCTTTCACTGTTGCATCAAAAAATACTCTTTCTAGATTAATCGGTGCAAGAGGTACAAACTTGAACTTTCTCCGTGAGAAGTTTGATGTGGAAGTTACCTCTGTTTCAGGAAACGGCGATCAGGCTGAACTCACAGTGACTGGTCTTGCTTACAACGCCGAGCACGCGAAGAAGTACATTCTCGCGGAGGCCAAGAAGTGGGCTGATATACTCACCAAGGAACTCTTTGTCCCTGTAAAGTACCAGGGCCAACTGATTGGACACAGAGGTGTTTACTGTACTCGTTTGGAGAACAAATACAATGTCCGCATTCAGTTTCCTAAGGAAGGTGAAACTGTTACTATTAGGGGCCCATCTAGGGGTGTGAACAAGGCTCATGCAGAATTAAAGGCCTTGCTAGACTTTGAAATTGAAAACAGTTACAAGTCAGTTGTCAAGGTTCCTGTTGACCACGCTTCAAGGATCATCGGAAAGAATGGTGACACAATTAATGGTATCAGGGCTGAATTCGGCGTTGAGTTGGACTTTTTACAAAAACCGAAGTCTGCAAAGGCGGATGGTATTGATACACTTGAATTGGAGATTACGGGTTCTAGAAGCTCAATTAAGGAAGCTACAAAGAGAATTGAACTGATAATCTCTGAGGCTGCTGACTTCAAAACTGAAAAGATAGAGATCGAGCAGGAGTACATTAAGATCATTGTAGGACCTGGAGGTATCACATTGAAGGAAATTATCTCTAAAGCAGGAGGTGATGACTTGAGAAACAAATCCATTGAAATTCCTCAACCAGGCGATACGGAAAAGGTCATTACCATCTCAGGACCTAGCTCATTTGTTAAGAAGGCGGTTAAGGCTATCAATGATATCAGAGATGATATGAAAGCTTCCATTACTAAGGAACTAAACATTCCACCTGAAAGACAAGGCTTCTTGGTTGGCCCAGGTGGTATTGTACGCAGACGTTTGGAGTCTAAATACAACGTTAGACTAGATATTCCGGACAGGGGTTCTAAAGGTAATGTGAAGGTTCACGGGAGACCTGAGGCTGTTGACAAGTGTGAGAAGGAAATTTTCACTGATATTATTAGAGACAGTTTCGATGTTGAAGTACTCGTACCTGCTGTATATCACGAGTTCGTATCAGGCCGTGGCCAGTTAATGCGTACCTTGAGAAATGTTTATTTTGTCAATGTTAGACACGGAAACTTGAGTAGAAAAGCTAATGAGTTGTCATTTGTTGAGCACAAGATTCCAGTTGAGAGGGTTCGTGGCTCATCCGGTGACTCTGTCAAGTTTACAACTGAAGAATCGTCATACCCTGACCCAAAGGAGGGCGACAATATTCCATGGAGACTTGTCTACGAACCATTTGACCTATCTGGCGTTTTGGGAGAGGATGCTCAGTCGGAGCCAAAGCTCTCCAAAGAGGAAGCCTTGGAAGCCGTCCAAAAGTTGATCCAAGAGAGAATTGAGTTGGCTTCACGCACTTCGACTATTGGCTACTTGTGGTGTGAAAACCGCAGCAAGTTTAACAAGATTATTGGTGCAGGTGGATCTACCATCAAGCAGATCAGAGATTCAACCAATACAATTATCAATGTTCCAAAGAAATCTGACAAAGTGGACGATGTGGTGTACATTATGGGTACAAAAGATGGTGTTGAAAAAGCCGGAAGTTTAATCATCAACTCGTTAAAGAAATAGACTAGATGTGGTGTATAATGTCACCCATCTTCTTCATAAAGCGAAACCCCGTTAGTTATCTTGTTTTTTTTTGCACTCGAATTATCCAAGCAACATATTTAGATATATATATATATATATAACATTTATTGATATCTCGGATTTGAAAATTATATTTCCTCTATGTTTGTTAGTTTAATTGTGGAAGGGACGGTTACGAATGACTATATAACTATGCAGGTTTATGTTTGAGTTATGGTTACCAAGATTTGACTAGATATAGTAGAAAGCTTAGGAGCAGCAAGAAGTAGCATCGTTTGTCGTTGGTCTCTGCAACTGCACGTTTGACGCTTGTTGGGGTTGCGCTGCAAGGGACTCCCTTCTCTGCAAGTACAACCGTTTTCCAATATCGTGAAACACCTCCAAAACCCCCTTACCGCTCTTTGCACTTACTTCATGGAAAATCAACCCGTGTTCATTAGCGTACCCCTTAGCCTCGTCTTCATCGATTACCTTCAATTTTGGAGTAGCTTCCACAAGATCCACCTTATTACCGACCAAGCATATCACTAGGTCGTCATCACCCACCTTACTCTTCAACTCATTAACCCAATTTTGTGCTTTTGCCAAGGAATCTTCCTGTGTAACATCATAAACTACTAATGCTGCGTTGGCATTACGATAATACATAGGAGCAAGCGACTTATAACGTTCCTGCCCTGCTGTATCCCAGATCTCAAACTTAATCATGGCGTCATCATACTCTGCCAACTTTATAGAACGAGACAAAAACGCTGCTCCTATAGTACTCTCACGAAACTCATCGAAGGAGTCCTTCACAAACCGATGGACAATAGACGACTTTCCAACAGAGGAGTCACCTAAAAGAACTAACTTGAACTGCAACATTATTTTAGACCTTCAAAAACACACTTTAAGAGACTGCTCCGCCTGTATCTCCTTCCAAGCACACTGTTTGATTGACTGTTATAAGAGCAATATATTGGAATGTGGCAAGTGATCAAGGGTGAAGGGTACGGTTCGCACTTTTCCTTAATTACATTCATACATCACTACAGACGAACACACCCAACAACACGCTGTGGGCTATATACATAAAAGCTGGGCATGCTCAGTCGAGAGGCTGCTCCTATAGCACTACTCTCATGTTATGACTATTGGCTATGGCTGTCCTAAGCGTCAATTTCCAGTTGCTGTTGTGTTGTGTATTTTCGCGCCTTTGAAGCTAGTATCGAAAGAGCACGCACATGGGTCCTAGAAAACGCTCATCTGGGAGCTGTTAGCACGAAACAAGACCTGTTAGCAGCCAGCTGCGACAGTATGGCTATCTATACCGGGTGCTGAAGTATACACCACGTGACCACTCACCAATTAAAAAAGGCGTTGCACTAGCGCGTCACGTCTATAGTGATATATTACCGCCATTTTTATCCCTTTGAAGAAGTACAATCGATGGTCTAAATACTATCACCAGAAGCGGTGTTGGGATATCTTGCTCAAGTATTTACAATACAGCATGTTGAGGTCTAGGCTTATCACGAGGGGTGTATCTTCATCTAGCAAACTTCCTGTTCGCAGTAAGAAGACGCATCCGGTTCGCAATTTTTTGTTGAAAGCAACTCTTTCAACAGCGTTATTCTATGCGGGTGGATTAACACTAGCTGTGTACAACCCAAAGGCCAATGAAATATTTACCGAGAATATTCCATATGGGGAGGATGTAGTTGACATGTATGAGAGCTTCAGAGCTGGGTTGTGGCCTTCTTTTTCATTTCCTGTGTTGAGGGAGAAGATTCAGGAGACGTACGAATATATCCGTAGCCCATCTACTAGGGCGCGTGAAAGCCGGTTCTTGGAGAAGACGGGAAGTTTAGGAAGTTCCGTTGCAGAAGTGGCCCCTAAGGTTCAACTTCCCGTTTTGAAGTCGTTGGAACTTCCCGAGTTACAACTTAGCGATGCGAATATAGCTGTAAGGGATTTGGTTGATTCCGTAAACAAGTCGATAAGAGAGATCAACCAACGGGGAGTAAAGACATCGGAGGCTGGAGTAGAGGTGATTCGCGCGTCGTATGCATTCCTGTCGGAGCGTATTCGTGCTTTGAGTGCCAGCCTTGAACAGTCAATCGCTAATGAGCTGAGCACAAGAACAGCAAAGAAAGAAGGCGAGTTAGAGGAAAAGCATAAAAATGAATTACAATCTAGAGTTCTGGAACTCGAGGAACGCTACTACAAAGAGTTTGAGAATTTTAAGAGACAATTGGAAGAGACAACCGCCAGGCAGCTACAGGCCGACTTGAAGGCACATGAACAAGCTTTGCTAGCCAGACATCGCAACGAAGTCGCCCAGCTGTCTATTAAACAGGTCGAGGAGTTCAACAAGATTATCGAATCCAAACTAGATAAGGAGAGAGAGGGAAGACTTTCTAAATTGCAGGAGTTGGACAGCGCCGTGGAGTCCTTGGTTCCTGTCCTAGGTAGCCTGAAGGAACATGCAGTGAAATCCGAGTGTCTTACTCAATTGACCACAACTATTCAAAACCTGCAATCCAAACTTGCTTTGAACCCAGGGGGGCCTATCGACCTTACTCCAGAAGTTCAGAAGCTAAAGTTTTTGGCGGATATGTTGCCGGGCGACAGTAAGTGCTGCTCCCTTGGCCCTACTTTGATTGAGGTAATCGTTTCAGAACTCGAAGAGAAAACAAAGTCGAAGGTTGCCTCTACCGAGCAATTGTATAATAGATGGCTTTTATTGCAACCTGACCTAAAAACCACTTCTTTGCTACCTCCAAACGCTGGCTTTCTCGGTCACTTAACTGCTAAGCTTTTCTCCGTTCTTCTCTTTACCAAGGAAGGCGTTTCTTTGAACGATGACATGGATTCCACGGTTGCAAGGGTTACCGAAAACCTCCGTGTCAACAAGTTGGATAAAGCTTTAAGTGATGTTGTTGAAATGCGCGGCTGGTCTAGGAAGTCTGCGGATGATTGGGTTAGCTTGGCGCGCCGCAGGTTAGAAGTTCTTGCATTAGTTGACGCTCTTGACGCAGAAATCAAGACAAACTAGATGCACAAACATTGACTTCAAACTGAATCAAAATAGCACTGCCTTCAGTAGTACTGCATCGTAAATAAATGCCTCCCAGGCCTAAAGTCTATTGATATTCTTATATATCTCAGTTAATGTGATAAACTAAAATCACAATATACGATTTCAGTTGAAATAAGCTTTCTTTTAATGAACTGGATCTTATAGACAACTATTTACGACGGGTACCACCCATTGCTGCAGAATAAGCCAGCAAAGCAACTTCCATGTCAAACTCAGCAGTACAAGCCTATGGCGGTGATGAAATTACGTCCATAGTTATAGATCCGGGGTCCTTCACAACAAATATTGGCTACTCTGGGTCTGATTGTCCGCAGACCATTTTGCCATCGTGTTATGGACAATATACAAAAGACGAATCTAAAAGCCCTATATTTAATGAACAAGCAATGCTATTGCCACGTGAAGATTATGAAGTCAGAGATATTGTGCGGAATGGTGAAGTGCAAGATTGGGATAAAGCTCAGGAACAATGGGAATGGGCTATAAAATCAGAACTGAAGTTTGCATCAAACAAGGAACTACCGGTGTTGCTGACGGAGCCAATATGGAACTCTGAGGAGAACAGAAAGAAGTCGCTAGAGGTTTTGTTGGAGGGTATGGACTTTGAAGCATGCTATCTTACACCAGTGGCAACAGCGGTCTCGTTTGCTATGGGTCGGCCAACGTGTCTAGTCGTTGACATTGGGCACGACGTTACATCTGTGAGTCCAGTTGTTGATGGCATGACACTTTCAAAGAGCTCCATGCGTAATTTTGTTGCAGGTGGATTATTGAACGAACTGATTAAGAAAAATCTTGCAGATAAGGAATTGATTCCTTTATTTGAGGTTGCAAAAAGGCGTCCTGAGTTTGTTAGAAGGAAGTTTGGCTTTGACATACATCCCTCTTTAGTGAAGGAAGCTAATTCTAGGCAGTTTTTGCAAGAATTTAAGGAGACCATGTTACAGGTAGCGCCTATAAACCTTGACAAGTTCAAGCCGGAGCTTGAGTCGTTAGCAAAAAGATCTATTGAAGCACCATGGGGAGAGAACCTGGTTTTTGATACTGTAAAAAGATTTGAATTTGCCGAGCAGCTTTTTAGGCCTTGTCCATCACTTTTCCCTGAAGAATGGCCCATATCAAAAGATGGTGTGGTCGAAACTTGGCATAACGACTATGTACCTCTGAAAAGAAATAAACCTGGCGCAAGCACCAAAGATAAAGAAGGGACGGCTGATGGCACCCCTGTTCCAGATGACAACAGTGCAACACCTTCCGAGCAAGTTAACGAAAACGGTAAGAGAGCAATGGATGATGAGACATCCGTATCTAAGAACGAGATATCAGGGCTCGCCGATCTAATAAATTCCTCAATAATGTCTACAGATGTGGACTTACGTACTACACTTGCACACAATGTTGTAATTACAGGTGGGACTACTTCTATTCCAGGATTGACTGACAGGATATTGGCTGAACTAAACAAATCATTACCAGCTCTGAAGTTTAGAATGTTGACATCTGGCCAGACTAAAGAACGCCAGTACCAAGCATGGTTGGGTGGTAGCATCTTAGCCAGTTTGGGGACGTTCCACCAGCTGTGGGTTGGAAAACAAGAGTATGCAGAGGTAGGTGCTGAAAGGCTCCTGAAGGACAGATTTAGGTAAGATATAACAAACATGTAACCATATTGTATCGAAATTTGATGAAACAGTGCTAGATGAAATATTTAGGATGTTAATTCTCGCAGGAAACGTTCCCATTCTCATCTTTCTTTCACAGTGCAGATACCCTTCATCAATAATTCACGCCCACATTCTGATAGTGCGTTCGTCCTTCTACATACAAAGTCAGCTACATTGTAAAACTCCCGTTTACGACCCATTATTTCCTTAGGGTCTTTAATGAGAAGTAGTTGGGACAAGTCCTCTACTGCTTTAGATAGTTCCATTTGATTTTGTTCAAATATTTTGTACATGTTATGGGAATGGTCTGCGAAGTAGGATAGTGCAAATGACCATTTCAGCATTGTTCTTCCAGTTATCAATTTTGATATAGATTCAGGTATAAATTGACCTTCAATCCAGGATATACCTAAATTATCTTGCAACGATTTGACCTTCAGTTCTACTGTGTGTCCTAGTTTCATATCCAGCTGGGCAGAGCTCTCGTGAATATTAAAATTCTTGTAATAGTGGCTATACTTATGGAGATGCCTCTTGCTATTCTTGAGAGCTGACTCGTTCTTCTTTCCATCATAAACAACACAGCGATAATAGCTTCCGGAATGTGTGCTCCAGTCACCTTCACATACCCAACAAAATTCATATGAGCACCTTCTACATGTCATATGGTTACAACCACCGTTCTTTTCGATTTTTACACTACATTTAGGACACTCTTTTGTATTATGAAGGACCCAACTAATATTTTCAGATTCTAGTTGCGCCTTTTTAACCCATAATGAAGCAACAGCACAGTCACAAGGCGAATGCAGCTCTAAAGAGCAATGGAAGCAAAATGTATGCTTATTATCACATGAGACTTCGACTAGTTTATGCTGCCTATGAAGATTTGCTACCGTGAGCATATCCTTGATGTAAAGAATGTTTCCACAATCTGCATACGGACACCACTTGTAATACTCATTGTGTTTTTCAATAAATGCTCGAATCGAAGACATAGCTAGCCTATAACTAGATTTGGAGTCTCCCATTATTATATTAACATCTTCGTGTTTTAATGCAACTTCACATCCCATACATTTAATTACCTTCCCTTCGTTAATCTTCCCTTCCACGTAATGTCTGTAACAATTGATGCAATATTCGTGGCCACATTCTAAAGCAAATGTAGTCACTAATCCATTTTCTTCACAGCATACTGGGCATACAAAATAATGTCGGTCATTCATTTTATTATCTGTTTGAGTATAAGAACCAAGACCAACGGAATCCAAAACACCATTTACATCCTCTATATATGCTTCAAGCAATCGCTCTTCACTCCAGTTATACTTTTGTAACAGAAGAGACACTGTAGAAGAAGGTAACTTAAATATTGGTTGTAGCTTCTCTGCCCTTTTCAGCATTAGCTTATAAATATCCTCGGCCGTTAGACATAAGTAATCAACCTCTGAAGAACTTTTCTTTATAGTATCTAAATTAACTTTATCCAAGTCTCCGGTAGAACTATCACTGGTATAACAACTATTGGAAGGATTAAACGTTGAATCGTCGCTTACAAGTTTCATACTTGTCATAGCAGCGCTTAATTCATTGTGATCATTATCTGACTTAAACAACGTTGTATCTTCTTCAAACTCTTCTTCATACTCATAAACATCGCTATCTGAATCTAAAGACAATCCCATATCTCTATAATGATAGTATTCTTTTATAATAAAAAAGCTGTGTTTACCTATCAGTACTGATTTTACTCTTACGACTCAAGCTAAAATGGTTGTAAATTAATTTCAAAACGGAGAAATACATGTTGTTAAACAGAAGAGAGGACGCTGCTCTCTAGGCAATAAAACCCAAGAAATAAGTGATTTCAACTGAGTAGCTCTCGGTAGAATGGCGGTTCTATCTACTTGTTATCAGTAAATATTATATACATTTTGAATGTGAACGAATACTATATAGTTCTTGTTCAACAGCTTGCCCTGCTGTATAATTATTATTCTTACTATAGGAGTCAAAAGCTAAGGCTTCAATATAACCAAACATAGAGCCGTCAAACCACAGGACATATCTAGTTAGGTGTAAATGCTTACACCTTCTCCCTGATAGATAGAAAAATAAATATTTCTAGTCATAGCATGTCCCTTAGGCGCCGCATTTGACTGCACACCTAAAACCTTACAGGGCAAGTTGACATCTAAGGAGCCACTATTCAAGGAAAAGTTACAAAGGTAACTGTTGAGAATTTAACTCTTACCCTGAGGAGTATTTATGGTCAAATAGTAGGGCAAATTTTCGACACGATGTAGAAGTGAGTTCCACACCAGTTTTAGTAAATGGTTTTAAATTTGATACGACTTCGATTCTTTCTTGATCAATTTCAGCTCTTTCTTCAACATTTTCTTTCTCGTTCGATGATGATGCTTGAGATGCTTGTTGCTGTTGCTAACATTGATAACATATTTATCCACACTGTCCCACACTCCAGCATCCAATTCACGTGGGAGTTTTCTTCCATATAAGGATTGATCAACTAACCACATTCCTACAACGAAGGAATTTCTATCCAAGGTGCCATCATGTCTTGTATCGACCATATCGTAGATTTGACTTAGAGTGTCTTGCGGTAGGTTACTCCTTGACCATATATCCGCAACAATTAGGTTAAGCATTAAACCATCTTCCGGAATATCTACTGCCTTAGGTGGGTTGCCGTTGTGCCACCAGGGTAAAAGATCAAGATAAGAATCTCGATTACTTACCCACATACCTTCATACCTCTTGCGTTCTCGTGCTGTAACGTATCCAACATCAAGATGTGATTTCCATGGTTTATCTTCGTTAAAAGTACCTCTATATCTTAAGTTGTTTTTGATGCGCTCACGTCTCTTTCCTGATTTTCTAGAAGTCCTGCGAGTATCAGAATTATTAATAAGCGAATCATCCACTGATTCGTCGCTATCGTCATTTGGATGCTGGCTATCGCTTACAGCGTTATCAATTAGTATGCCTCGCATGGTGGTCTTCAAGCGCACATGATGTTTACTTTGAATAAGTGCATTATCGTCTTGTGCATAAATCCTAGAGGATGTTGCACTTATGCTTGCATCAGAATCTCCATGCCTTGAGTATCCACGAAATATTTTACTCCATTTTGATGGTTTACGCTGGTAATTCGGTATCAAGTCAGGCAAGGTACCGCGATACGTTAAATGCATTGGAATCTTGTTTAGTGTCGAGTATGATACATTAGAGACAGTAAACTCCTTTGCAGGTGATGTATGATCACTTTGGTCGGAGTCGCATTCTGTAGACCCTTCGTTTTCAGACTCGATAGGATTTGCTTCATCCAAATCACTGTCGTTCCGTCGTAGCGTTTCATGAAGATTAATATAGCCCTCTAAGTTGGCAAAGTCATCATAGTCACCATAATCAATATCAGCGTCACTGTAATCCAAGTCTGTTTCTGGTTCTGAAAGGCATCCAAGGTTTATGGAATCAGACCCGTCTTCTCCACAACTATCATGCCGGTCATCAAGAGACTGTGATGGTGAAGATGTAGAAGAAGACTCCTTCAGTTGGAGTATATTATCCAGATAACCCGCTGGTGGTGGGATTCTTCGCAGTAGCTTTTTATTCTGTATAGTCTTAGTATCAAATATAAGTGATTTCGAATCTGCCACTAATAATGACTTTCTTTTTACTTCCGGAACCACATCTATACCACTTCCAGGTGTTATTACATCACTGTTGTATGATACCATACTTTGGGCTTCTTGGTTCTGGTGGTGTGAATGAGGAGATACTTGAGAGCTTGGTGCGTGAGCATTGTTTATCAGTATGGGCGGAACAAGATGACGACTCTGATTCTGTGGCATTGACAAACTGTCGTTACTGCTACCGAGGATAACCCTCCCAGATTGTTTCTGATTGCTGCTTAATGGGTTTGGGGGGGAGTGCTGAAGGTTTGATTCCATTTTAAGATGCGGAAGCGGCTCATTAGCTCGAATGGTGCTTACTATCTTATCAAAGCTAGCATGTGATTCACCACCGGTGAGTACCGACATAGAGGAGGCATTAGAGCTTGAACGGTAGTGCGAACCCCTTAGAGATTTGACTGGAGGCAAAAGGTACATGGAGTTTAGCTGCAAATCGTCATCAGTGTATACTTGCTGGCATATAGCATCCGGCTGTTTTTGAAACTGTACAGCTTTAGCTGCAGCCATCGCTGCAACAGCCAGGCTTCCATCATCTGCCTCCAGTCCACCAGAGTCAGCAGTAGAGTGACTGGATGGAGAGCGGTATGTGGCTCTCGAGGTGGTACGTACCCTAGGCAAACTATGTATCGTCCTTCGCTTGTTGCTGAGCTTGGGAAGCCGCGCCACTCCAGGTGAGAGTTGCAAAGATGATACAGGATCGATAAGCGCATCAATATTGCTGCTTGCATTTAGATTCGGTGGACCGCTTGGGGAAAGGTGCCCATTGTCTGCATTTGGTTCATTGTGTTTCTTGAACATCGCCTGCGCTGCCACTATTGATGCATTGTGAGCAAGCGGCGGCTGAGGAGAAGATGCAGAAACAATCTTCGACTGTCGTTGCGACTTGAACCTCATGCTGTGCAGCTACAACCCCGCTCGTGTGCTCTATTCTAAAACCTCTCTGTTGTTTCTGTGGCGTCTTAGTTGTTATCAGTTCCCTTTCTCAAAACTGTTATATTTCAGGGAGAACAAAACAAAAACCACATTGTCTTACAAACAGTGCTTTTACCGACAACACCATAGAACCGTTACTGGTATCTATTTACTATATCGAATTCAAATGGCTGATCAAATAACACATAAGAAGTCATTGAAGAAACTTGACAAGAATAAGCGTCTGCTTTTGAAGCAGTATTACCAATTAGAATCAGGCCTGCAAGCCGAACAACAGGATAAGGTTGAAGACAAGCCGGTGCTCAAGGAATCACCATTGGAAGAAGAAGAGATACCAGACGATACCAACCAACACAATCTAGTTATTACTGAGAGTACATTTAAGCAGCTGCTTCACTCCCATAATGTTCTTCTTGGCAAGGAGGCTGCTGCAAGCAACTCCATTAAAAACACTATTTATGAGAACTACTATGATCTAGTCAAAGTAAATAAATTACTAGGGGAGATGTCTGAACCACCCGTTGAAAAACAGTTGCAAAAGCTTGTGGAAAATTTTCGGAGGATTAGAGGTTAAACTTTCAACCGTTATCTTGTGAACTACTAATGTCATCACTCCTCTAACCGCAAAATACGTGTTCTTGTGAAAATGCAGCAAATTGAGATAGAAATAGACTCATTCTAGCTGTAACTAATTAACTCTTGAGACCAGATACCCCTTACTTTCCGGAACTAGACCATAACCTTGTAAGAGAATTATAAGGTGCAAGGCCATGTATATTACATCTACTGTTTTGCCCTACGCCAAAGATAAAGACCTCAGTACTTAGATCGATTGCGTGAATAATTCCCGAACTTTTCATAGGGAAATAATAGGCCTGTGTGCCATATACCTGTCATGTGGCATTATACTGACGCACTGTATGGACGTAAGAAGACATGGCCGCCATATACAACTACTACTCTTTTGATTCAAGTGAAAAAACGTTCGCAAAACTTGAAAGTACCATTATTTCCTTCTTTTATGCAAGCTATGGCAATAGGTCATTAATGGTTGTTAATAACTTTGCATGCGAGCAGTTACTTTCATGTAATGGAAAAGGCTAATAGTTTATACCTTAACTAAATAATCATGCACATCTCTATACCTAAGGTACTATTGAAACGATGATCCATCTCAATTAGCCTACCAACGTAAAGGCTAGCATCATCATTCCTCATTATCACCTATAATTTGATTTAACATCATTGGTACAACTAGTTAACAAATAGTGTATATTTTTATGGACAATTGCTAACCTGTCGGGAGGATGCATTTCATCGACCTAGGGAATTCAAAACATTCATTAGTTCATTAGGAGTGTATTTTACATGTTTACGAGGATTTTTGAATGAATCCTTGTAACGATTATGAAACCGCTCATACATTGGTGCTACCAAAGCAAAGATTTCCTGCTTCAGTAACTTCTTCATCGACGGATCTGTAATACGACATGTTTTATAGTTTGAGACAAGCTGCTCAAACCCCTCGTTAAACTTACGGAACTTTTCTTTGATTTGGTCCTTATCCTTAGAAGATATTTTACCCGATGAATCTACAAAGACCTGGTCGAGAAGATTGGATGCTAAGTCTCGCCAGTCAGATGCAAAATAATTAACATATCGCGTTTTCAATTTAACCAGTCTAGCTGCGCCCTGTACATCAAGTACCGCATTTATCTCACTACGTTGGACAATCTGCTCAATTAAGGTAATATTCGTAAGTATAAAGAAACCAATCCTTTGCATTTGTGGAATTTTCTTATTTGGAACACCAACTTCAGGCTCAAGATGTGGATTTAAAATACGTTGTGCCTTTTTCTCAAGACATATAGTCAAATAATCGATCGCATCGCTAAAGAAGCACGACAATACTTGTTGTGGGCCTTTTGGAGTTACTGAAATGGTCCATATATTTTTAGGTTCTGCAGGAAGCCAGAATTCACGAGTCATAGATGCTATGGTAGCTAGGCAACCATCCTTATATTCACTAAATTTCCGAAGCTTTGACATTACATCAACAGTCGCCTCTGTTACACCGTTATCAGTTGGAAGTTGCGACATGGAAGCTGTCTTTTGGCTAATATATTGGATCAAATCTCTGAAGAGAGATTGTGAAATTGACTTCATATCATGATCGCAGTGCCTCAATTCCTCATAATTTTCAAGTGCAGTGCCTCTGAGTGCAGCAAGCACCTTATTTATGTTCTCACCTAGCTCAAAACTGAAAAGACCATAGCTATTAATGTCTTCTTCAATAAGCATGACATTATGCCGTACAATCTTGGAATAGCTATTAAGAATAGGAGTGATGATCTTGTTAAAACCCATTGGTTTCTTGTCAGCTTGCTTTGCAAACAAATCCTCTATTAACAAGCGTTCATTACTGATAAACCCCATAAGAGCCTCTGTATAACTGTTCATACCACTGGTGCCTTTTTGATATGGAGCATTCTGCTCAGTTGCAATCTGCTTCGTGAACGGCTCTAGAAATGCCAATGAGTTAAAGAGTAGCTGATTTCTTTGCTTAATGAATATATCCATTGTAACCCCTTTTCCGGAACCCTCGAAGTAGTCCAAAATCTCAGAAAGTTCATTTAAATCATTATCAGAGTAATATGGAAAGCTCATCTTCTTGTTAATGTACACTTGGGGGTCAAAAGGCTGTATTTTGTTCAATATATTTGCAAAATATATTTGCATATCCTTTTCTCCTAGTGCTACTAGCTCTTCCAAATGGGTCACAATCCCACGAAAATCAGCAGTCTTCTTACTCTTCTCTCGTAGATCATCCATTATGTCGTCCACTTTGTGCAGTGTCTTTATAAACCTCTTAAGTCCCACTTGCCCTATTTCTTGTTCTAAGATAATCTCGTGTTTAGAAGCATCACTAGCTAGATCCTTAATTGATGAAACTGAATCCAAACTAGATTCAATATTGCTCTTCAGGATACTTAGTTGTTTACTGTTTCTCAGAATTGGTGCGAACACTTTACTGGACTTAGAAGTAGTTAACATAATCCTTGATAAACTGTCGTTTACATCACTTGTAAGCGCACTGAAATTGTCCAATGCATCACTCAATACTAGTACATCTGCCTCATCGACGTCAATTGCAGACATCCTGGAAGATAGAAGTACTACTTTTCCTTACTTTATTTCCTTGTAGTTTGTTTAGTATATTCTTCTAGATTAATGTAAGTTATTTTAGGAGTGACTATTATATTTTACCCGGACATAAAAAGATAATGTTAACTTCCAATTTTAATACTTCCACCAACTTCTACTACACAGTTGAACTGCTGCTTAGATAGCTCCATTTACTGTCTAGTACCATGTTAACTGGCATGACTTCTTCGGAAGTAACCGAAGTAAAGAAACTTGTTGTTGAATTGGAAAAAGCCGCTAAACTATCAAAAAGAGGAAAAGCGATAAAGATTCCTTGCCAATCATTCCATAAGTCATTGAAGATTAATAGTTGGAAATTCAATGATTGGGATTACGGTAAGAACAATATTAACCTTCCCTGCGAGGCGCGCGGACTCTTTATTCTTGATGACGAAGAGCATCCAGAAATAATAGCAAGAGGTTATGATAAATTCTTCAATGTTGATGAAATGTTTAAAACGTCGTGGACAGAAATTGAGAAGAATACACAGGGACCCTATGATATATCTGTTAAAGAGAACGGATGTATCATATTCATTGCCGGTAGGGCGGATGGCGAGTTAATTGTATGCTCAAAGCATTCAACAGGGCCCCGTAGCGATACTGATAGGAATCATGCCGAGGCCGGCGAGGCCTTTCTCAAGAAACAACTCGAAAAGGAGGGAATTGATGCTGCAAAACTAGCGAAGGCTCTCTATGATTTAAATTGCACAGCTGTAGCAGAATATTGCGATGATTCGTTTGAAGAACATATTTTAGAGTATTCAAAGGATTCTGCTGCCTTATACTTACATGGGTTGAATAAGAATGCCATCCACTTCGAAACACTGCCCTTAAAGCATGTAGCTGATTTTGCATCCGACTTTGGGTTTAAAATGGTAGATTACTTTGCGATGGATGACGTTAATTCAATGCGAGAATTTCTGAGTAAGTGCATGCTGCAGGGACATTACAATGGTATGGAAATAGAAGGCTTTGTGATCCGGTGTAAGAAGCTTACTGGAGAAGACTTTTTCTTCAAATACAAATTTGAAGAGCCTTATTTACTCTACAGGCAATGGAGAGAGGTCACGAAGAACTATATAAACTCGAAGCAGCGCGTATTCAACTTTAAGAAGCATAGATTCATTACAAATAAGTACTTGGACTTTGTGATTCCGCTGTTAGACGCAGACCCAATTCTCTGCGAAAATTATGTTCAAGGGAGAGGCATAATCAAATTGAGAAAAATGTTTCTAGAGCATTATGGCATGACAGGCTTTGAAATTCTCAATAATGATACTGTCAAAGAAATGGAGGCAAAATACCTTGAGGACAGCAACAGAGTGGATGAAGATACTAAGTTTTTGATTTTTCCGGTGGCAACCATTGGGTGCGGAAAAACTACCATAGCATTGACCTTGGGTCACCTCTTTGGAAGCCAATGGGGACATGTTCAGAACGATAACATCAATGGCAAGGATAAGTCGAAACTAATGAAGGATTCGCTAGAAATGCTTGGAAGGGGGGGGAAGAAAATTGTATTTGTTGATAGAAACAACCATCAATTAAGGGAGCGGGCACAGCTGTTTACTTGGTTCAAGGAATTAAAGGAGGACTACTTACCGTACGATACGAATGTCAAAATAATATGCATCTCCTTTCATCCAAAAGGTGTTGAAGGTGTTGACGGCGATATTACCATTAAAAGGGTTTTAGACCGTGGTGATAACCATCAGAGCATCAAAGCAGATTCTTTTGGCCAAGGTAAGGTCCTATCTATCATGAGAGGGTTTATGAAGAGGTTCCAGGTTGTAAACCCAGATAAGTATCCCGACAACCTTTTTGATTTAAACATTCCTTTGTCAGTTACAGGCTCAGATTCTTCTTTGGAAAATACTAAACATATTCTAGGTGTATTCAATGAAAGGTATCCAATCTTATTGCCAGAAATACCTACTGATGAAATGATACAGGAAGCATTCAATTATGCATTAACCTACAAACCAACCATCACCAAAATTGTGGGAGGGAGTAGAAATAGAGGAAAGCGTCAAAACTACAAACCTCTATATTTCTCTGCTGAGCTCCAAGACTCCAAAACACTCCTAAACGAAATTGAACTATTACTTGAAGAGAAGAGACCTGATATTAAGGGTGGCTTGAAGGCTTTGTTCGCGGATGGTGGTATACAAGACTCTTTCCACATCACACTATTTTACAGTTCTAATGCCAAATCCTCGGAAGCTGCAAAAGAAATGTGGGATGCTTATAATAAACACTATTCTGAACTGCTTTTAAAACCTAAAGACGGTGTAGACAAGATGCCACCTTGGATTCCAACGACGGATGTCGTAAAATTTAAACTAGACAAGCTCTTGTGGGATGATCAAATTGTTACAGTTACCGTGCAGTTAGAGAAGAACTGCATTGAAAATATTGATGGCACCAGGATAAGCACACTAAGCCACATGGCTGCTTCCCCACATATCACCATAGCACTCAGGAAAAGTGGTGTGAAACCTGTCTACTCAAATACTTTGTGCCATGCAGTTAAAGAATGTGAAAGGAAAGAAGGGGGTTTGCCCGAAGATATAAACTGTTTATACTTTGAAAAGCCCATTGAGATGACCTCATTCGTCTACATCAAGTTCTAAACTTGATGCTATGTGATTCACGAATAAATCTTTTTTATATACTTACTTAGATAGATAGTGACTAAGCGAACTTTTAGATGATATCAATCGGCCAACTTAAAGTTGCCTTTCTTATTAACAAACATATCTATTACCGCCATAGCAGCATATAGACGGTTCTCTGCTTCTTCAAAGACTATGGAGTTTGGTCCATAAAATATACCATCTGAAACCTCTTCAGCATGGCGTGGGAGACAGTGCATGAATTTGAAGTTGGGAGCTGCATGTTTACATAGCTCTTCATTTACTTGAAATTCCCGAAACTGTTGTAGCTTAGCTTTGTACATGTATTCTTCCCCCATTGAGACAAACGTGTCCGTCACAACTACATCAGCTTCCTTAACAGCTTGCACTGGATCATGGGTATACAGTATATTTACATTTTTCCTCTCAATGATTTCTTTAGCTGCATCCTTGATCTCTGTATCTATTTCAATTCCTTCGGGGGTTGCAATCGAGACATCCATACCAAACTTTAGCGCTGCAATTGCCAAGTCGTTAATTACATTGTTTGCATCACCAATCCATGCAACTTTAATCTTCTTCTTGCTCTGGAATTGCTCTTTGATAGTAAGAATATCGCAAATTGCTTGGAGTGGGTGAAATTTATCACAAAGAGAATTGATAATAGGAACTTTTGAATATTTTGCTAACTGTTGAATTTCTGAATGTTTTCCAACTCTTGCAAAAATACAACTTACCATCGACGATACCACCAATGTTGTATCATAGAAGGATTCGTTCACGCCCAATTGTATGTCATCCTTACCAAGGAACATCGGTTGAGCGCCAAAAAATGCTGCTGCACCTTCTGTTGAAATTCTAGTCCTTGTAGACCGTTTAGAAAACAATAAGGCGACCGTCCTCCCCAATAGCAGCTGGTGATTTTTCTGAATTTCCTGAGAATCTTCAGATTTCAAGACTTTCTTGAAATGCCCTGCCCTTTCAACCAGTATTTCCAATTCTTCATCAGAGAGAGCTTTAATCGAAACTAAGTGCCTCATCCCTATTTTACTGTTTCTATAAGTGGTTTATTATACTATTGTTTTCTCAACCTTTAAACCCAACCTTTCGATAGGAATGTCTCTACTAAAAGAGTGTCTCCTTATATAAAAAGAATAGGTAAATCAATAACGTAACTGCGCACCAAAAATCAAACGTTTATGTGACTAATTGAGCAAGTCATAAACGTTTTCCCGTGTTTTATCAACAACGTATCTCTGATTAGCCATGTTGACTCATTTTCTCATGTAATGTCAACGGATACAGGCAAAACGGAACTAGAGCACAAAGCCTGAAGCACGTGATCTACGCCCGATTCTTAGACAATGCTTTCGAGCTGCTTCACCAATTCATCCTGACGAAGTATCAGCTTTGAAATGTTTAGTTGTAGCTCATCTAATTGTTTTTGAAGCAAGCCAACCCTGGATTGCGTGTTTACGTTGTTGGACAACAAGTTCCCGGCATATTCCTCTAGGCTGATATCAGCGTCAGAGATGGGGTTTCTTCTTGGAAGCTGCGCGTATATTTGTGCATCTTTAGCATTTTGCAGCTTATTTATTTGTGTAGATTCCCATTCGCCGTCGCGTAGTTCTTGCTGCTGAAGTGCATCCTCAATCTTTGCCTTCCTTTGAAGATGTTGAAGCTCTTGTTGCCTCAAACTTATTGCAAGTCCCCCGTCCTCTACCAGGTCCTGGTCTTCAAACCATGGGGTATTGTCATGTTCTTCTCCAATGGCATTCCTTTGTAGGACTGTATTAAGGATTTCTTTGTCCTCTTGATCTAGAAGCTTGGTATATGCCTGCTCGTCGTATTCTACACTCCGCTTAGATTTGTCATAAAAACCGGTGGATTCATGATCTAGTTTTTGGCGAAGTATAGTCCTTTTACGCTTTATTTCCTGTATTTGGGAGCTTGTGGGATAATTAAGACCGCCGTCGTCTATCTCATTGGCATCCTCCATATCTTCCAAGTTCAAAATACTAAGCTTCTTTGATTCAATCTCAGAGAAAGATGGAACAAACAAATTAGAGTAAGAATTATACTGAGACTTGTTAGGAGCAGCTTCATAGTTGACATTATCGTTATCGTTATCCGTAGTTGCGTCTACGTCTTTGATGACCGACGAAGTTGGTTTCTGCTTTCTTCGTTGCCTCAGCTTGCGTTCAAGTTGCTCTAAATCATGATCATTGTTTATACCTGTTACATTACTATCATCTTCTGCATCGTCATACAGAGTACTTAGAAGTGGTTTGGTGATCGGTGGTGGTTTTGGCACACATGAATCTTCATTGTCAGAACTAGATAAATTTGGCAGCCTGGGCTTGATTTTATTTCTTCTGCGCATAGCAAACTAAGTGATTTGAACGATACGGATTTCAGGGTACATAGAAGCTAAATCTAAGACACGGTCTTGCTGATTGGAGGCTAAAGGGTACAATACAATGGTCGTTTAGTTAATTTTGCTCGAATTATTTGAACATCACAATAGACGAAGGTACAACATCATCTCAATTAGCACTGACGCCCAGCCTGCTCCGCTCAAGTTATATGAGACAAGAGAATATATGAGGTAAGTTGCATAATGCTGACAAATTATCAATATTTAAAACTTCGAATAATTTCTATACATCCCCTCGGACTATGGATTGCCCTTCTTTCGAAGTATTCACTTCATCTGGGGCACGATTCTTCCCCCGTACTGTCACAGGTAAAACCAAGAGATCCACCAGGGATCTTGGAGTTGCGGTGGTCGCCATAATCGGAGCATTACCTTTTTCATTTATTCTGACAGATTCATGTGTAGTGTTACATGAAGTCGTCATCTCTCCATTCAGAGTATCAGGTACAAGTTCATAATGCACCGGCGGCAGCTTACTATTCTTTGACATGGTTGAATCACTCTTTTCTGAACTGGTGTTACAGATAGCAGTCGGAATAGGTTTCCCATCAAGCATTATGGAGTTACGATCTACCAGTTTACAGGATGACACACGTTGGCTAAAAAGTGTGTCACTGCCCCGGTGCTGCAACGATGAGGAAGCCACTATGCCAGTTGCTGACTTTCTCGTCGTGAAAAAGATGGAACCTTGATTCTCCTCATCATCCTCACTTTCGTTATCCTCTACATAACCATCGTCGTCCTCTGCAAGAAATGGAAAAGGTTCATAGCTTGTTGCTGTATTTACAGCAGAGGACAAAGTTGTGCTGTAATTGCTAGGTTGATTGGCAGTACCAGTCGACGCCGAGGATATCTCGTTTGATACAAGGTCAAGTCCATTAGGCATCATTAACCACTGTGTAGAACTGTCCGTGAAAGGTAAATTAGAAAACATGTTAAATGGATCATCTGAAGGAATATCTTTGGGTGAGCATAGGGGTTTCAACAACTGTCTCCCAACCGTCGCTGGCGAAGTAGGCTTGATGCCAGTATTACGCAGATTACGTATAACCTGTGTTAGACTAACTGGTTTTCCAAACCTGTCGCTGTCCTTCACATTGTAGCGCTCCATTGCTTCACGGTATACGTCGTTATCTTCATACCACACATGGGTCCAGTTGGTTACCAGCTCACGGTATCGCTGATAAGCATAATCTTCAAGGTCAACAGGTGCTTTGCTGAGGCGCAAGAAACACGTCCTTATGAGACTCCAGCTATCCCAAGGCATTAGGTGTACAAGCTTTAGTATTGCGGGCGGTGTGTGGCCGCGCGTTGCGCCCTGCTCATGTGCCAGCACAAGGTAATAGAGTGACAGAATTTCCCAAGAGAGCCTATGTGAGTCGGGCCCCTCCCGTTCTGTAAGCCATCTAGTAACTAAATAAGCCAGAGTAAGTTGTATCTCTATGCGTTCATTGTTGTCGACAGCAATCTCATTCAAATCATGATCTTGCAGACTATGATAGAGCTTCCAGTGGTTCAGTGTATGGCGGAAAGATTCTACAACGTAAGTATAGCGAGGGCTCACTGAATTCATTACTTGCTGCACATTACAGCCATCTAGTTGCAGAAAGTGCTCCAGCAGAATCTGGAACGGCCGGAGTCCAGCAACCTTCAGGCAAGACACCATCGGGGGCTGAAACTCATCAGCCAGGAAATTGGTTTTCGGAATGCCTTGTATCAAGGACCACAATGCACTTAGAAATTCAAACACCCAAAAGGCCACAAGCCTTATTTCAAACGTCTCCCGCACGTCCCTACCCTGTCGTTCGGTTTTTCCGGTCGGCGGTACAGCGACTAGCTTATTATAATTGATAAACAAGCCCTGTGAAACTACTTGGGAAAACGCCAAACTCAGCATTTGGGTTGCCCAAGGTACAGCAGATCCCTGTGTGCTTGTAAGTTCGCGAGGTAGCGACATGAAATAATATGTCGCCATTAACGTTACCTGCACCGCAGACAATGCATCAGATGCCAGCACCGACACCAACTTAGTCACACTGAACAAAAGCTCGGGGCTGAACAGACTATAATTCCATTGTATCACATAAATGACTGCAAGAAGGGCAGCCGGATCACTCTCCGTCGACTGTTCGCCGCTGTTCGCCCCGATGGCACACCGAAGGCGAGCACGCCAGTTGTTACCATACAACACAGGTACGAGTGTATGCTCTTTAAGGAATGCGGACAATCGAGCTTTCACATTCGAGCGTGCTAACGACACATCATTATGATATAGGCGAGTAACTGCCTGTGGCATCCCCGCATCTCCCACCTGGAAAACGCGCATAATATACTGCAACAGCAACGCGTCATTGCCTAATGCTGTCGCGGGCTCTAAAGGGACTTCCGTCAGCATATTCCAAGTCGCGTTGCCTAAATACACTTCCCCATCTGAATAATTAGGGTAATAATAAAAAGAATCATTGATAAAAGGCAAAGGTACTTTCTTCTGCTGCTGGTGCTGCTGGTGCTGTTCTTGGTATTTCGACCCCGCAATACGACTAGGACCTTTCAAGTCACCGCCAACACCTCCACTCCTCTCTTCAGGTTGCTCTTGGCTATTATCGGGCCCTGGCTCCCAACATGAATCTCCCCCTGTGTCAGACGCAGGTCTGCCGCCGTTTTGCGCGACTGCTTCACGATACAATCTTTGTAGTTTTATTACCTCATGCTCTAACATCTCAGTATACCCTCTTGGAAACCCTCGCCGCGTCAATTTATCACTAGTCTGGCAAGAGTAACCAATTTTCTTACATGAGGTGCAACTAGGCTTTAATCCATCACATTTAATCTTTTTGAGTCTACAGCGGTCGCACGCCTGCGACGACCGCTTAATATTCGATAATTCTATCGTATGGTCCTCGTGGGAGTCTAAGCTGCCGTACTTTCTCTTTCCCATATCCTAACTGCCATGCAATTGAGACTTGGTAATTGAAGAAGTCGGCTATCTGCTCATATATACTGCTCGAAGCTACCTTGCTGCTAAGATAACAGGACTCCGAACGATGACTGCAGCTGCCAGCGGGCTATCGGAGGATTACGTAAAGGCTCCTCAAGCGGGGCTCCATTCGACCGAGCTTTCGCGAAAGTGGTCACGTGATAAAAGTAAGCTCAAGAGCTAGATCACTTATTATCAAGTGGTTATTGATACCTATACTGAAAGCAACCGGAATTAAATGAGCAAGCCTTTCCTTGGTATCACATTCTGTCCGACCGGCGTCGGGGAGGACTTTATACAGAGTCTGAGCAAGAAGGTGCTCAAGTTGGGGGGCTCGTTCTCGCGAGACCTCACAGGGCAAGTTCAGGTCTTAGTTGTTGGTAGCCGACGGTCTGCAAAATATCGGTATGTAGTTGAAAATCGTGGAGACATTGTTCTGATGGATATGGATGGTGTGAATAGCGTGTATGAGCGATGGTTGAAGGGTGAAGACATCTCAGAAGGTAGCGGCGCCTTGCGGCGCGAACGAGTTCTACGTCTTCTACGTGATCGGTACCAACTTGCACCATTTTTGGGTTTCTACGTGTTTATTGGGCGTATTAAGAGTGAGAAGGTGAGTGTGGGAGAGCTGCAGCAGCTTTGCGAGGCTGGTCAAGCGTTTAAATGTCTTACAAACCACTTTATAAAGGACACGGAGTGCAAGGCCAAGAGTGTATTTGTCACCGACTGTAATGATGGGGCACGAGTAAATGCAGCACGAGAACAAGGAGTGCCAGTTGTCCATCCTAAATGGATAATGGATTGTATAAGAAGAGGGGCGGTACTTGGAATGGAGCATTATGATTTGGAAGGCTGTCGGCGATTAGAATGGGAGGATATTGGAAAGGGGGCGTGCAATTGCTGGGAGGAGCTGGAGAGAGGTTCTTTGAACGGAGCAGGGGTGATGGGGGTAGGGGAGGATGACGCCAACAGCGAGCGGACCCTGAAACTGTGCGAGAGATTCAAGAATAGTGGAAATAAGATCTGGATGCATACGTTGCGCCATCGGGCGTTGTCTGCACCCTTAGGTACTGAAGCTGCCGATCTTTCTGCCGCTGATCCAAGTGACAGTGAGAATTCCCAACTTACTGGGGATGCATTGAGTCTGCAAATGCCCCGGTTTTTTAAAGGCCATGTGTTCTGCCTCTTCAGTTTTAGTAGTAAACAGCGCAATATCCTCCAAGGCGTGGTTAATTTGCACCAGGGAAAGGTATGCGTATACCCTGATGTCATCACTACTGAAGACCCTGGTTCGAAGACGTTTTATCTGTGTCCGAGCACATATCCGGTGCGTGACTTACCTCCCGACAAAGACTGGCTTACCGAGTTCTATGTTGAAAGATGCTTGTACTACAAAGAGCTCCTCGCCCCTGATCCATGGAGTAGGCCGTTTTTCACGTCGTTCTCTCTGAGTCCTGGTACAGCTCTACTCCAGGGCCATACAGCCCTCACCGTCCATATGACTGGCTTCCAAGGGGTGGAACTGCTACACATGAACAAGATACTTGAATATTTGCGTCCTATGGGCATAGTTTACACAGAAACTCTGAAGAGCTCTACAAACATTTTAATTGTCAACCTTGCACAACTAAGTTCCATCCCTCCAGACCATACGCTACGCAAAAACCAATATTCGACCATGTTCCGTGAAATCATTGAACAAAATCAGGTATTTCGGAATGCAATGAAACGAAAGATAGAGTTCATTAATCAACACTCGATTCCACTTGTCACCCCAGGTTTCTTACTTGAACTTTTCCATCGCGCGCTACAGGCGCAGGATAGCGGGGCTTCTGCTTCGAAGATATACCTAAATGACATTAATTGGTGCGTGGTATGTCCGAAGGGCTCCAAGGACAGCTACACTATAAGAATCGACGTTCCATTGACTAAATCTGTTGCAATGAGAGAAACCCTTGCTACTAAAACCTTGGATGTCATGCAGCTTAACTCCTCACGGCACACAGTTGTAGATAGAGAGGCCGTCCACATACTAAAGAGGAGTGGTTCGACCCAACTGCATAAAGCCAATACAGAGCCTTTACATTCAGTGCCTCAATTAGGTCTTGAACAGGAGCCCACTACCGTAAGCAATACACGCCCTTTAGAAGACCCCGAAGAACAGATCATCCATCCTTTTTCTAAACGCCTGAAATACAATGCAAAGCTGATACAGCGCACTTCCAGTTGGGGGAACATGATGGCGGATCAAAATAGGGATTCTGTCTCTCCGCCTAGCATTAATCCTATTAATCAAGATCGAATAGATGCAGAAAGCAAGGAAAATGTCGTGAGCGACAGCACACACCAGGATGAAGTTATGCATACGCAGGTCACGTACGGATCTGTTAACAATCGTATGGAGGCTCTTCCCCCTCCTCCTAGGCGTTTAACGAGACAGTACTACAAGGAGCTTACATAGCATACGTATAGTTAACGCATTGATCGCAGTTCCAATTCGATTGCGCACCGCGATCACCTTTTTTTAAGCAAGAAAATCAGTAAGTTCCAGCTATGCTAGATGTAAACCTCCGTTTGCTTCTATTGCAGATATTGCAGAAATCAGTAATAAGATGGCCACCCTGAAACAAAGAAAAGAAGAGTTTGTCTCTGGACTAACGGGTAGTACTATTACAGAGATAAACTGTGTTGGTACAGTGGCGATCACGGCTTACCTTGGGTTCATTATTGTTAGCAAGAAATGTGGAGGACGTGTCCCTTTTTACATTGACTTTCTATTGAATTGGTGTGCTCCCCTCCTTTCGGTGACTGTCTATTCAGACACTCCACTACTACTAAATATTCTACTACTATCTCCTTGTTTGCTCTTCTACTTCTTATCGACCAATCATGTACACAGGGGACGCCCCTACTCCAAAACACAAAAGAAGAAGGAAGTACAATTCCAAATAGCAAGGAAGCCCTTCATTACTGCATACCGCAGTAGCATGCTTATTTTAACATGTATCTGTATCTTTGCAGTTGACTTCCCGGTTTTTCCGAGGCGCTTTGCTAAGGTTGAGACATGGGGCACATCTCTGATGGACCTTGGCGTAGGGTCATTTGTATTCAGTAAGGGACTGGCTCTTGCGAGTGTCAATATTAAGAATGAAATCTCGGGACGGCGGCCGTCGCTTGGATCTAACGTGGCAAAGTCTCTTCGTGCTAGTGTAGCACTACTTTTCTTAGGTGTTGTTCGGCTGCTGAGCGTCAAAAGTCTTGACTACCAAGAGCATGAAACTGAGTATGGTACCCACTGGAACTTCTTTTTCACGCTTGCTTTTCTTTCTCCGGTGATCAGCATTCTAGAGCCTATTGCAGTACGTGTCCCACGTTTCATCTTGGCTATTGCATTATCTGTCGCCTCAGAATTGATACTGACTCGCGAAGGATTCCTAGAGTTTATGATCTTGAATCCCAGAGATACATTCTTGCATTCTAACAGAGAAGGTATCTTTTCTTTCCTAGGCTACTGTTCAATACTACTGCTTGGTCAGAGCGTTGGTTTCTGTCTGTTAGGGAATTCTGTTACTCGCAATAATTTGTACAAAGCATCATCAGTCTTGATAGGTGGGCATGGGAAAAAGAGTACAAAATGGGAGCGCCTGACTTCTACGACGCCATTGAGGGGCTTGTTTACGTATGTCTTAGTGTTGCTTCCATTATGCACACTGGTGCTTACCTTCTATCCGTACAATGTATCTAGGAGGTTTGCAAACCTTCCGTACGTTTTATGGGTTGCTTCATTTAATGTCGGTTTCCTATATTTATATGCTCTTATTGACTATGTGTTTGGGCAAGGTATTATGTTTCCCGGTGTTACTTCTACTATGGACGCGGTCAATGCCAACGGATTGGCTGTATTTGTTATTGCCAATGCCTTGACGGGATTAATTAATATGGGGATGGCAACCCTAGACGCTACACCGGCATTAAGCTTGCTTGTACTTCTGTCTTACTTGCTTGTCATTTCCGTTCTTTCTATTTTGGCATATAGATATAGAGTATTTATCAAATTGTAATGTAGACACTATATATATATATGATGCATGCAATTTATCTACTGTTCGTAATGAACATGCTATAAATTAGTCCAGGACAATAACTTCGTCATTTACTGTTGGGGAAGCTTTCCTTGCTTTCTTCAGTCTGGACAAAATGTCTTGGCCATCCATAATTTCCTCTCTGGCCTTTTTCTTTCTGCGTTTTAGCTTTACACCTTTCTCAGTGTTCAGACTGACTCTTGTAGCGTCAACTAGAACCTTCGCATTTGTTAAAATAGACCGATTATCGACTTCCAACTCGTTGGGGTCATGCAGCAATTCAGCGGCTGTGATATCAGAGTGGAATTTAGTTTCCTTAGTGGAGCTCTGCTCACCATCTATTTCTTCTAGTTTAATTTCATTAGCAGAAATACGATATTGACTTTCCGAGCGCATAAGAGTCCTTGCTCTAGGCCTATTTGTTATACGCATAATGGCGAGACCGTGATCTTCCTCACTGCTCTTTTTAGTATCATTTTCTCCATCAGGAATGGATTGAATAGTCTCCTCTTTTACAGGCTTAGAGTTTTCTGAACTGTCGACATCTTGCTTCCTTGCCGTACCCGATCCGTAAGTTGGAGCAAACTGGCGGGCAGTTAGTTTCCTATTAGGCAGTGTCGCGCTTATTGGAGGTGCAAATTCCCTCTTCACTGCTGGCCCCCCCACACGTGCGTGAGTGTTAGTAATGCCTGCCATTGCTTTCTTCGATAAGATCCTAGAGCGGAGCTCTGGGGTACCATGCTTTTTAATCAACTTCAACTGAGTCGATGCCGTCGTAATTCCAAGATCTCGTGGCGAATTCTCTGTGTTTTCTAGAAAGTTAATGCCATTTACATTAATAACCTTCTCGTTTTTCCATATTATGAACTCGCGGTTGCAACTTACAAACCTATGATAATCTTCCAGAAGTCTTTTTATAGAGAAAGACGCATCTTGGATTCTCTGTTTGCTCATTAATTTGTACAATTCATCAATAAGCTCTATGGAATCGAATAATTGTTGAGAGTCTGATAAGGTTCGTACAACTTCAGAAGTAAGAAACTGGCTAGGAGAGACAGGAAACCTGTCGTTATTTTCGGTTGCTGTAATATAAAGCAGATACTTTGCTCTAGTTAGCGCCACAAAAAACATGCGCCGCTCTTCGTCTATGCTCTCTGCAGCTCTAGAGTGTTTGTTCTTTTTAGGGCTATTACCGCCACCATTTTGACCATCCGCATCTTCAACGTCTTCAGTTTCTTCTTCACCTGATTCATCATCTTTGGAATTTGCATATACACAGGGGATCACGCCCTCAACACAGCCTGGAACAAACACGACAGGCCATTCAAGACCTTTTGATCCATGTATAGTACTGATCGTGATTACTCCCTCCATTCGTCTTCTTTCATTAACGGAATTATCCATGCCTTCAATTTTAGCTGAATCCAAAGCTTCGGTTGTAGTATATAGATTAATAAAATCAATGAACTGCCTTAGAAATCTGACCATATCGATTCTATGATCTGTGTCCGCCGTAACATCACCGGATGAACTTTGTCCTACTTGTTTATGCCTCCTTGTTTGCTTTTTTGGCTGTTCTTTAATACAACTCTTGTTTACTTGCCCTATTTCATTGCACTCCTCTTTAATAATTGGATTATCCACAACTTCTGGCTCATTCGTCTCATAATTGAGTTCAATGGAGTAGCTGGGATCCATTGTATCTGGCAAAAACTCTAAAAAATGAGCTTTAAGTATCATAACATTCTTATGCCTTTTATTATCGGTATTTGGTTCACCATCATTTAAATCCTTAGCTTTTCTATCTGCCTTATCATCCTCTAAAACAAATTCATCCTTCAATCCAGAGCCTTCATATAACATATTAAAAACCTTTTCTCTAGTTGAAAGCCTTGGATCATCATTACAAACACCCCTAGCATCATCTATGAGCTTAATATAATTCAATATGGCAGTTCTGCTTTTCAATGGTAGCTTATCACCTTTAGTACCCTTACCAATGTCTCGAAGAACATTTAACGGCGTCTTATGGGTTTCCTCATCAAAACTCTTTTCAATCCGAGCAATACTAACATCGCCTAAGCCTTTAGCTGGAAATTTTAATGACCGCAGAATGGCATTTCTATCCAAATCTGAACAAACAACCTTTATTAAGTCCAACACTGACCGTGTTTCTTTTCTTTCCCAGAAAGATACAGATTTCACAATCCTATAAGGAAGTCGGTGTTCAATCAATGCCCGTTCTATTGGTTCTATTTGACGTCTCTGGCGAACTAAAATGGCGAAGTCATTGTAGGAGAACAATTTCGGTATAGCCTTTAAGTATAATATCTCTTTACAGATTGTAGGGCCCTCTAGAAATTTGTCAGGGAACTTCATGTAAACAGGTTTCCAATCAAGCGAGATTTGTGCACGAAGTGGAAGACGTTCTGGTCTTCCGTCTGACTGCTGCTTTATAACCCTTTCAGAAGTATCAAGAATATTTTGCGTTGATCTATAATTCTCTTCCAATACAACTTGACCATATTCAATAGGACATTTCTGGATCATTTGCTCGAAGTTCCTGGCTAAGGCTGAGCGGAAGGCGTAGATGCTCTGGTCTGGATCACCCACTACAGTCACACCTTCGCAAGAATGATGCTTTCCTCTTGATAGTAAATACATCAACTCCAGTTGAATATTGTTTGTATCCTGAAACTCATCTACTAAAACATGTTTTATATGATCCCAACATCTGTTCTTTGATAGAAGCTTAAATGAGTAAAATAAAAGATCATCATAATCTAATCCTCCTTGGTTAAGGATCTCTATCTGGTAACCGTTGTAGAAATAAAAAAGAGCCTCGTCATGCGTATCCATGCTCTGATATGCCTGAGGATCCAGTGCTTCTGCTTTCAATCGTGATATGTTCTTCGATATTTGCTTCTCTGATAGTTCCCAATCTCCTTTTCTATTCGGCAGACATAGATTGACCTTATTGGGACGATACGAAAGAGCATAATCACGTATTTGATCTGGGCATTCAGAAATCAACTTCTTCAATATAGGATCGGTTTCAGAAGCTGAAAATATCCTCCAGTTATTAGGTAAACCAATTAGATATCCGTACTGGTGAAGGAGGTTTGTGCATATAGAATGAAAAGTACCGATTAAGAGCCTCTTCGTATCATATCCGTACCTTTTTAATATAGGTTCGACACGCTCCTTGATTTCATCAGCGGCTTTCCTGGTAAAAGTGGTCATAATTATTGAAAGTGGATTGATCTTTTTTACGGTAACTAGGTAGGCATATCTTGTAGTTAAGACCTTGGTCTTGCCAGTACCAGGACCAGCAACAATCTGTAGTGCCTTTGTCGGGTCAAAAGTAACTGCTTCATATTGACGTCTATTTAGGCAGTCGAAAAGCTCAGATCCCATAATGGAATAATGAGGCTCTAGAAGTCTCAGGTTACTATTCTAATGGCTCCGTTCAATTCTTAATTTCACCCTTGTTGCGCTTCCAACGCTCTATGAGTATAACTTTTCAACACGCGTTTTTGTTTTCACGAGGTGTACAAATAAGTAAACAGCTAAAACAAATAGTATAATAGAGCATTAACTAACTTTAAAACAGTTTAACCACCTACGTGTTATGAATGTTTAATGCACCTATATTTTCCCATTCTATTGAAGGTTACAAAGCCCTTACTGTTTAATGCATATTGCAAGCGCCATAGATAGTAAATACCATAGATACATAATTTACATTGACCCAACATTAAAAAGAACATTGAAAAAAAACAGCTAAGAAATTATCTATAAAACTAATGCTATTCATGTGAATTGATTCGTAGCTTGCTATTATTAAGCTTGTCATTTTGCTTTATGAATTTCGATAGTTCAGTTTCTGAAAAATCGAATTCAGTCGGCACCTGGCAAAATGGATGTGATAGTAGTTTATCGGCTGTGGGACGCTCTTCGGGATCAACCCTGAAGCAGTCATCTAAGAACATTCTGCCGTCTTCAAGTATTAGTGGTAAAGTATCTTCTGGAATCGGGGGGGCAGCCTTTGACTTACCGATCTGGAACATAGCAGCCACAACTTCCAAGTTAGACCAAGGTCTTCTACCAGCAAACATTTCCAAGACAATACAACCCAAGGACCATATGTCAACTTTTGCACTGTAGCCTTGCGTGGTATCTACCATTTCAGGTGCCATCCAGAAAACCGTTCCACGCATAGTCATTTCGGAATTTGAGTATATATTATTCGATTTTCTTGATATGCCAAAATCACTAATCTTGCAAACTCCATCGTTATCTAGCAGAAGATTGTCAGCTTTCATATCTCTATGCAAGATCCCACGCAGATGTAAATATGCTAACCCTTCCAAAACTTGTCTTGTTAAAAACCTGATTAATTGCTCATCAAAATGACCATACAATCGTATTAGTGAACCTACAGAGCCGCCAGCAACATACTCCAGGAACAGGCTATAAATACCGTTTTTACTTTCAAACCCCAAATACTGAACGATATTCAAATGATCCAAATTCTTTAAAGTTGAAACCTCGGATATTAAGGCTTCAACAGTGTTTACCGTGGCTTCGTCTTGAGAGCCATATTTTGGAACCTCTACTTGCTTTACAGCCATCATTTCACCAGTGGTAACGTTTAGCCCCAAATATACGGCCCCGAAAGAACCCTTCCCTATTATTTCACCTTTAATCCATGCAAATTCCCGGTACTCGCCCTTAGAGTTCTTTGATTTATTAATGGATACCATACCTTTGTCAGTGACTTCCACCACCTTAGTTCCCCACATCTTCGTATTGTGCCTTCTGATATCCTTAAACATAGAGTTCTTACAGGCTTCACTGGCCTCACGAGCAATTGTTCTGATTGTTTTTGTCCTTCTTGAAGGCTTCAAAGACTCTATAGGGGCTAGAATCTCGTGCGAGCTGTCCGTTCTTTTTGTTATTAAAGGACGGGGAGTAGATTGGCGTATTGAGCTATCCGATGAGGGGGTCGTCGAGCCACTAGCAGGCGTCATTTGATAAGAGTGCCCAGAATAAGATTCAGGCGAAGCTGGTGGAGTGCCTCCTTCTAAGATTGGTTTATCCAAATCAGTATCAGGGAAGAACATTTCTAAGTTTTGGTAAACAACCTCTGCAGTAGGTCTTAAGGTCATTTTCCGTGTAGGTATGGAACTTGCATCCGTATGATTTTCATTTTCTGGTAGAACTATTTTCTCTTGCTTTGGAGTATCTGCCTCAGCAGAGGGAACTTCAGCCTCCCTTTTTGTCGCAGTAGTATCTGACCATATAATGTCATCAGAAGAGTTACTGTCACTATCATAGTCGGATAGCTCCGGAGCATCTGCAAAAGATATGTCATTCTCATCGAAAATATCTGCCGCTGAAGTAGAGGATACAAGACGGCGAGCACTACCACGTTTGTTCAATGATGAACGAGGATAGTGAATAGCGCTATGAACAGAAACTGCAGACATAGACCTCCTAGTTCTCCTCCTGAATATTTTTTGCGCTGCGGTAGCAGCATTAGTAGTGCTAATTGTTGCCGTTTTTTGGTCTTCTGAAGCCTTGTCTTTCGGAGCTGTTGCTGCACCATTATAAGGTCTTGGTATCAATATTTGGGAGGTTGCCGGAGTGTGAGAAGGCAGAGCTGCATCTTCAGGTGGATGGTTTTCTGGAAGTGAGATTGTAACCTTTGTATCCATTGTGAAGGAACTTCCAACAGTCTTCGGAGGTGGAGGGCGTAATTTTTTTGCATACGCACCGGTTCGATGTCTCTTGAGCTTAGCTGGAGAGGTCACAATTGGCCTAGTTTCTATTAAGCTACTTTGTATCGAAGATGAAGATGCTAATGAAACCTGTGAGCCTGTTAATGGTGGCTTTGGGGCCTCTCGTTTTGGAGCTAGCTCTGGTCTAACATAAGGAGACTCCCTTCCCTTATTGAAATCTATTTCATTGTTGCTATGTTTGCGAATAACCTTGAAGCTATGCTTAGAGAATTCTTCAATAGAAGATGAAAGCGGCAAACCACTCTTGAGGGGCTCTAGCTTCGACAAGACAGTGGAACCAGGATTTTCAGGAATCCTTTCCTTGATATTCCAGTAGTCAAAGTCAGAACTATGGGAGGCAGCTACCTGACTATAGTAATGATTAGGAGTTTGAGGGTATGCCCTTCTACCATTCAGGTTTCCATTCTCATCAACGGATGTTATATCTGAATATGAGTTTATATCATCGTTAGAACTCGTAAAACTGCTAGCGGCAGACCTCCCAGAAACTTTCACACTCTCTATTACACCAGGGAGTGAAGGATCTTTCATAATAGCCCTTGCAGTGGGTACAGGCTGCGTTTGCTTTTCCCGTAAATAGAACTTCCATACTTGATTCTTCAACTGATTCAAACGAATTTTTTCAAGCACAGCTTGCGGTAGCGGTGCACCAGCGCCGCATCCAAAATCAGTTAGGTGTACAGTGAAGTCATCCTCTTTAATACCTAAGGTACGGGCAAATGCTGCATTGAATTCAGAAACGCTTCTCAGGTTACTAACGTCCAACGGAATGAATGAAACATTGTCCTTGGTGAGAAGAACATAGTTAGCAGCGGTGTCTGATTTCTTCACTGGGTAATATTTTCTTTCAAAGGAAACTGGAAGCCTATTGGTATTGTTAACAGGCTGTGAGTTGGTTGGTCCCTGCTTCATCCTTGAATTCGAATGCTGTTCTGTTGTAGAAAGAGCCATCTTTTTGAATTTGTCCCATATCTTGCTACGGTCCTCTGAAATCCGCGGTGAGCTCTTTAGAGCTGATGTAGTAAAATCACAAAACTTCCTAGGTGATAGTTCATCGTAGTAAGGACTGCTTGAACTTGATGTCCGTCTATTCTCTTCTCGTCTGCTACTAGATACTTGCAGTACTGATGAATCAGAAGAGCTGCTCTTGTGCTCCTTTCTAAATATAGAGCCCGTTGCAGGGGAGAGTGGAGAAGATTGTAACTTCAAAGTTGAAGCAGATAAGGATCCGCCCTCCACGGTAGAAAAGGGTCTAGGTGGAATGGTGATTTTCATGGCAGGAAGGGTCCTGCATTCATCATTGGAGTCGCCCCGGCTGCTCGAGGTACTGCGGAGAGAGATAAAGCTCCGCCTGTATAACATACTAGCACTTTTTGTTTTCTGATGGTTTTTACCTTTATCCTCATTTGCCTCTAACCACCGAAGACCTGACTTCGATTCGCCGCTACGTTGATCCGACGGGTTACTTAGCCTCTTCCAATGCTTGCCAGGAAAATCAAATGAACTCTTCGAATCATAATTTTTACTGCTACGTTGCCGGCGATGACCACAAGACACATTTTCTTCTAACGTCCGTTTCAATAGGTGCTGGAATCTAATATACGATGAGTTCTTCGTTGCTGCAAGAAAGCTCTCATACTTGTTGAAGTTGTCGTGAGCTAGTAACTGCAAAAATTTCTTTCCGTATATGCGGTTACGTTTAAAGAATAATATCCACTGTTCGTCAAAATCATGAAGCTTGAACCATGCGATAACCCTCTGCATTGACCATTGTTCAGGGTCTGTAGTATCCCAAGAATATATCATCTTACCTGGGAATAGTGCACCGCTATCTGTCGAATGGTTTCTAGATCCGCTGCCAGTAAATATATTAGAATCACTTGAATAGGTCGACCCACTTTGACTGTCATTACCACCGTCAAGGTTAAAATTTGCTCCCAACTGGTCCTCCTCTAACCTCCTTAATCCATCTCTAGATCCCGAATTGGGTATATCAGGTAGTGGTTTAACCGAGTTTGCTTTTGTATTGCTATTTATTGACTGGGGGGTTCTAACTGAAGAATGGGAGCTAGACCGTGAGTGCGACGACACATTTAAACGCTTCAAAAACTCCATTATACGCACCAACTGGCTTATGGTACAAATTCAAAGTTAAGTAGTATCTGGAGTATTCACTTTCAGTTCTTCTATGTAAAGGATATACCTTTCATTTCAATTTTTCAATTAGCAAAAGTTGATTTTTTTTGACTTTCATTTTGGCCTTAACACATTCACAAGAGAAGGGCAAGCCAACATCTCTATATAACGTTAAGTATTTACAGATTTGATAGTATCTACATGTATCTTGATTTAGAATAAAAAAGTACTGACACTTTCCCTGTTGGCTTCGACATTTTTCTAATTCAATTTAAGCTCCGAGATTCTCAACACCGTAAGATCGCTTTTATTTATGGTGTGTTTAACCTTTCTGTTCCTTCTCTTAGTAACCTCCTTTATTTTCATAGGCCGTTTAGTCTTCTCCAGGACAGTCGCTTTAATAGTATAAAGGGAGGGGTTTATTGGGTTATCGACTAATTTGAAATTACGTGAGCCAATGGTAATTACATCGTTTAAATTTAGTACATCCCCAACCTCCGCTTGTTTTAATTTGAATGGTAGAATAACCTTATCTCCCTTGGTAACAAGGTATGGCTTGTTATGGATCCTGAAGGTCGCATATAGTTCATTTGAAAGCTTGAGAGCAGTTGTGTCAATTTCATTTGGTTTAGCGACGCCGTTAGTGTTAGAAGTCAAGCTCCGCAACCCTTTGATAAAAGGGTTGGAGGTTATCAGCATCCTTGGCCGACAAAATGTGGAAATAGCACTAAACATTATCAGCAGTTACTTGAACTATGGCGATTGTAATATATATGTATATATGTATATATGCTATCTATATGTCGCTTGAACTGCGTTCGTTTTTTTACCATTCGTGAAAACTGGTGGCAAATTTATGTCACGTGACATAATGATGACTTCAGAGCTTGGGGAATAGCTAAAATGATGATATCTTCTTGATTCAGACTGGCAACAGTGGCCAGCTGTCATCCCGTGCAGTACCTGCTTAGTGTAGCTTAGGTGCGGATGATTTGACGCCTTTCAAGGCTCTCATTGCCTTTTTACGTTGTGCCATGACATGTAGGAAAAGAGTTGGAAATCCAAAGATATAGGTCGACATGGCTGCAACCAAGAACCACTTATACCATGGGCCATATTCTGTAGCAGCGTATGGTAGTGCTGAGTATAGGATTAGCAACTCGCTGATAACGCCCATAGGGTATAATACCCAGAACAAGTTATATCTCAAAAGAACCAAAATCTTTGGTGCTCCACTGGCAAAGGAAACATTGCAGAAGTAAAATGCGTAGCGAACAACTTCTGTAGTTGACCATGCTAATAGCAAGGTAATATATGGAAGACCGTTTGCGGCAGGAGTCTCTGGAAGAAGTTTGAAGATGCCAACAGCTACTAGGATTCTCGAGGCAGCTTGGGCGGCAGTAGTAGAAAGAGGTGTTCTTACTAAGCCCACTGCGGAGTTAAACACCTCAATTAGGATCCCACATTGGACAGCAACAAGCATATCCCTGGTGTTGATAAAGAATATAGGTTGGGAGAACTTAGGGAAAACAAAAACAACATTGTATAATAAGTACAACCAACCAAAGCACGATACCAGATTGTACAATGCAATCGATGTGAAGGGTGATGGTTCAGACATTGGTACTAGTTAATTGATATTCTCTTTACTGGGAAGTAACTGATTAACTTTTGATCAACCTGTACTTGAGCGGTTTTTTTTCTTTTAAACAGTGAAATGGAGTTCGAGGAAATATTTGTGTCGAAAACAAGATTTAAAGCGCAAGCCAGCAGAGTTAGTGAGCTTATAGAATGACAGTAAATGAATATAAAAGCAGAGATACATCTACTGGTATGTAATTATACAAACAAAAAAACATCCATATTTTCAAATTCTATATCGAAGTAAAAGAACAATGATACCGTTGAAACAAAAGATGTGTTCATTTATTCATCTCTATGCACGTCCTTTAATCTATTGAACATAGTACCGTTGCCACCCAATTTTCTATTTGACTGCTGATCTGGCGAGTCCCACTTGAGATCTTCTTTACTGGAGGTTCGACATAATGCATAATCACTTCCCCCTTGTGCAGCACTATCCAAATCCTCAAATGCGGAATCGCCTTCTACTATGATAAGCTCCTCGTCACTGTCGTCACTGTCTTCCTCTTCTTCCACGTGGGAGCTATGATTGCTAAAATATAGGGTTTTAGAGTGTGACTGGGGGAGCATATTGGAATATAGCGGGTGATTGGGCTTGGCATATGATTGGCCATCATCGTTAGGGTCCATATAGTCGTCTTCGCCCTCTTCCCCTTTTATATCGAACGTCTGGTGTGCAAATATGTTTTTATTCATCAGGGAATTGTTTTCGCTTGACGCTTGTGGAACGAATTCAGATGAATGACCTTTATTAGATGAATGATCGTCTATATGAGACGACCATTGATTTTCCTCCTCTTCCTCTTCATCAGAAGAGAAAGTTGACCCGCTGTAATCCTTAGCTAATTGATGTGACATATAGTTTCTAAATTTGTTGCTCGTGTCTTGGCTGCTTTCGCCGTTTACATCTTGAACTTCTTCAGCATCCAGTTGATTTAAGTGGATCCTGGTAGTATGGCCACTTTCGTCTTCATACTCATAATAACGGTTCCCATCCAAATCACTATATTCCGCATAGTTTTCATCATCATGGTCAGAAAAAGAATTTTGGTATATATCATCTCCGTTATAGAACTGGTTGTAGTCTTTTTTATCTATCATTTTGGAATTTTCCCTACCGTCGTCGTCAACAAGGTCGCCTAAAACAGTACTGTATTTGCCTCTTGTTTCAGCCAATACTACATCGGTATACTCTCTCCATCTTGGGGCTTCCAAGTTTTCACATATGACTGGGTGGCTAAAATTGATGTTCATCTCCTCCACATATGAGGCGAATTTTGCGACTTCCTCTGCTACAAGGGTCAAATGGCCCATGTAGCCCAACCGCAAGCCTGTCTCTTTTTCGTATTCCCTGCACTTTTGCTCGCCCTCCATGATCGCTTCTGTGATATGAGATGATTGAAATAAATCCGCCAGAAGGAATCTATTAAAACCTGTCTTTAAAGGCCCACTGAAAATCTGTTGTACAATATCAAAAACAACGTTATGCAAGAAGTTATTCCATGGAAATTTAAAAAACATGTGCAAAATAGTGGTTACTATCCTATTGTCATGAAGCGCTATTTTCAATTGATCGCCAATAACTGGATTTTCTCGTATAGCTTCTTCAGTCAATTCCTCATCTGGTGAATCCTCTGAAACTGCATCCTGACCACTATTACTTACAGGAGTCACAAGGCCTTCGTCATCAATTGGACTAGGTTCCCCATTTTCGGTTCCCGTGGCTGACCCAGAAGCCATGTGTAGATCATTAATTCTATTAGCTAGATCGTTCTCGTCTGAAGGAGATATAGCTATTGTCTGTTGTTCTTCCTGATCTATAGACACGTTAGAGCCACCGTATCCACCCATGCGTAAAATGTTTTCTCTCTCAATATCCCTTTCATTTACAACAAGCTCCCCCTTAGGTTCATTCAACAATCCCATATTCGAACAATGAAGCAACTCAGCAATCAATTCGCAAATTTTAAATCTCTCAAATCCCAGCGGTTCAATAGACCCAAATGGTGTCTCAAGAGGATCAAGTTTGGTATCTACCAGTATCCTATTAAATTCAGGCAATTTTTGAGCAAAAAACTTTACTAAATGGCCCAAGTAAACTGAATCTCTGTCTGTAGGAGGATGAGTCTTCAAAGTGGTGTACATTACTTGAACAAAGTCATAATCTGAGTTGTTCTTCCTGATTAGTTCAATTACAATACCAACACCATTGCTTAAGGAGGTACCGCCCTCCAACATTATGTTGCATAGCTTCTGCACCATGCTTGGCGATACTAATTCCCTTGTAAGTTCGTTTGGACCAATTGCAGAAGCAATTTCACTATTCGAATTGGCACTAATAGTAATTAACGCCTTGAGAAAATCCCCTGCTGCAGACTGTATCGAGGAAGAATATTCTGGTGATAGATGCTCTAGTAGCTTTGGTATTAACCTCTGTCTCTTTAAAAGCCCAATCACATGAGTAGGAGTATCAGGCTTATCGGTGGATATGACCTTTAATAAGAAATCCATCAATGGCGGGNTATCTATATGTCTCAAAAAGCGATCTACCAAATTATCCTGGTTCATAATAAAACGAATCATGGCGGCAATATCCATATCAAGCAAACGCTCATTAATTTTCATGAAATACGTGGATGAAATAATTGAAAGTGGGGCAGGATGGTCAAGCATAGACCATAATTTACTAAGTAAATGTTGGTTTTCCATTATTGCCGATGAGATTGGCCAGACATCGGCAGAAAGCATCTCTGCCGCCATTCTGGCCCTCCTGGATTCGGCCTGTTCGGCAGACTCCTTAGGTATTGTACAACTGGTATCATAAGCCAATGAAGATGATTCCTCTTGCCCGGATGTAGCACATTTTTCGGTAGAAGAATCTTCCTCTGAGTGCCTCGTTTCTTCATCTACCTCTTCATCTTGAACAACTTCGTCACTCTCAGATTTCTCAGATTCATGATCCGCGTAATAATCGTCATTCGGTTCCAACGTCTCTGCTAATATCCTTTCATTCGTCACATAGTCTACCAACCTGTCTAGTACTTCTGGATACTTAAAGAATACCATGAGTTTAAAATTCGAGCACATAAGTTCAGTGTAGGACTCTTCATCATCCAATAATTCATTCAAAACATCAAGGTTAGGCCTATAATCCTTGTATTCTGTTTCTGTTTCCGGAAGTCCGCCACAGGCGTCCAACCCACCACTTCCGAGTTCGTCTTCATTTTCTACCACATTTATATCTTTTTCATCAGCTACGGAATCATTAGTTTCCTCTTCATCCCCCTTTTCAGTGTATTGCTCTGAATTGGCGGCGGCGGCGGCTGCTACTTCTTTTATGTCCTGTTCTCGTCCTTTTTCCCCCGTATTGACTTTAATGAAAGCCCTATTCAGTATGCTCGTTAACGGAGATTCTGTGGAATAGTCTTGACTAAACTTCCAAAATGATCCTGACATCTTAGTATTATGGCGACTTATATTATAAAATGATGTCCTCGAGAAATGTATGCTTAATGTTTTTGGATGCTGACTTATGCAATAAAACCAAACTGACGTGATAAAAACACACTCTGTAAACCTCGACTTTGAAAATTTAACGAAAACTTAATATCTTTTACCTGTGCTGCTCAAGTGAACAGATGGGGCAAACTCTTCGTACTACCAAAGTTCAACAATTACAAGTAATGGTAGAGTAAGTCTATAAGGATCACAAAGTGGCCAAAACCAGCTGAAGTGTATAATATTGTTGATAAATGAAAAAACCCCCTATGAAACCAGAAGAGACGCAATGCTTATACTGCTTTAAATGTATGCCTTCCTCCTTCAGTTTTGCTTTGGTTTTTCAGTTAAAAATTTGTCAGTAATATTGTAATCTATGAAGCCTTACTAGGAAAAGCTTGTGTTCGTGTTACCCGGTAATAGATTTAGACGTTAAAGAGGGTAACGGATGACAAGATGGGTCTGGAGGCTAAGCTAGAGAATAAAGTTACGTAAGTATATATATACGTAATATATCACTCAGGGTCGATATGCTGTAGGAAGCGACCCATAAGGGATGTTACACTATTGTTTGTGCTGTAGAGGGCATCAATACGACTGCGTATTATATCTTTACTGTAGTCTTCGCAAAGCTTCCGCAAAACCCTCACAGTGAGAGACTGGCACATATCGTAAAAGCGGACGGCATATGAACTGTAGCGAACCAGCAGTGAAAGGAGGACATCCATGTCCTCTTCGTGATATTTGGATGCAAGGTGTAAATTTAAAAGATATTCTGCCGTAATAGGATCAAAACGCGCTTGAATGCTGGTCTTCAAACAGGCAATTGCTTCATTGAAATACCATGTACGTAAGAAAGTTACCCCTAGAAGGTGCCATTCAAGACCGCTGTTCATAACCGAGGAGTTGTTAAGTGAGGAATCAGTGCATAGCTTTAGGTCATCGTATATTTCCAGAAAAAGCCTGTCCAGCCATTTTTCGCAGAGTCTTTTGTGTTTAACTCCCACGTTTAAGGCAGTTGACGGTTTCATATGTTCATGTTGCATAACGAATAGCCTTGACCTGACGTCCAAGAAGCCATTCCAGCCTATTCGGTTTATTATCTCCATCAAAATATAGTAAACTTTGTTCTCACATGGGGTAAGCGTAGTAGATGGCATGTTACGATCTAATGTAACGGGTTCATTTATTGCTGATATTTCCGCTTCTGAAATGAAGTTAATGAGGTTATTGCTATGTGGGCCATATATGGGGCCTAGCTTTCTGCATGAGCCGTTCCATATGTCTTTCATATAGCCGCCATAGCCGGTAGGCTTACACATCACTGAGCGGCCGAAGACCAAGGTTCGCAACTCCAGACTGTTCATGTTGGTCAATGTGCTCGTGAGATAGTTAAACTCTTTGGGAATTAGAGTTGGTTGCGGGCCGAGGCCTAAGGGCCTGCAATAGTATTTGGAATCCATGAGGTCAGCCATTGCATATTCTATGCTGAAAGTCGCCCTGCCGAAATGGGGCATACAGTTTATTGCTAATAATGCGTCGTCAAACCGTTCTAATCCGACATAGCAGGATGCTAGATTATACCAAGCCTGGAAGTTAGTTGATGCTAAAGATGTGATGTGTTTTGCAAGTGGCAAAGCAAGAGCATAATCTTGCTTTCCCATTAGAAATTCTACCTCCAACGTAAGCAGGTCGACCATATACGAGGTTTCCATTTGTGTTAGAGATGATATATTCGGGAAATGCTCTTGCAGAACTTCATGCATTTTCTTCACCAAAGTGACGTCGTTGTTCTTGCTTGCCATCAGGATCCTCAAGAGTACTAACTTATAATGGATTCCATTAGCTTTGTCTTCGACTGCAAGTTTTTCTAGCAACTCTACTGTGAATTCATGGATATGCATGGGCATCATTGATAAGAATAGGAACAGTGAATTTACTAGGTGATTGTGCAGCGGTGAAGTTTCACTATAAGCAGAACGATCGTATCCTGTTTCTTTGGAGCGGGGCAAAAATTTACATAGCATGCTGACAATCTTTTTGTAATAGTGCATGTTGTTGCCAACTATCATGGAGTGCTCTATCAGTCCTGGGATCTTCCTGGACCTGTCCTTATTCATAATCATGCTTCTGATGCAACCACTTACAAATAATTCCTCCCATAACCCCTTACTTAGTGGAATGATAGTATCTCGATCTTGTAAGTTTATGATATTTACCTGGTAGTGCTTCTCAGATTCAAACCTTATACGGACATCTAGACGAGAAAATATATTGTACGAACAGAATACTGCTGCATATGCATCCGTGTTTAACTTGCTACCTCGATTTAGCCTAAGAGTATTCATGTATGCAATTGGTGCTGCTTCATTGGAAAGATCAATTCCTGTTACATAATGGTGCTCCCCTATATTACTCTGTTCATACTTATCATACTCAGTGACGTGAACCATATCCGGGGGGCCTATATCCACAATATCTGAAACAACCAGTTTTTCTAATATTTGGTTTCGAAAAGTTAATGCTTCTTCACATTCAACTTCAATGATTCGAGGGTGTTGTGCAGCATATTCAAACTTAGAGTTCTGCATGCCACCCGAAGGCGACTCCGCGGTATTCCTTCCATTGGAAGGAACCGGAGACTCATCCACAGGATCTGCTCCAGACTTGGATACAAGTTGCCAGAAATACGACATTGAGTTGGTATATATCTAAAACATTGCCATTCCAAGAGAAGTGATAGGTGTAATACAACAATGGAAGGGAGCTTAGCAGCTATAAAAGACAAAAATCAAACATCGTTAAGTACGAATAAGATGCAATATTTTTAGGGAAGCGCGTTAGCACCAAGTGAACACTGGTGGTCTGCTGTTACATATCTGTAGTCTCTCGACTATGACCTTTTTTGTAGTGGTCTGGTAGTATGTATGACTTAGATTTGAAAAAATATCATTCATGGACTCATCCATCAGCGATTGGCGCTCGTGTTCTTCATGTGTTCTTCTGTCCGGCAGATAGTGGAAACCTGTGAGGACGCTTTCCTCCGGTACGGAGGAAAGCACCATTGGTGAGGAGGCCATTGCCAGCTCTTCATTTATTGCGGAACGAATTATATTTAAGGGTAAATTCTGTGCAGGCACTTCAAGGATCTCATCGAAAACAAGACAACGGGTCCTGCGAACAAGTTCTAATGGACCCTGATTAGGGTGCTTCAGAGTCTCCAGAACGTTGAAAGCCTGGCCTTTGATTACACTCCACTGCTTCTTCCACATGCGATCCTGGAAGTCGGCATCTCTGCTGAAAAGCTCATGGAACTCCTCATATGACTTTTCCCACCACTCTGTACTTAGCAAGATGGGTAAAAAGTGCTCGCGAGTTTCCTTGGAAAACGGTTTATTAATGATATGCAATGGCAGATACAACCAGCCATAGGGGTATGAACGCCATTCATCAGGGTGCTTCCATGGAAATGACAGGCCATTGTCAATAGCAGCTACATTTATAACCCAACCGTCAGGGCCCTGCTGTATACGGACCATCCAATTGTCGAGGCCTCTATCAGTATTTCGCATGATATAATCTAATATTATCAGTTTCTCCAATTGCAGGCGAAATTGGATCAGCGTGGATGCAGTCCATCTGAATTTGCCTGACTCTATATCCTCCAATGTATTGTTCTCACTGTACAGCGACTGCGTTCCCGGAAGAGGATACATAGCCAGGAAAACCTCAGCGCCCACGTAGTCATCCAAAAATAGCTGGAAAGATCCTAACTTTCGTTGGGATCGAGCCTTCCATCCGCAAAACCACCAAGTTCGGGCGTCGTAAAAGCGTGTTGACTCGAGCACAACGATGTCGGTGCGAGGAATCAGGCCTGTTCGTAACCGGCGATCAAGCAGCGATGCAGCTGCCTCACAGATATATCCAAGATTGGGTATCAAGCATGAGCGACCGAAAAAACAGGGGAAAAAAGTCCGGTGTAGCCACTTGGTCCATTTTGGGGACAGTGGTCCATACGGCTCCTCATCCTTGGGTTTAAAAACACCAGCTATTTCACCGTCGGTCCCATATACAAAATAAGACCCACTAGAGCCCGTAGGAATCCTCGTCAATTCTTTTTCCATCTTCTTCAAAGCCTCCATACAATCTGCCACAACATCCTGAAATTGTTCCACGCACCGCTCCTCTTCTTGTTCCATATATGATATGGCAGAACCCATTGAGGGCTGAAACACAGAATACTCGATCACGCACTGTTTTCCGCTGCTCGCATCCTTCCCAGCTGAGTGTAGCAGCCCCAGTCCATCATTCCAAAGCCTCGAGATTAACGATGTCCTCGACCGAGCGTCTGCCGCCAGAAATGACTGCTGCCTTTGTCGCATGTTAGCAACCCCATTGAGAGCTCGCTCCTGTTCTTCAGCCTGAAAACGTAACCAGTCATAGCTCGACTCTGACACTACCCCATACTGTGCATTGGGGCTGTCCATCAGCACCTGATCCATTGCTCGAGCCCTATCAACAGTTGCCACCAGCTATCTGTAGGCGGCTTGACTTCTTTAAGAGATCTATAGTAGCAGAATTGCGCAGATCAATCACGTGCCAATGTAGTGTAACACGAACCTATTATCACGTGACAAAATGCCGTGCCGTTCATAAATCAACCCATACATCCATTGTATAACAAGTGTCATGTTCAACGAATGCATCCTGTGGCCCAGATTTGGAAACTTTGGCCCCCTGCCATCTCGATCGTCGGTCATCTTAGCACATTAACTTTGGCGGATTCACACAAAGCGTTAGGATAGCAAGAGGGGCTTAAGTGAATCAAAGCATCAGAAAACCCACACTGTGCTAAGGGATCCAGATATTTGGATACTGTTTAGGTTGGTACTAAACGAAAGGAGGTGATTCATATAAAGTTCGAGGAAAGCAAGCATATTTGCGAGATACACATAGAAGTAAATTCCCGACGTACCCGCCAACACACGATAGGAAGCAAGTAGTTGGAAGCCACGGTTATTTAAGTTTATTCAAATACCGTATTGTAAAGTTAGGAGGCGCTCGAGTTATAGTTTACAAGAGGGGCCAATAGGTTGAAGCTGTAATATTTCAGGAGGAAACTATCTACGGAGGATACTAGATAGCATCTCTAGAAAAGGATTTGGAGAGAAGTAAGAGAGTAAAAAGATGGACGTGACAACGGCTACATCTACAACGCCGAGTATATATATTAGTGAGACTCAGCAAACACCACGTCAAACATCAGGTGGGCACCAATCACACCAGCTGCAGCACCATCTTGGATCGCAGCAACATCAACACCAGATGGCAAAATTTAGGCGGGATTCGATAGCGCACTCTCAAGGAGTCGGCGGAGTGTCATGGGGGTCGCTGACTGTAGGCTCATGGCTGAAAGAGGAGGTTATGATCCATGCGCACATGAAGGACACTTTCAACGGGGGGAACATTTCCTCGAGCAATATGGTATCTATTGCGTCGCCGCCGTCTTCTTCTGGGTCTTACCTACCAAATCTGGAAAAGCAGTATTGTAAAGACTATAGTTGCTGTGGTCAGCTGTTACCAGGTCTGCATGATCTGCTGAGGCACTATGAAGAAGCCCACATTTCCACGTCACCTGGGCATTCGGCTGCTCCTGGTACTGCAGGTAATGTTGGTGTATGTGTTGTTGGGACGTCTGGCCTTCAGAACAGCTCTGTCGGTAGTAGGAAAAAGGCAGGAGGGCTACAGCAACACCAGCAGCAACTGACAAATCAACATCAAAACATCGCTCGCCAAGACCACACCTCTTCTCATCAACTTTCTTCCAGTCTTCAGCGGCCAGACAGTTCTCATCATCACTCTCATCATCTGCAGCAGCAGTATACTAGTAGTATTTCCCACCACGGGCAACTACCACAGCAAGGCCAGATACGGAACCATCATTCGTCGCTAGCAGGAGCGGAAGCATCTTCACAGTCACAGCCAAATATACAAACTATGCAGCAAATGCTGCATCTGAACGGAAACTTGGTTGATGCCGTATGTACTAACGAGGTCTTTCTGCAAACTAATAACAATGTTGGGGATACAAATGCCACAGGTAATACCATGCCTAATCCAGGAAGTGGTCTCGGTGCCCAATCGCGCTCGAAAGTTGATATTGGTCTTTCTGGTAAGCGTGGCACTGCTGCTGGAATCCAGCAATCCAAATCTAATCGTAGACAACACCAGCAACTGCAACAACAGGTCAACTTCAATAATTATTCACTGCAGATGAATTCTACCAAACATGGGGCGGTTAGTACTGGTATTCAACATTCAAATAGTTCAAGAATGATTCAAAAACGTTCTACCTTGGTGTCAGCAGCAGCCGGTGTTGACCTAGACTTCATGGATCAAGATGTCATTGATGAGTTTAACCCAGATAGCACAGGGACACTTATGGGCATGCAGCATCTGGGACCAATGGTTGATGGCTCTCTTGTAGGGGGTGGCATCGTACAGCCTCAATCCTCTGCTACACAAATGGCAGGACTTATGAAGAGGAAACAGGGACGCATTATGAACAGTGGCGCCGTGGGAAATGGTTCCTCCGGTAGGCTGTCGTCCAAAAGATCCCCTGATAGCTCACTCACTTCTGCAGGCCGATCTGCTTTAAGTAGTGAAGACGAGGATGACGATGATCAGGATGACATAGATGATGAAGAGACTACTGAAAAGTCTCGTAAGCAACAAGGTTATATAGATGACCCTGCTAGGCGCCTATATGTCATGGATCATGAGGAACACAAGCCTTTCAAATGTCCTGTGATAGGTTGTGACAAAACTTACAAGAACCAGAATGGTCTAAAATACCACAAAACCCATGGTCATCAGAATCAGAAGCTGCATGAAAACCCAGATGGTACCTTCAGCATCATTGATCCAGAATCAAATGAGCCCTATCCTGATGGTATGGGCTTCGAGAAAGATAAACCCTATAGATGCGAAGTCTGCGGCAAGCGTTACAAGAACCTGAACGGTCTAAAATACCATAGAGGTCACTCTACACACTGACGTCTTTGTTGACGCCCTCTAGTTACAGCAGCTCTTACTAAAGCTATTACTGCTATTATAAGAAGTCTACCCTTATAATTCGACATCTTATTACCCAGAGTACTTTTACTTTCCTTGTTTGATTATATCTTTTCTCCTTCTCTTCTTCCTGTTTTCCTCCTGTCTTCTAACCCTATTAAGGGCCATGTAAGGTTCTACAGGAGTTTATTGAAAATACTTATGTATGTATATATCTTTTCCAGTGCTTACTACAGTCCGTAATCACTATATTTGTGTATAGCACTTGCTCACTGTTAGTAGTTGATTAACGTTCACACAATTTTATTTTCTGAAGCTAAGGGTTAGATATCTTTTTCTGAAAATAGTAGTGGCGCAACCAACCCCTCAACAACCTGTAAACGCTAATAACACCACAAGCATTGGAGTATTGTTAGACTACTTAATTTCCTCCTGTTTCAAAGTAAGCTGTCTGTACAATCCTTGAATCGAGTTGAAAGAAATGCAAGTTAACTTGCTCTGGCCACTCCGCTGTCTACCATGGTTTACTTACGTTTCGATACTACTTTTCATTCAAATTATAGTTATACTCCCATTATCAACTTTACTATGGCATGAATTCTACAGTCAAATGGTTCCTCCAGAATCTAGGTATTCAGCGGATGTGCCGCTGACATACGATGCATGGTCAAGCCGTCAGGAGATGCATTTCAACATTAATTGGGTTGATAGCATAGCTTCAAATGGGATCATTATCCGTCATTCCTCTCCCTCAGGGAGAAAGCACACCGAACCAGAGGTCGCGAACATTGATCTAAACCTTCCAAAAAATGTACCATATTACCTTACATTTTCTCTACGAGTTTACTGTTTTACTAATTCATATGTGGGTGTTATGACTAGAAGGATTAAAATCAACGATTATGTTAGCTACAGGGACGTTGTGTGCTACAGGGGAGGAGATAATTATGAAGAGCTGTCTCCGCAGCAGATTCGTAAACGATATGTAAACGAATTAAATTTTCCAGACGTAATGATAACGCCATCAATGAAAACCCTAAATGTGAGTCTACAAGGAGCTGGTGAGATTGCTGAGGGCAGCAAGTTCTATCTAGATAGGCAACTGACAGGTATCAGGTATTTGATGCTACGATGGAGTATGACATGTCATACACTTGGCTTGCTTACCTTTGTGACTATAGTATCTTGTTGGTTTTACTTTAGTTTCGCAATTGCATTTACAATTATAGCGCTCATTTTCCAAGGAGGTAATGTTACGCGTAGTAAGCTNCCTGCCGTTAGAGAAAAGCAATAACGGCACATGCTCATTAACCTGTTTGGTTACTGGTCTTTTAGAGACTTCTATTTATGACGGAATTATCAACATTTGATTTCAGAAATAGTTTTAAATGATTTTAGATGAATAAGAGCATATTCCATGGCAAAATACCTAAATAATACCCGATGTGATTATATTAAGTAAAAGAAATACATGGTATAAAAAGCTGGTCAAAAGACTACTTAAATGACAAGTAAGCTTGCCGGGGCATCTTTTCCTGGCTTGAGATATCGACTAGTCTGCACGGAAACGTCGAACTCCATAAAAATATTGTCCATTTCTGTGGCACCTCTGACTCCATTCTGGTATTCGTAGTACTCTTGGACTGTAAAGTTATAGGATAGGATAAGCTGGAGAAGTTTTCGTATTCTTGTCGTTTGAAGCATTCGCGAGGTCTGGTTATATCTGTCACGTTTTATAGGATCATGAAGCGTGTCTTCGTCGGCTGTTGGCACGAGGCTAGGAATTGTGGAATGGGTATTTCGAAAGTAGAAGTTATCGAAGCCACTAATAATATTTTGAACATCTGAATCTTTCCAAGTACAAGTAGAAGTAGACTTTGTCATAGTACTTGAACCTTGTACGAAGGTTTCTACATCATTTTCTGTACTTGAGTGAGACTTGTGATCACTTGCAATGGAGAAAGGACCCCAATCTGGCAAAGGTACAGTACCATTATCGATAGCAAGGGTTGAAAGTCGTTTATCTGATACAAATGCAGGATGGTTTGGTGCACCTCCATTTATGTGACACAGATCATCCACTACAGGCGGAGAAAGTGACCTGAAATCAAATCCAGCTATCAAAGTGTCATTTACAGTACCTGAAGCGTCTGGAGATAAAGGAAGTGGTTTGTCATATGAGAATGAGCCAGTATGCGCGATCCCCCATTTTTCATTTGCATCTTTAACTTTACTAGCGGCTGATGCAGCTATACCGTTTTCGCCCACTTGAGGATTAGTAATTAGGCGGAAAACATGGGTTATCCCTTTTCTTTCTGATATTTCACTCGAGTACTTAAGCTCTGGAGGTGCCAACAAACGACGCTTTTTAGATTGAGAAGTTCCTAAACTGTCCCTGCTTTTGTTTTTCGAGTTGGAATAAATGTTAGAGTTAGTTGATGGCCTTTTAGAATGCCCACTTACATCTTCCACAGAATTATATGTTAATGCTGATAACTGGGATGGACTTGAACAAATAGACAGCATTTCACCAGTATCAGAATCTAAGCTCTCCGAAGATGCAAGATCATGGAAGTTATGAACAACCTTGCTTTTCTTTTGAGATGGAGATGCGGAGCGCGGATTACTAGATTTACTTAACGGCCTGTTGTAAATAGACAACTTCGAGACAATTGAATTCCACGTCGAGACCGCACCATGACTGCCAGAGTTATCACTTGCGTTTTCATCTAAATCATGATCTTCAGAACTGCTTAAACTTACGGCACGATTAGCACCCACATTTTCCTTTTCTGTTTTAGTTCGTATTTTCTTTTCTGCAACTATAAGTGAAGCTTTGTTCACCATCTCATCGAATATGTCGAACGGGTACTTGCCTTTGGACAACACAAAAGATGGCCGAACATTTTGAAGAGAGCTCACAAAGGGGAATACTGGCGCCACATGTTGGGGATGCTGTGAATTATTACTTGAACCTTCGTGCTTTTTCTTCTCATCAACAATGAACTCTTCTTCCATAACCGGGGTGTTTGCAACAAGAACCAATCGTCTATTCCCATTAAAAACAAAACAATTTTTCAAATCACAGTCAAGCTCGCTAATGTCCAAATGTTCAGACAACTTGACAGCCTCAGAATAAGTTAACTGAAGCTTTTCTTTGATGCAACTAGAGTCCAATTCTCTATCAGGAATAATTTTAAAAACTATCAATTTCATAAACAACCCGCGCACTAGGTGGAATTCAGTGCCGTTTGTTAGACTATCCCATAATTCATTAACCAACAACTTCTGTATTAGAACACGATTGGGGGACGTAATACAGTCCCATATGTTAAAAAGAGACATCAAAGCTGCACTTTGACAGTTTACATTTAAAGTCCATAACATACCTTGAATACCCTCTATCCATTTCGACCAGTATAAACCTGATAAGATGAACTGTTGTGAACCGGAAAACTGAAATACAATGAACTGCAATAACTTATTAAAAATCAGCGTTCCAAGGTGGATATCATAAGCAGAAAGCTTTGATATAACTTCCAATTGTTTTTTATCATGTTCGTGAATCAACTCCCGCAGCAAAATATCTGATTCGTTTCCTTTCCTTCTTTTAAAGCAGCCAACTACACCTCTTAAGCATTCCCATAGTTTAATTGACTCAAATTTTGTATACACAAAGGTATTTAGCTTACTGCTTGCCAACCCAATAGGAAAACTGTTCGCTTTTGATGGTAGCGATGAGCCATCAAGCCCACCGGTGAAGGACGACTCCTTTGATTCATGGGCACGCTTATACTGGGAAAACTTCATAATATCCTTATTGAGACTATTGCTTACATGATTCATCAAAATTTTAGACCCTGGAAAGAGGTCCAACTTCAAAGCACCATTTTGTCCTGCAGAAAGATGCAACTGGATGACAATGTGCCAAAAATGCCAATAAAATGCCATAAACACCTGGGTATTATGCAGATAGGATATCATGACTTGGAAAATTTTGAAGTCGCTATGAGGAACTTGCCGTATATCTGCTGAATCTGTTGTAACATAACCGACGGAGGGTGCCACTGGGCCCTTTTGAGGTGGCTGCGGTACCACTTCCGATTCTTCCAAACTGAGCTCATATCTAAACGGTTTCCACGGCAACATTATATTTTGATTTTGAGGTATAACATGAATAGTGTCGACATTACAGAGAGACTTCAGAACCTGAATATCGTAGTTCGTGGCAGTAGGCAGAAAGAAATAAGCATACGCCATCACTTTACCCATAAACGAACGTAGCAAAGCATTGTATGACTGAATATACACAATTGTCGCCTTCATTTGCGACGCTTGAATCTGCACGTTTTGCGAAACCGTCTTATTCTTTTTAGAATTGTCAACTAACCGATTGGTAACGTAATGCACGGTAAGTAAGAGGTGATGCGAGTAGATATCAAAGTCACGCACTTTATTGTCCCCGAATGGCATTATAATCGCCAGAATTCTGCTTATGCACTCCAGTGCAACGGATATACTATCTATATTAATTCCCTGGCCTATCCGAGGCCCGGGTGGTCCAAGATCTGAATTCAAATAGTTTAGTAACGTGATCCACCATTGAATTAAAACATCCTTATGGGCAAACTTTTCTCCTGGTCCAACGCTTTGTATCTGCCTTAGTGGCCCCAACAGGTGTAATCTTAAGAAAAAGGTGACTACCTTGCTCGAACTTGCTCCGCCTACACCGTTTCCACCTCCTTGTAATTGTACATTATTTGGGTTATTGAGCAGTACAACAAATCTTTGCAATGCCTGCAACAGGCTTGAACCGCTGCAATTTGACCCACTCTCCATCAAACTTAAGCAATATTAACTGCCCCTCTTTAGACTTGTGTAGTCTTCTCGCCTGTGTAGATCTTACCTCGAAGTTGCTCAGTTTTCAGCACACTCTAATACAACTAGTGGCTACAGCTAGAAGCCTATTCTGAGTGTTCAATGGATCCGCCAAAATTGCTCGAAGCTTCGGATCCACGCAAATAGACTGAAGGAAAAAGCCTTGATATCAAATCACTCCTAGTTGCTGTTATCTTTGTATCGATAGCTTATATACAGCCAGATTTCGTTCTATTCGCTTCCTTTTATTTTTTTTTCCATCCTCTTGTATCACGGTTCACTCACTCCTTCTGAGCCTCCGAACTATAGACGCAACTACATACACGCAAATGGTTATCTATGTTACTTTCTATCCGAAATATATGCTGAGACTCCTACCGTGTTTATATCCATGTCGCTGGTGCTTACACCATTTCTAGCTATATTATTGGTTTGCAGTTTGTTCGCATAAGGTGCGGCCGCCACTCTTAGTGTGGGCAGCTCACGTGACTACAAACAGCCGGGTAACCAGCCATCTTACATCCCGTGATAACCACGTGACACGCACGTGACGCTGTATTGTTGGATGATCACGTCGCCAGTCAAGTAAAAAACCAAAAAAAAAGACGAACTTTCGCTCCTCTGCACGACAAAACATATCCCAAAGGATTAAGATTTGCTAGATCGGCAGTACAGTGTAGCAAAAGGTGTCGTGGGAGTAGGGATAATGGCGGAACCACCTGCGAAGAAGGCGAAAGTGGAGCTTTCAGATGCGTCGGAACCGCTAACGCAAACAGATGTTATTTTATTTCAGAAGGAGGCATTGTTTAGGAGGTTGAATAAATATAAGACTGAAGCGCAGCTGTCAAATAAACAGGTATTGGAGCTTAAGCAGCGACAGGGTACGTGCGATGAGAGACTTGCGGAGGTATGTGGCGTTATGCGAGCTGTGGCAGACATATTGCGGGAGGGGGCCACTGGAGAGGAGGAAAATATTTGTAGACAGATGACGGACGGAACGGAGGAAGATATTGTAAAGGGAGCTTCGAAACTTGCCGAGATTGTTTTTAAGAGATTAGCTAAGGAGGTAGATATGGGCAGTATTCAGTGGGATCGGTGGAAGGAGTTAGAAGTGCTGTGCAACAAGCTGCGGAGCGAGAACGAGCGTCTAGTACTGGAAGTAGCATCTGTGAAGGAGTTCTATGCAGGACTGCTGCATAAATATGATAGAGAAGAGAGTCTTACAGTAAAGCGGGTATTCAAGGTTGACGACGAGAGCCAGGTATCCACTGCTCGCAAGGGCTCACCTGCGCTTGGAGATGCCTCAGAAGGGGAGAGAGCGGTCTCTGAAAAGCCCTGTAGCACTGGCGAAGATACGGAAGCGCAAGCAGGGCCATCAGGAGCTGTAGCGAATCAAAATGGGTCCGGTGCGAAGGATGAGGAGGACACCGTGCCACAGATGGCCCAAGAGCTTCGGATTGCCGACTTCGAATCCCAGATTCAAGTGCTGGAGAACACTGTAAAACAGCTGACAGAGTGGAAGAGTGCCCATGAGTATGAACTTGTGCGCTTGCGCCAGGGACTGAGCTTAGCTGGGGTTGATCACCAAAATATAACAAATGTCAGCTCGGCGAGGTCGGAGTCTGCAGCAGAAATTGAGGCTCTCAACGGAAAGATAGAGAAGCTGATGCAGGAGAACAGAGACCTTTCTCAAGTTAATGAGGCCTACCTGACTAAATTTCAGCAACTCTCCTCCGATCGGGAGGTATTCACTAATAAGTTGTCGTCCGAATTTCAAACTGCTCAAGAGACGTTGAAGAAGCACAATTCTACGCTAGAAAAGGATTTGGTACGCATTAGAACAGCGCGAGATGAGCTTCTGAGCAAGATTGCCGTCCTCGAGTCACACAAGTCTAAGTCAGAAATGCTGAAGGATCTGGAGAGTATGCTTGAAGTTCAGCAAGAACAGCTTCGGAAGATGAATGAATGCAAAGTGGACAGCTCCTCGCAGGATGCTCTCATGACAGAGTTAAAGGAGCTAGAAAAGGCATTCAAGGAACTCTCACAATACTCAAACAAGAAGTATTCAGAATATTTAAATCAGGAATCACTTATATCTAAACTGACTGTGGAAAAAACAAAGGCTGACCAGAAGTACTTTGCAGCTATGAGGTCGAAAGATTCAATTCTAATTGAGAATAAAAATCTTTCAAAAAATCTAAGCAAATCTAATGAACTGATTCAGCAACTAAAGGATATTGAAAAAACACTACAGTCGAAGATTGAGAACTTGAACAAACAGTTGCAGATTTCTCAACTCAATGAAAAACGCCTGATCGATTCCAACAAGGTTACATCTTTAAAGATGATGGACTTAACGTCACAACTAACTAGAGCTAAAAAGTCATCTGCCGCCCTTCAACAAGAACTATCGAAGTCTATTGAAGACAAAGTGAAACTAGAGCTGAAGTTGCAGGCGCATGAGATGGAAGTGAGCAACTTGCAGATGAAATTGACCTACCAGGAAAACAAGTCAACTAAGCTCCAAAAAACATTACTTTCTAACGGTGGGGACAGCGGCGCACTTGCGGAAGAACTTGAAAACTTCCGTACTGTTGTTTATTGTTCTCTATGCTCTAAGAACTGGAGAGATACAGCAATTAAAACCTGTGGTCATGTTTTCTGTGCAAATTGCTGCAAGGAGAGACTAGCTGCTAGAATGAGGAAATGCCCAACCTGTAACAAAGCTTTTTCATCCAACGACCTACTCGTTGTCCATCTGTAAATATATCGCGGCTATCGCACCTAAGTATTGGCACCGTGAAGTTTCACTTAGGCGTTTGTAAAGTCATAACTTTTAATGTAATATTATGGATAAACCAAAGCTTTTATGCTTTTCAGTTTGTGCTCGGGCAGTGGTCTATACAGTAATAATGTATGTTTTGTAATTTTCGCGACAACATAAAACATAAAAACTTTAGCACATCGCATACAGCGTGCTATACAAGAATCTCTTCTTGTAAGCCAGCAGCAAGTATTAGGAATAAATGTCCTCTAAAAAGCTGGAGATACAACAGCCGAAGAAGTTGGAACCTGAAAATGATCCACTCCATATACTGAAAACAAGGCTTAAAACCCATAATAGGCCTGCTACAATTGCCGGTCCCATGGTTCGTTATTCTAAGCTGCCATTCAGACAAACCTGCCGACAATATAATGTCGATATAGTTTACACACCCATGGTACTCGCCCGCGAATTTGTAAGGAATAAACATGCCAGAATTGCTGACTTTTCCACGAATAGCAAGGATTCTCCTCTCATTGTTCAGGTCGGTGTGAACAATGTCTCTGATCTCTTGAAGTTTGTTGAAATGGTTAGCCCATTTTGTGATGGAATTGGAATAAATTGCGGGTGCCCAATCAAGGAGCAAATCCGGGAAGGTATAGGCTGTGCATTGATATACAATCCTGACTTATTGACAAGCATGGTAAGGTCAGTCAAGGAACGTTATGGCGCTACTGTTCGACTTGAGACTAAGATACGGATTCATGACGACTTGTCACAGACCTTAGATCTGTGCAACAACCTTATAGATGCTGGTGTAGACTGGATCACAGTCCATGGCCGTACAAGAACAACTAGGTCATCGATACCCGTTAATTTGGATGCAATCAAATTCATCAAGGAAAATATTAAGGAAAAGCATGTACCTATAGTTGCCAACGGTGATTGCTTCACCTACAAAGACTTTAATCGCATTGCAGAGTATACTGGTGTAGATGGCATCATGTCAGCTCGAGGATTGCTCGAGAACCCTGCCCTCTTTGCCGGATTTGACAAATGCCCATGGACTACTATAGAGACCTTCTGGCACTATGCTATGGAGTTTGGCACTTTGCCCTACGCACTGCTGCAACATCATCTACATTGTATGCTCAAGAATATGGGTGTCAAGGACTGTCTTCTAAAGGAGATGATGTGTATCAAAAGTACCAGCGAGCTGATTGACTGGTTTGATGAACATTTTGTTCTGCGAAGAAAGCACCTAACCCCCCTAACAGATATAGAATGCATACCATATATAAACGGTAGCTAGCCATTTTCTATTGTATCAATGCACCTGCTTCTGTTGGTCAAAGTTAGCTGCGGCAGCAGCCCTGCATCATCATGCGCGTTTACTATAGGCGTCCGGGTAACCTCACAAGCCCTCCACATCTATAAAAACGCAGCGACCTTGGAACTTGTTTCTCCTCCTGCACCACAGATGAAAGACCAAGCGGTCTTGTTTCACTAGCCTATCATTAGCGCATCAGCTAATGACTTGGGGTTCAGCAGAACCTCAGCTTTTATGGCGTTTTGTAAAAGTAAAAATCCTTTTTTCAACCATCCACATTTCCAGTTTAAATGATGATGCCTATTTACTCTGCCAGTCTATTAAGAACAAGGCATGGACTGCAATCCGTGTCTTAAGACCATCCCACGTTCATCGTGTTCGACCTACGTGACATTTGGCTTTTTTTCGTTTTGAAGAACAGCCTTCTAATGTGACGCAGGACCGGAATTGGGCGTCTTTTTATGTGATGAGTGGCTGGCTCTATATTTGTCATAGTTACACTGATTAAACTGCGATATGTGCTCGATGAGTAGCATCCCCTCACAAGTAGCAAACGCGCAATACCACCTCCACAAGTAGTAAAAGTCTTCTAAAATGTGTTTATTATTGAGCGTACACAAAACCTAAACTACAATGACTGCACAAAAATATAGTATTTGATGGGAAATTATCTAATGGTAATTAACCAGCAGTTTAAGCTTCTTCTTCCTCCTCAACAACAACAGTTTGCAAACCCTTTGCAGAGGAAACCAAAACTGGCTCAACGTAGGAAAACAATGGGTTCTTAGCGTTGTCTTCTTCGTTTCTTCTTCTGGAGATTCTCAATCTCATTCTGAATGGAACGCCCTTGATACCCTTCTTCCAGATCTCAGTGTTCAATTTAGGGTCCAATCTGACATCCTCAGTGCCCATGTGCAACTTAGCGAACTTCTTGATCTCCTTGACGGCTCTTGGAGCTCTCTTCTTGAAGGTAACACCGTGCAACTGTAAAAATTGTTAGTAATTGCTGCATACACTAAAAACAGACAAACACCGCAACATAGAAGTCTCCACATCTTTCTCCAACTATGGCAAGTAGCATAGAACAACAGGATCGAGAAGTGTTATAAAAATCAATCAATGCTCATTAATAGATTATCATAGATTATCGAGTTCCATAACTGTGTTTGCGCTCTAGTTATATCCTTCCACATACCCTCTTGTGCAAGTTAATGGTGTACTCACGAGTAACAACGTCCTTCAAACCAGCCATTTCGTTTCAGTTGATTATCTCTCCTATGTTGTTACTAGACCCTATTACATTATGTTTTAAGCACGTTGAACATGGATGAAAAAGTCGCTACGCTGAAGCCGGTGAGAGATTGGTCACCCGCGGGGTGTGGTGGCGTTCGGTTGGTGATCCCACACGCCCACCGCCTGGGCTACGGGGTGGGGGGGCGGTAGAGGGAGTCTCGGCTGTCTACACGGGCGGTCTCTGCCTAGAGATGGATTGCAGAGGGAGATCCGCTCCTGCCGAGCCCCGCCGCTAGCGACTTCCTCGGCCCAGCAGCGTAAGTTCTTGCCCGTAGAAGGAATCCAATTTTGCAATCAAAACAAAAAAGTACAGGATGTACGGATGTTAACAGGATGTACGGATGCAATAGTCACGGATTAATGTTCCTATATTCAAAGGAGACACCCCAAACTTCAACGTATATGAGACCAACCACCAAAGATCTAACACTACACGTTGGCTACTAAAAGTTGACAAGATATTATGACATTACCCTATGAAGGTGACAACAAGTATGAGCGGACGCAGTCAGTGATTTATCGGATGCAGGAAACTCTCTTTAATGCTTCGCGCGAAAGCAGACATGATGAGCACGAGAACACGTTGGCGGCAAAGCAGGCAATGCAAGAAGATGTAGATGAAAAGATACAGGTTAATTCAACGCCAATATTGGAGTACGTGGAAAAGAATTACAAAGAGCGAAGACATGAGTTGGGGGTGTTGCGCTATAATGCTTTTAAACAGGGGGTGTTCGAAGGGAAAGACGAGAATAACAGTGGCAGTTTTGACAAGGCTCTACCTTACATCAAGCCGTCCGTAATAATGCCTGAACCTTTTCTTCCGAGGATGGGGACGGGTGCGATTAATGGAATACTCACGGTAATTTTGACGTGCGAGGATTTAGTCACTGCGCTAGAGAAGCACCAAAACTTGCGAGTGGAGAATAGGGAGCTTTGGGGGGCTGATATCTATACCTGCGACTCCGATCCGCTGTTAGCGTTGTTGCACTGCGGACTGTTGGACTTTGATGTAGTAGGGAGGGATGCACAGGAGCCGAGACGTACGCCTGGCAATATTGATAACCCGGACGATGTGCGAAGCTTGTTTGAGGAAGGAGAAGCTGCAAAAGGGAATAAGCAAGGGTTTGAAGTCGTGGTGAAGCTTATTATGCTCCCACCGCTTCAGCGGTATCCTGCGGTCGAGCGTCATGGGGTTAAGTCACGTGAGTGGGAACAGTTGCACGATGGCTTGAGCTACGGTATACACTCAATAAGGGTATGTCCACGGGAAGAGTGAACTGCCTATGCCTGGGAAGCAGGTGGCTTTATGGTGGTGTAGAACGGGGGTTCGATGTCTTGTATTGCAGATGACTAACGGCCACTACGGGTCATCATGTTGGGTTACCCGGCCCACCAGTTGCTTGTCTCGGCATTAGATGGACTGGCAAGCAAGTGCTTGAAAGGATTACACACTGGATGCGAGTCCCCTTCAGTGCTGCGCTGTATAGTCTCAAGAGGGGACAGAGTCCTATTTAACCCTCTTTATATCAGCGGTAATCAAAGGAAGCATATAAGCTGTTTCTGCATTTGAATTACGCTAAAATCGGTGCATTATATGCCCAGTCCTAGTATTTCTTAATAAGTCTGGTATGGTAGCAGTGCATATTGCAACAGCAACCCCTTCAACAGGCCCACATAAGCTCTCAAGGGGGTCACGCACCAAGTCTGGGTTACGCTCTTCGATGGCGATGTGGTTTCAGAAGGTACGCACAGGTATCAGAAAGGTATCAGATGCTCTTACTGATTCAAGCGGGAGTGAGTCAGGAAGCCGCACTGTGGAGGCACTCTTCGACGGCGATGCAGAGGTTTCATTCGAAAAGCTTGTTGAACAAGACTTCTCTATAGGTGATAGAAGCAGTACCGCCTTCACTGCAGCATCTCACTCAATAGACAATGTCAGTGTGACCATGACCTTGAAAGAAGAAGATCAATCACGTTTGACATTTGATAACTACGATGTCGTAAAGCACTGTGAAACACTAAGATGCAAGTCTAACGCCCCATTCACTGCTGGGCCTGATATCTGGGCACTTAGAAGGAAGCTTTGGACTGCAAAATCGGGACAGAATACAATAAAGGAGGCTGAAGTACACAGAACAAATTTTAGCAAGATAAGATCCCAGTATTATCCGCGGATTTACAAAAAGTTGGTGGTGGACGACCTTCCACTTAATCAACCAGTTAACCTATCAGACGCGATGAAAATTATCGACGCAGGATGGATAGAGATAAAAAGATGGGAGCGGGCATCTAAGGGTCTTGGCTAGCAAGTTTAGAAGTCTCAAAAAAGCTGTATTTGTATTAGTGCGCTCTTGTCGCCAAAATATCACCCATTATTAATTTAGTGTTATTGTAGTACAAGTTAATTAACACTACTTAGCAAAGTATTTAGCGTAACCTAGAACTATATTTCTAGTCATTATTTTGCATGTTTTCCTTAACGGTTTTTAAAGCATATTCAAGCAAGCGAATATCGCGGTCAGTTTTCTCAGCCCAACTTTGCAGGTCCCCATATGAAAGTGCTTTCTCATTATGTCTCTCATATAATTTCTCCAGTGCCATATATGAATTCTGCTGGAACTGTTCATCGTGTAATTGGAGCAGCTTTTTGATTTGAACCCTGTTTATATATTCATGCGTTTTTTCTATTTCACTTAGAGTACTAGCCACATTTGTTGGCGTACGTGATTTAATGATCTTATTAATATCCTGCTCTAACTCCATCTTCCATATTAACCGGTTGCAGGGGTATTATACCCTTAACGCTCCCTGGTTGACGATTGTACTTGCAGTTAGCTAATTCTAAGTTCTTTAAAAAATATAAGGGAAGTTAACTTGATTACGGTAACTGATTGACAAATGGAAATACTAGGCCCACAGGGACAACTATAAGGATATGCTAAGGACAGAGCTTAGCAGTTTAATTGCTTGCAATGATATTAAGTGTTTGTTAGCGATAGGGGGGTCGAAGAAGATTATAGTGGTTAATCATTCAGACGATTTCCTCGTATACACTGTTAAGGATGAACAAAATATACGCATTCTGTACACTTATCAGCAACCTTTAGGAGTAAACTACGTTGTACAGTCATTAGCATACTCAAAAGGATTGAATACAGTATTTGTTAAATGTGAGAAGTGCCTCCTGCTTTTGTATGCTACGAATCTGCAACAATATGATAGAATTGTTGATAAAAGAGGAATTGAACAATTCTGGCTGCTGGAGAAGGGTGATGGGCAAGATATTGACAATATGCTGGTATTAATCTATTCCATTAAGGGGACGCAGAAGTTGAAGATGCTAACGTGGGAAAACAAGCGCTTTCAGGCAATGCGCGAGGCAACATTATCATCTAAATCAGAGGCCCTGCAGTCAGTAGCTATGGGTACGCATTCATGTATACTTGCGTCGACAAATGCAATCTACTGTTGGAACTATACAGATGGTTCGTTGGTTCGTTGTGATAAGATACAAAAACCAGCATGGCCGCAGGATTTATACCGCTCTGTTATTGAGTTAGAAGCTCACTGGAATGAAAATGCAATACAGACAAGAGCTAGCGGCGATGAGGTAAAGTCTATTCGGTCTAATGACAGTGTGTCTCAGCTTTCTCGTAGGACAAGCTTTTCAAACAGACTGTTTAAGAAAGCATCTGATTTACCCTTTCAGAACATTCGGTTTGCTTTCCAGCCTTCGAATACAGAATACCCTGTCGTTATGGATGGCAAGAAGGAAATGCTTTTACAATTAAATGAAATAGAAGCCCCTTCCTCTGTCATCACTGCTGTAGACAACAAAAGGTTTTACGAAAGGAATAGGGAATTTGACACTATACAATATTTCTCTTCAAGGTTGTTATTGCTTAATAACACGTCTTGCATTCGCATTGTTGACTATCAATACGGTTTCACTTTCCTCGAGGTATTCATCAGCAAAGGCATAAAGAGGGTATTTGTTGCAATGAAAAACCTTCTTTTGGTATGGACTCAAGATAATAATATGGCATTTTATAGGATATGTCTAGCAGACGGTAACGATGCGAGTACTGTTTTTCAGGGAAAGAGAGTATATGAAGAAGAGGAGAGCCAGTACGAGCTCTTAAAAAAAAGTATCATCTATTTTGAAAGTATGCTCGATCACGGTGCTACAAGAGAGATTTGTGATAGTACTAGTGCTGTTCCTATAGATGAGGTACTGGAACTTTATGCCTTGCGGCTTCGGGAGAATTCTATATTATTTGCCTTGAAGTGCTCCGAAAAGCTGGAGTTTGTAAATAATCTCCAACCTACGAATAAGGCAGATGAGCGCGTTACTAGGTTACAAGAACTAATTGTCAAACAGATTTTTGATATTTTCGTCATATTTCTTGCTCCACCAATACTGGTAATAAAGAAATGCTTACCTTCAGAGATTTCAAAGGTAGTTGATAAGGTATTACATACACATTCAACCCATTCGAAGAATAAATGCCTTGAATTGCCAGCAAGACTCATTAACCGGTGTTTTCTTCCATACCTGATAGAAGTTAGAAGGGTTCTTGACAACCTGCTGAAGAAGGGCATTGACGGAACTGTTCCTTGGAGTTATGGCTCATGCGAAATCTATGTTGGAACACCGTTTTTCCAGGTAGATGACACTGGAGATACGGGAGCAGCTACTTTGCTGACGATTGTTGATACAGTACTATTTGAGGTCTATGTTCATTATAACCGTAGTCTAGTTGGTCCCCTAATTCGTGTTGGCAATCATTGTGACTTTGAAACAGTTGAAAGTTCACTAACAGAACGTAAAATGTTTCAGGAACTTATAGATTATTATCACAACCGGAAGGACCATGACAAAGCTCTCCAATTACTAACACATTTACCCAATTTTGTTGATGATGGGCATATATCCACCGGTTTGCATGGAAAAATTAAAAACTTAATCATCGAATACCTCAGGAAACTACCTAATGAGTTTTTAGATACTATCTTTGAATACACAGACTGGCTTTTAGAGAACTCCACGGATACAGAATTTGTTATAACCAATGTCTTTATGAATGATTCGCTTTTATGTGGGAGGTACAATTATGAGAGAGTTTATCATTTTATTAATAGGTATAACGAAGCCCTTGCTTTGACTTATTTGGAATATATTATTGGCGTTTTTCACGCTACTGATACGAAGATATTTAATCTCCTGGTAATGCGTTACATTCAAAAACTCGACAATAAGAAATGCGTCAAAAAATTGAAAGCAGTATTAAGGACTACAACATATTATGAACCACGAATGATATTAAGGTACTTGTCCATAGCGTTGGAGAATGAATCACTATCTGCAGATAATGAAAAATTATTAAAGCTATTAAGGGTCTACCCTTATAGAAGGCTAGGAGAACATGAAGCAGCATTGACAATATTAGTTGAGGATCTAGGAAGTTACAGCCAATCATCCTTGTACTGTAACGAAATTTACTCATCAGACAAGGAGGTAGGTTCTAATGTATTGATGATGTTATTCGAGAAGCTATTGACTAAAGTTGACTTCAACGGGTGGAAAAACATCCACTCCTTTTTACTAGAAAATGGCTCCAAGTTGGACACACTAACTCTTCTTGAGAAGCTTCCCAATGATATCCCAATAAGCAGCCTTAAAGAGTTCCTCTTTAGGAGGGCTAAGAACGCATCTATGAAGAAAAACCAATCGCGGATACAGAGTAACCTTTTAAGAGTAAATTTAATCGAACACAATTATTCTTCTTCGCAATTAAAATCAGAATTTGTCATTTTAGATGAAGAGAGCAAATGCTATATTTGCCATAAACACTTAAATATGGGCAGTAGTGAGTTTTTCTCACTCTTTAAGATCAAGGATCGAAATATAGTCACACATTATAATTGCGGGAGATCTCCTCAGGCTAGGATGATGGTTGAAAACGAATTATCCTACGAGAGAAAATAGCTCTTGCTTTTAATCTGTCCTTGAATCTTGATAATCACAGCAGTTCTTTGTTTTGCATCTAATTCGCAGCGTTTTAGAATTCTTATAAATGTATATGAGTAAAAATAATTTATATAATGTTGTCTAAAGTGTATCAGGCAGTGACAACAAAGTTAATCACTCCAGAACAGTATTTTATTAATTCTTCTAATCTTTCAGCGTGAGCATGTGCTTGGTTCCATTCCTCTAACGACTTTAGAATTCTTTGATTATGGTTATGGGCGTTAATTACATCACCATGAGCTTTCAAGAAAATATGCATGAAGGCCTCATAGAGTTCAAAGTTTTTGTTAGTCTTCAGTCCAAAAGTGAGTGAATCTATAAACCATACAATTTCATCAAATGGCTCAAAGGTGTTGAGAGTTCTGATTTCTAAATCAACAGAGGAAGGAGTCATTGAAACTAATAATTCCAAAAATGAAGCGTAATCCCCAGATTGACCATTTGTACGCAGAAGCCTGGTAAATCCAGATTCAAATATGGTACCACTTTTAGGTTTGAATTTTTGTAGCTGAGCCTCTGCATTAGCTATATCGTTGAGTGACTTTTGTTGTGAAAGAGCATCCTTTGAATCCTGATGAATTAGGCCTTCCCTCACAGAAGCTTCATCTCCCACCTTTTCGCCGCTCAGATTCAAGAAGAAAGGAGTCTTCTCTGGGGCCTTGGGGGCTTCCTTAGGTTTTGATCTCTGTTTGATAACATCCAATTTCAGTAGGGTATTCATTTTGTTCCGAGGGCCCAAAGATAATGTGACAAGGTCTTTATTAATCTGTGGGACAGAGTTGTAGATGGAGAACGACTCTGTGTTATGTTCGCCATCTTCGAAAGCTCCGTCAAGCATTGATGCAGCTCCATCTTGATTGACTTTGGTTAAACCAACAGTGCTAAATGCGCTCTCTTCAACCTGTCTTGTTGACACGGCGGTAAATTGCGACCTATTGTTCCAGAGAAATACACCATTTCCTATGACATGTGTAGTAGCTAGAAATTCACCCTTTGGAGAAAACTTCACGTTTGTTGCAACTACGTCCATTTTTATTCCATCTATGCAGACCCCAGTTGGCAAGTCCCATGTCCTTATCGTTGCATCAAGTGACGCTGAAACAACCCATCTACCGTCAGGTGAAAAATCCAATCCAGTTATTCTATTTGAATGACCCCATAGTTGACGAGCAACCTTCTGTGTCACAGCATCAACAATAATTATCGAGAAATCATCTAATGCTAGCGCAATAAGGTCTGAGGATTTGTGGTAGACAAGGTGGGTAATAGGAGCATCAAGTTGTAACTTGCCCAACAATGTATTTTGATTGAAATCGTAAAATCCAACTATACCGTCCAATCCACTTGATACCATCCTTCTATTCATCCCGTCAATTGCCAAGCCGGTAACTGCTTTTTTGTGTAATTTATAGACCTTCCGCTTGATGCCACTCTGCAAGTTGTATACAGCAATGCCACCGTTAGAAGAGCCGACAAGACCAAAGTTACCGCAATGTGAAATAGCCACACTCTTTACTAAACCATCATCACTAGTTGGTAAGGTCCAACGACCTACTCTTTTTGTTTTCGAATTCCAAGTACGAGCGAAACGCTCATCCTTATGTGCAGTCAAGACGTTTTCCCACTCTCCTTCTCGAGAGTTTTCTATTGCTATAGATACAACTTCTGTAAATTTCTCCTTGACTGTAGAGCCCGCAACTCGCGTACCATCCTTGTTCTTATGTTGTCTCTGGGACAGCTCATGCGATTGTGCATCCTTCCGCAGCGAAAATCCCCGCAGAGTACGATCTTTTGATGCAGACAAGATGAAATGGCTCTGTTTGTCTGCAAATGCTATGTAACTGGGTGGCTGCGAGTGTCCGCTACGAGCACGAAGAAACCTTGGTGGTTGCACTACTGCTTCTTTGTCATCTTGAGATAGTGAGGGATCAAAAGCAAATTCCTTCAATTGGTTATCAGCACCAGAGGTAACCAAGATTGGTTGTCCATTCAAAAAGGAAACCCTAGAAATACCACCAGTCACCTCACTATGTACCCCTTTCATCATATGGATACGTGAACGACGGTCTAGATCATACAAGGTCAGGTCACCTGTCGTAGAAGCTACCGCTAAGTGTGAGGACCCATCTGTTCTAAATGACAACGAAGAAACTCGGGATGGGGTTTGTATCGAACAGATAGATTTTCCCTTGCGCATATTGTAAAGTATCACATCACCATTGATTAAGCCAACTGCTAGAGTATCTAACGCTGGTGCAGCCTCAGCTGCCGATATTTGCATAGCAAACTCGTCGGACGTATACAGCAACTTTCTAGTGTTGATATTGTACAACAATAAATTCTTTCTGGTCACAACAACAATTTTATTCAAATAAGTAGGTAAATGGAGCAACGTGACGATTTGTCCTCCATGTAGCTCGCTTACAGCAAATTGCATGTAGAACTTCGTAGCGTACTTTGCACCCGCCACCTTCTTGAACACATATACAACGTTATTATCAGCAGCAGCGCATAAATAGTCACCAAATAAACATAGATGCTTCACTGTAGCTGATTCATCAGGCAATCTTATCTCCTCAACAACTCGCCCTCTCTTAGTCACCTCTATCATATTTCCATGTCCTACATATACATCATGGAAGTGAGCGGCCAAACAGGTAATTCTTGACGCTGTTTCCCGTTCAGACACAAATAATAAGTGCAATGTGTTAGCATCATAGATTTGAAAGCTCCGCCCAATGCTTGTCGCAACATAGAACGTAGTTCCTAAAGTCCCAACAGCAAATGGTACTTCATTAGTTATATTACCAACTATGCGAAAAGGCGAAAAAACGGACGATCCCTGAGAGGAAGAAACAGAAGGTGTTGAAACCTTAGTTTTCTTATTAGCTAGTTCGTTATCCATTACCGGTTGGCTTGCACAAAGCCTTTGTTGATCGCTAGTGCTTCTATAGTCGTCAGTAACACTGCTCATCGCTTGTCCAAAGTATAAAGGGCTCATCTAAAATTTTCAGATCATGCGGCACGGGATCAACGAAAAAGAAACGAAGTCATCGCGTCCCTGGCAGTAATGGCTTCTGTAGCTACTGCTAGCTAAGGAACATGTACATGTATCCTCTGTGAGATGTAGCAGAAATGTGCAGCGCAAAATAGCTATCCAATTTTACATACATGCCTGCTGTGCTCCTCTTTTGCAGTTTTTCAGGCCGTCTACGACTATGATGAGTGTTAAAACAGAAGATACAGTTATAGGCTCAAAACTTTTAAGTGTTGGCACTCTCATATTGCAGTATTAGCTTTAATTTTAAGAAGCAAGTAGTCCTGTATTTAAGTTTATAGTCATTTCTTTACTACGTTTATTGGCGTTTTGTCGTGGAGCCGCTCTCTTGATATGTGGCTTTTATTTCGGATACAGACGCATATCATGAACAAATACAACTAACTTGTTAAAAGAAAATACAAGCTCAAAAACAGGATATTTCGATACTAAGTAACTTAAAGGGGTGTTAATCTCATTATTAGTTGCTAACCCTGCTTCCTCTACAAGACAGAAGATCTTAAGCACGTCTAGACGATGAATAGGGAGAAGCCAATCCAGCCACAGTTATCTCCACTATTTTTGAGCAATAATACTAAGAAGGCCATGGAATCAATTGCACCAATATTAGAAGGGTTTACCCCCAAGACCTCTTCAAGTGAAAATACTTCCTTGAAGTTGCCTCCTCCTAGTGTAAATTTAGAGGAGGTGGAAGAACATGATGATGCACGGGAACAAACTGCGCTTGCAAGAACAGTAAGTGTACAGTCAGAGCAGTCTAATACAGGCGTATATACAGGACCACCGGTAAATACAACAGGACCAGTGTCTCCGGGAGCGAATAGTTCTTGTGGATCTTTTGGTGACAAAAACGCATCTACAGGTGTCAGCTTCTGTCACGGCGGAGCTAAGGGAATCATCAATAGAAGTGGTACTGTTTCGCCTTCTGAGGATAACTCCAGCTATTCTGCTGCCTACCAGTCGGATACGCAAGAGGATCTGGCACAGAGGGGTGATGCAGAAGAACATGGACAGGATGATACTCGGCAGCCGCGAGAAGTTCAGACAGACGGCCCAGCAGGTGTTGCACCTAGCTCTTCCAGTTCCTCCCGCAAGTCTTCAACATCTGCCGCTAAACCACAGCTTCCAAAGATTGGCAAGATAGGAGTGTGTGCAATGGATGCAAAAGTTCTATCAAAACCTTGTCGGCATATCTTAAACCGCCTAATTGAGCACGGTGAATTCGAGACAATTATCTTTGGTGACAAGGTCATTTTGGATGAAAACATTGAGAACTGGCCCACATGTGACTTCCTAATTTCTTTCTTTTCTAATGGCTTCCCTTTGAATAAGGCCATTGACTACGTCATGTTGCGCAAGCCATTTATCATCAATGATTTGATCATGCAAAAAGTCCTATGGGACCGCCGTTTATGCTTGCAGGTTTTGGATGCTGCTCAAGTTCCCACACCACCCAGACTCGAAATTACGAGAGACGGTGGGCCTAGGGTTGACGACGCTTTACGAGCCAAGTTACTGGAAAGGGGCGTAAATTTGAAGCCTATTAAAGAGCCCCATTGGCGTATGATTGATGAGGACACATTAGAAGTCAATGGTAAGATCATGACCAAACCGTTTGTTGAAAAACCTGTTGATGGCGAGGATCACAACATATACATATATTATCATTCTAAGAATGGAGGTGGAGGACGTCGCTTATTTCGGAAGGTGGGCAACAAATCATCTGAATTCGACCCTACTTTAAACTGCCCCAGGCTGGAAGGTTCCTATATTTACGAAGAATTTATGGATACCGACAACTTTGAGGATGTCAAAGCCTACACTGTGGGCGAGCATTTTTGTCACGCTGAGACTAGAAAGTCGCCTGTCGTGGATGGAATAGTTCGTCGTAATACTCACGGTAAAGAGATTAGGTACGTCACTGAACTAATTGAGGAAGAGAAGCAAATGGCATCTAGGGTTTCGAAAGTGTTTTCGCAGATGATTTGTGGATTTGATTTGCTTCGTGTAAATGGTAAGAGTTTCGTGATTGACGTTAACGGGTTCTCCTTTGTCAAAGACAATTCTGCTTACTATGATTCATGTGCTAAGATCTTAAGGGACACATTTCTGAACGCTAAGAAGCAGATAGATCTGGATAAGCGTCTGCTACCTGTGATACAAGAGGAAAAACGGCAAAAGTGGGTCTTAAAGGGATTGGTTACTGTTATTCGTCATGCCGACCGAACACCAAAGCAGAAATTCAAACACTCCTTCAGATCTCAGATATTTATATCACTTTTGAAGGGTCACAAAGAAGAGGTGGTTATTAGAAACGTGAATGATTTACAGATTGTGCTTCGTGCACTAAAAATTGCTAAAGAAGAGGGCGTTGAGGATCCTAACAAACTAGACCTGTTGGCAAACACCTTAGAAAAAAAGCTTAACTTCCCCGGAACAAAGATACAATTGAAGCCTGTCTTGAATAGTGAAAAAGATGTTGAAAAGGTTCAGTTTATTTTAAAGTGGGGTGGTGAACCAACTCACTCTGCCCGTTACCAGTCTGGAGAACTTGGCGAACAGATGCGTCAAGACATTGATTTATTGAACAAAAACATTTTGGGAAATATCAAGATCTTCTCCTCTTCAGAAAGACGTGTTCTTGCGTCTGCACAACTTTGGGCAACTGCATTGTTTGGAGCTGATGAACTGGGTAGTGACGAGATCAGCATCAGGAAGGATTTGTTAGACGATTCTAACGCAGCTAAGGACTTGATGGACAAAGTGAAAAAGCAGTTGAAGCCATTATTAAGAGAGGGTAAAGAAGCTCCTCCACAATTTGCTTGGCCTCCCAAGATGCCAGAACCATATCTGGTTATCAAAAGGGTTGTGGAGTTAATGAACTATCATAAGAAAATCATGTACCATAACTTTTCCAAGAGCAACGTGGGCGATACTCAAAGAAGATGGTGTTGTGGTGAGGATTCGATGCTATTCAAAGAACGATGGGACAAGCTTTTCAAGGAATTTGTATCTGTTGATAAAGTAGATCCTTCAAAAATATCTGAGCTATATGATACTATGAAGTACGATGCCCTTCATAACAGGGCTTTCTTGGAGAATATTTTTGCGCCTGATGATTCTGATTATGACAGCGAGACCGCGCTTCAACATTCCTTGGTAGATAGGTATCCTATCAACATTTTGGCAATGAATAACTTTAAAATTCCTGAAAGTACCTCTTCTAATAATAAGACTACCGGTAGTGTCGGCTCTTTGGGTTGGGTTTTAGAGAAGGAAAGCGGGTGCAAAGCTTCTCATTCTACCACCAATTCTACTTTTGACCATCCTAAATTCATGCAACTCAGAGAGTTATATAGGCTATCGAAAGTCTTATTCGACTTTATTTGCCCTCAAGAATATGGTATTGAGGATAATGAGAAACTAGATATTGGATTGCTTACTTCTCTTCCATTAGCAAAGCAGATTTTGAATGATATCGACGATATGAAGGACAAGGACACCCCTGCTTGTATTGCTTACTTCACTAAGGAATCTCACATTTATACCTTATTGAATATTATCTATGAGTCAGGGTTGCCGATGAGAATTGCAAGAAATGCTTTGCCAGAGTTAGACTATTTGTCCCAGATTAACTTCGAGTTATACGAAAGTGCTGATGGATCTGGACAAAAATCTCATGCTATTAGATTAAAGATGTCACCAGGCTGCCATACGCAAGATCCGTTGGATGTCCAACTCGATGAAAGGCACTACATCAGTTGTATCCCAAAGCTATCCTTGACGAAACACTTAGACATGGACTACGTTTCACAGAAACTACGTACCAAATTTTCAAGAGTTATTATGCCTCAAAAGTTCACTCCGGTACACATTACAAGTCCGAACTTAAGCTACAGGAGATCCACAGAAGACTCAACTAAATAGAGCCCATGATTCACTTAAATAGGGTTAGAGAACTTTGTATTAAACAAAAACTACTCTGTACAATATCAAAGAATCACCCTTGCATAAGATGTAAGGTTTACCAGAGATGGGAAGCTGATGTGACAAAAGAACGATCATTAAACCGTAGTACAGCCCCCTAACTCCTAAGACTTAAAAGTCCGCTAACCTTGAAAATTCATATACCAATGCTCCGTTAGTACAATGTATCTAAGAATGGATACATGTCCTGCAATCCCAGTGATTGCATCATTGGATTTAAACCACCGTGTCTACGAGGGAATGAGTAAACTAACAGTACAACAAACCCGTAACAAGCAAAGTTAATGAATAAAAAAATCCTTTAAATGTCTGGGTCTATGAATTTAACAATTGGTATAGGCGAGAGCCTAACTATCTTGCCAATATAGGTCCTGTGTTACGATGCCGCTAAAGAATCGAAAAGAACGGAAATAGACTCACCATAGTGATCACGACGGATACATTCTGCGAAGATTGCAGATACATCGATAACAACAAGTTTTTTCGAGTTCTTTATGCGCTCCTCGTTGATCGGATATGTGTTTGTGACAATAACCTGGTGAATAACATCAGAGTTTTCAAGTTGCTCCAAACAATCACCAGTAAAAATACCATGGGTCGCAACAACATAAACCAATTTGGCGCCACAGTTCTTAACCATATGCTCAGCAGCTGCGATGAAAGAACCAGGGCGGTCAATCATATCATCTAAAATGATAGCAGAACAGCCGTTCACGTTTCCCACTAATGTGATCAACTTCTCTTCGCGATGCTCTTCCGGCGTCTCGTCATCATCCGAATCCGCGGCCGCCTCGTAACTCCCTCCGATTGGGTGAGAGTCACTGCCAATAGAGCCCTCCTGTTCAGAATCAAAAACATCTGACTCGTATATATCCTCGACGTCATCATCTATAACATGGCCATTAACAATTCTAGCAGTTTGAATCCCGTTCGTTAGGATGATGTTTTCTTCTTCATTCTCTCCTTCAGCAGGCCTGATAATAGGCTTATTCTTCCGCAACATAGACTGCTTACGCAGCTTCAATTGCTTGCGATCCTTGTTTTGTGCATACAGATCTTTTGAGCGTCTTCTATCAGTGTGAATCATTGCAAAGTTAATCTTCAAGAAGTCTGCTAGCGCAGTGACTCTCTTGGTACCGCCGGGATTTTTCGAAACCACGACAGCATCCTGGTAATTCTCAACGTTCTCTCTAATCCACTTCGCAAGACTTGGGCCCCCATAGAGATTATCAACAGGCTTGGTAAAAAACCCTTGCATCTGCGATGCGTGCAGATCCATCGATACAACATGGTCCGCCCCGGCCATAATCAGTAGGTTAGCTAGCATTCTGGCGGTAATAGCTCCCCGATGTTTCTTCATTTTACATTGCTTGGAGTATGGGAATTGCGGTATCACAGCTGTAATTTTTTTAGCAGAACCACCTTTACAAGCGGACACCAAAATAAGTAATTCCATTATATGATCATTTATAGAAGATGACCCTGATTGTATAACATAGACATCCTCATCACGAACAGAAACACCAATTTGCACGGAAGTCTCCCCATTGGCAAATTTTTTCAAGGTGCAAGGGGCAGGTTCTATACCTAGCTTCTCACAAACCAGATTACCCAAAGCAGGATGTGAGTTACCAACGAAAACCTTGCACTTACGCATTTCGTTCTTTAATTCCGCTATCGAAAAGGTGGGGTCTATAGAAGGAGTAGCCACTTTAGGTTTATTCTCAATATTGTGTTTGCCACCAGTCAAACAGCTTTACATGAAGCTAGTAAACGGCTTGTCAACATAAGTTCATAAAGAGTTGACTTCATTCCTAATTTCAGAGATGACTTCATTAAAAAAATTTTCATACCGTAAAGGGATCTACAGCCCCAAATAGTGGCTGATGAAATTTTATACAGAAGATGACACCTTGCCCGGGTAACTCTCTGGACGATGTGTTTGGATAATGCATGGGTGTAGAGTAACGTTCTCAATAAAGTAAAATGAACATAGAGCACTCTATCAATAAGAAGCCTATGAAGTTCCAAGAAGGAAATGGATGGCTTCCAGAGGAGCTCTAGACGGGCCAGGTCGCGTTCTACTCCATTTTCGGATCTTATCCAGCGGGATCGGAGGGTGATCAGAGAAAGTAGCATGTTCAGGGAGCTTCAAGATAAACTTGAACATTTCAAACCTAATATAGAGCAGATAAGGTGTTTAGCAATAGGAAGTTTCACCGAAGATGCCCCTGCGCGCTATCAGTTGGCATTGCTCTTAGAACTGATTGAATTCCTGGGCGAAGAAAGAATACGCTGCTCCATATATGACCCGGTTTTCACACCAGAGGATAGGCTATTCATTGACGAGAAGGGGGAACGTTGGAGCGTTGATGAACGCTCTCCATGGGATGTAGAAAGTAGCAAAGCTACCCTGTTCTATTTGCCACATGCACCTCTATCCCTTTCGGAGAAAGTTATTATGGAAGAGCAACCGCGGATTTGGTTGGCAAATCATGTGATAGAGCACACTGATAGATATACCAAAGCAGAACTGTATGATAAATACCCTCTTATTTCGAAACTAGTGCACTTGGTAGATTGTAATGGGGACTTAAAAAGGCCTGACGATGGCTTTGGGCTATTTATTTCCAAACGGTCACGTAGAAGGCGCAATAATAAAACTAAGATTCAACCTAGAGTATTAGAGTACTCGGCGATTGAGGGATATTTTGAAAGCTGTCAAATTATTACCGATTTTCAAAGGGGGGAACTATTCAAGAACTCCCCCTGGATTAACGCCTTCTCTGATCTTGCATTACATGAAATTAAATGATAACCTCACTACATAATGGATTGCCGTACATCTTTCCAACTAGCTTATGCACAACTGCGACAGTCTTTGGATGTAGGTAAAGTTCAAAGACAGAACAGCCCATTCGAAATATATACAAAATCCTTCATAACTGTAACTATACAAGCTAAATGATATTCTACAAGGCTATNCCTGCCACGAAATTATATCCAGGTTAAGTGCGGCTCAGTAAGGGTGAATAATCAATAGGTATTGCGCGAAATTATATTATATTAGTTGAAATTAATTCTGATACTGTTCCCAGTTGTCCAAGATGTTCTTGACCTTTTCAGAGCCTGTTAGGTTGTAAACATCTTGGAAGTATTCCTTAGTGATTGCAAATGGCTTTGCAGTCAAGTTAGGGATGTACTTTCCAATTAACTTGTCTGCCTTCACGTTCTCCTTGACAATACTCTTCATCAAGAAATTCTTGAATGGACCGACACCGTTTCTCAAGTATGAAGAGTGGAAAGGCACAGAGATACCACGCAACGGAATACAGGCAAAGCCTCTCTCCAATTGGATAGGTTGTGGTTTGGCGATGGACTTCTTAGCAATTTCCTCGACCATCTCGTCTAAATGAGCACCGACTTGCTCCAAACTCATAGTTTCCTTCAATTTCTCAATGTCAATCTTTTGCATCTTAACGTAATTTAAGACATTGGTTAAAGTATCCAAGGCACGTAAGTCACCAGCTGCAACGTATTGTTGGTTTTCCACGTTGTAGTTGACAATTTCAATCAACCATCCTGTAGTCTTACCGACCCTCTCAACGACGAACTGCAAAGCATCTTGTGCGAATGTAGGAGAAACTCTACTTGGGTTTACAGCAATCATACCGTAGTTGGATCTGCCCTCGCTGTCTCTTGGGACAGCAACTTGCATTGTCATACCTCTGTAGAAAACAACGTCAACCAAGGACTCGATGGACATGACGTCAGCCAAAGATGCAAGAGCGGCATATTCACCCAAAGAGTGACCAGCGAAAGTAGCTTCTGCAGGAATCAACCCCTTAAACTTCAAATCGTCGAATGAAGCCTTCTCCATCAAGGTCAATGCAGGTTGTGTGAATTGGGTAGCAGACAAAAGGCCGGTATCAGACTTGAAAGTGTAGGAGGTACTTTCCTCTGTGATTGATTTGAAAATACGTTCAGTCTTAATCTCGTTGTCCACAACAGTCTCAAAAATCATAGAAGTGTAATTCTCCTTAATCTTTTTACCCTTCTCACCTCCAAAGTAGATGGTTAACTCCTTTGGATTGTTTCTCACAATATCTAAGATTGAGAAACCATAGGTCTTCTTGAAGTGATTGTCTGCTCTGTCCCAAACTTGTCTGGCGACCTCAGACTTTTCATACAAGTCCATACCCATACCTTGTTCTTGTGAACCTTGGCCAGTAAACACAAAGGTGGAAACTGGTTGCTGGACTTCAGCTTCACCAGTCAAAACAACTTCATCCTTGTCATTTCTGGTTTCAAACTTAATTAATTTACGACCGTTCATCATTCCAACATGTTCGATAGTAGTCTTCAAAGGAGTGTTAGGTAATACCATCCCCACAAATTGACAGCTGTAAGCGCGAACTCTTGAGGAAACATTGTCTGCTGCCCAAGTTTCAACCATTGCCCTAACGGCAGCAGATGTGTACATACCGTGGGTGATGGTTCCTGTCAAGTTTGCATAATTTGCAAAATGACGAGACACATGGATAGGGTTCAAATCACCTGACACTCTAGCATATGGTTCATTAGTACCTGGAGCTTGCGAGTCAATGACAGCGATAGGGATAGGTGTTTCAAGCATGACCTTATGTTCTAAGGTGGAGCCATTTCTGGTCAAGTAATCAATAACAGGGTTACCATGAGATTCGCCAGCTTCATAGTCGACGACACCAATAGGTACTAATTCCCTTGTAGAAAGTTCCATGAAAACTTTACCGAAACATTTTACAGATGAATAGACATTTTGGTCTTTGAATGTTACTTCAGAAGCGGTTTCGAAGGTTAAAGTTTTGCCCAACAAGTCAATGTCTTCGACGTCCAATTGGAACCAATCCTTTGACTTCAAAACAGCAACGTCCTTATGAGAGGTAACATGAACAATGTATGGTAGCTCAGTAACCTTTTGGAAAGTCTTGTCAAAATCGGAGTAGTTACCACGGTACAAGAAAGAAGAGGTCACCTCAACAACAGGCTTACCATCTTTCCAAACAGTACCTACAACTTCGACAATCTTACCGTTAGATTGGTTAATAACGGACTTGATTATGGCGGATGACGTAACAACATCATTTTCTTGCAAAGGCTTAGCATCTGGAATCATTCTGTATGCATTTGACAAGTGAACAAGTTTCAATAAATCACCGTCAATGTCGTTAGGGAAGATGGCCTTGACCAAGACCTTCCAACCAACTGCAATAGAAAAGTCCATTGGAGCCAACATGGCCTTTCCTGATCTCTTAACAAAGTCCTCGCAATTATTTCCAATAGCATGGGTAAACTCAGCAATGTCTTGGGCAGTTACTTTGAATTCACCAGTCTCTATGACATCCTTTGGATTGAAGTCAAGGTTAAATGGTTCATCCAACCACAACTTCCAGTACATTTCCTTAATACGTTGGTTGCGGCCCTCCATAACTTCTTCAATTGGTGCAAAACCATTTTCAATATTGAACTTGTAAAGCAATGGTAGAGAAACAGGAATACCGTTCATTGATCTATTTTCAATCAAACGCAACTCGATCAAATGTTCGGCAACTAACTTCAAGGTGGCAGTGATCTTCATCTCACCTTGAACAGGTTCAAGAAGAGTGAATGTGGTCTTAGCAGGATCCTCTGGGTTTCTGATTTGAACAACCATGTTCTTGCAAGGCTTAAAGATCTTTCTTGCTGGGTTCTCATCGTACAAAGAATCCTGAACAATTCTGGGTGTGGTAAAGAACGCATGTCTCCAGTTTCTAGTAGTACCAGCCAATACCTTCAACCATACGGTTGGATCAGTTGTTGATGAAGCGCGGTACTCAATCATACCATCAGACTTGGTAAAGTCATTGTACTCAACATGCTCAGGAGCCTCACTACCGAAGTATTCCACAACAGGGACCTTTGATTCGTCGTTATCGTAGTAGTCATTCAATAACTTAGAAATATGACCATTGTGAATACCGTCCATGATATCTTTAACAGGTTCATCAATCTTGTTAGTAAATTGAGCTGAAACTGGGCCGTGCAAGATACAGGTTCTCTGAACGTCCTCGCCTACGACAGCTTCCAATCTTTCAGACTGCCATAGAGAGTCTTTCTTGAAGAAAAATTCGAATCTATGGTCCATTACTGGAACAAATGGAACTGGCTTCTGGGTAGGTCTTTGGGCGCATTCCAAGAAGTAGTCAACGTCCTGGGCATTAACGTATTGGTCCTTTGCAGCAGGGTAAGCAGTGAACACTGCATCCAAAGCTTTCTCAGGCTCGTCCAACAAGCTATAAGATTGGATGACTGAAGGAGCAGTTTGCTTTGTGAAACGTTCTTCCACACGACGGAGGAAGTCACCAGTAAAGTTTCTTAGAGTAATGTCAATCCATTCTTTTCTGGATTTGATGAACATTAGCTCTACCATCCTCTTGGCAACTTCTTCATAGGTCATGTCGGCTAGGTCACGAACTTGGCCATTAACAGTAGCAAACCATGGTTTTTGGTAGTCAGAATTCAACTTGGAAATGATGTAATCTCTCTTAGCGTCTAAAGCACTTTGGAGCTTGTTCTTTGGTAAGTTGAAGATAGTATCATCTAATTCTTTCCATAACAAAACACCCCGGGTAGCAATCTTATGGATTGGTTCCCCCATTTCAGAGCGAACAGTAATAATACCACCAGCGGGCTTCTTGTAGGTCTCTTCCCACCTTGTATCAGGTACACCAGGACAAGACACAATGGCTTCCTTAGCTGCGCGGGACGTCTCTGCTTCCTTAGCTGCCATGATTCTGGAACCGAAGAGGAAACCATCAAGTGGCATTGGTGGGTAATCAAACTTAGTGGACCATTCACCAGTTAAGTATGGATAAGTGTCTTCTGCAGAACCAAATCCAGAACCAGCAATTAAGATGATATTACGGTGCTTTCTAATTTTTGAATACATTTGCAACAATGGAATGTGGAAATTTTCAAAGGAGTGATGACCACCACCTCTACCACCAGTCCATTGCAAGACAATTGGGAAATTTGGGTGGGCCTTTGCAATAGCAATACTTTGGTAAATAGCATCAACAGAACCAGGCTTCAACCCTAAGTGGGTAATGCCTAGCGTTTCAATGTACTCGGTGGCAACTTCCAAAGAAGGAACACCTGCACCAATAGTCAAAGATTGGATTGGGTAACCCTTTGTACGCAAATCTCTGATTAGAGGGATACCCCACTGTAGCATTCTTGGGTTGACGTAAATCAAATTAATACCGATACCAGTACCTTTCTTGGTCTTAGCCATCACCTTCTCAATAGCCTCAGTCATACCTTGAGGGGAAAAGTAACCTCCACCGGCCAACTCGATATGGTAGCCTGCATTTAATGTAGCAGCAACAAAGTCTGGAGAAACAGTTGTAGGTGTCATACCTGGAACAAACAGTGGGGCTCTGCCGAGTAAACGAGAAAACTTTGTGTTGACGTACATCTTTCCAGACTTTGTCTTAACTAGCTTTGGATGGAATTCGTCTAACCAGTTTGGTGCAAATTTGACTCCATTCGAGGTTACATCAAAAAGTTCTTGCTTGAAGCCATAGTCTTCTTCAGCAACGTTCTCTAATGAACCTGCAATGATAATACGAACACCCGTACCGTCCATGTTACGATGTGTCAAAACACCCAAACCTGAGGAACCACCAGGTCCAAAGTCCAAGATATGGCTTGCATTGAATTTGGTAGTAACCTCCCAGTTAACTGGAAGTTTGGTAATACAGAAGGCGATCCTTTCCGCAATAGAACTAGGGTGTTCTCTTAAGTCATGGCCATCATAGGTGTCGTAAACTGGCAACTGTAGGTCGGATTGCTTAAATTCAATTCCTCGGTTAACCAAATCTTGTTGAATTAGCTTATTGGCTGGCTCCAAAAGATGAGAGTGGAAAGGAGAAGCAATTGGCAAAAATCTATTGGCAATTTTTAACTTTCTTTCGCTATGTGGTATCCTGGATTGATCCAACCCAGGAGGAGCCTTTGCCTTTCTCAATGCAAGGTTTAAACCATACAAAGATTGTGGAGGACCAGAAACAACCAAGTTACGAGCACCATTAATCAAGGAAATTACAATGTGCTTCTCGGTTGGCAAGTGAGCGTTGGTCTTATCAACAAAGGCCTGTGTTTGCTCTCTAGTTAAGTTAGAAATAGAAAGCATTGGGGATGGGATACCTTCACCATTCTCCACTGAGTCTTCCAAGATAGAAGGTGGCAAAGAAGTCTTTGGATAGACTTGATAACAACGAACACCAATAAAGAACAGCAAAGAAATAGTCTTCTTCAAAGACTCAAAAAATGATTCCCAGGAATCAGCTTCGGCAATGGCAACGGCGGTCGCTAAACCTTGTGAATGGCCAGTGGCCCCAACCATATGGGATCTCAATTCGCCAGGAGTGAACCCCAATATTCTAGCAGTCACCGCATAATGGGCTAACTGAATAACACCAATCATTGGACATGAAATCGGAATCGACAATAAATAATCATTCTCTGGTGTGCGTTCAGGATGCTCTAACCACTGCTTAAAATCGAATCCCTGTGTGTAAACTTTGGCAGCGTAATCAGTAGTCTTCACAAGATCTGCAACATGTTCGGCAGCCACATCTATAACATCGGCGACGAGGTAATGGTACGTTAGGTAGAGTTCCCTTAATTCCTCAAAGTAGTCATCCGTGTTACCTTGCCCACCAAAAATTGCCACCAGACGGGCTTCCCCAGCTGCCGCACTCTTGAACAACGCTGATTCCGTCTTTTTTAGCTCTGCCCGTGCATGATTACGTGCGTAAAAGTAGTGTTGAATGAGCTCTTTGACCTTAGGTAAGACGGTCGGGTATTCTTCGTCTGCCAAAAGTTTGGCTGCAAGGGTGTGAACCTCGTTACCTTGCATGTAGCTAGATTCAAAATCTGCGAGCGCAATACTTAAGACATCGTCGTAATCACTGCTGGCTTCAGGGTCCACTAAGGATGCAACGTACCCTAGAAACTTGGCCAGCAATTCCGCAGGCGAAGCAGGTTCTTTATCTGAAGCGTAGCCCTCGGTAACAGGCTCCAATTGCTTCAAGAAGGATGCCTGAAGCTGTGTTGCAGTAAAGAAAATCCCTGTAGGTACTGAAAGACAATGCTCGATTGTCCCGTGAGAAAGCGTCAATGGTCTAGTAGTTGTTGAACTCATCTCTATAAACTAAATAACGCTTTGTTAGTAAACTCAGTTAATGTCTTACGGGCTCTTTCTCTCGCAATAACTCTGTTCCGCACTCCTATTCTTCAAAGTAATAAAAAAAGGCTCTGCTGGGCCAGTCAATATTGCTTGAAGCTTTGCCTTCCTTATTCGTTCCGCCAGCACCCGAAGGAGTATATCGTTTCAGATTGAAAATGAATACGAATTTCACGTGGACAATCTGGCACTACAACTTCATCGCCGTCGTAAAAGAGGAATAACCTCCTAAAAGAGATCTGCAAATCCAAGTAGTAGAAATACCGAGCCGCGGCAAACAACATGCTGGCCTGCTCGAGAAAGAGAGATCCGTTTACTGTAATAACATACCTTTTAAAACTCTTTGTAATTTTGCCTCGCTATGGTAAAATCTATGCCCGTGCACTATGAATGCTCTATCTCTGCTCTGTGACCGGTTACTGGATAGAAGTAACAAATTAAAGGTCTCCTGTAGCTATTTGTACACGAATGCAAACTAGTGTGGCCTATCGGGTTACAACCTTGAATATTGGGTTGGTTACACGTTGTATAATTCCTCGAAAAGGATTAAATAGAGGAGCGAAAGCAACTGAACGAAATTATATTCAAGTAACTAATGGTCTTTAATCTACACTTGTGTGTGTATATATTTATATATATATCGGTGCGTGTGATGTGTTGTGACTAGCTTTATACCGCTTATTAGGTACGCAAGTTTGTATGGGAATGGATATTACTGTTTCAGTTCGGAAGGCGAAAACCAACGTAGCATGGACCAAATGTTGGCGAGGCTGTCAATCAGTTGGGTCAGGCGTATTTAATGACTGCCAGGCCTTAATACTGGGTCAAATGGCATAAAACAGCTATATTTTCACATTTGGTTGAGTTGCTTTTGTTGGACACGGAGATATTACACGTTGTTGGATTTGCTGTGGGCTTAGCGGAGTTGGGAGGGCTATAACGTGTGGTGTATGGGTGTCTGCTGTAGAAGTTGGCATACAGCTGTCGTTGGAAGGGAATTATCAAAGATAGATAGCTGCACTATGTAGAGCGTGTTTGGAAGGCCGTCACTGGTAGCTTAAGAATCGCGGGATTTCTTCCCTGGCGGTAATGCTTCTTCGAAGGATCGTGGCTGTTTCGAGCCTGCTAGTGGCGTATCTACAAAAAAGCGTAGAGACATCCCTGCCTCACCTCCCTCTCGAGTCAAGTCTGAGACAATAGAATCGCTTTCCAGATCATCTGCATGGCCTTTGTTCGCGTAGATGTACGGATCGTTCAAAATGTCTGCAAAGTTTGTTTGGTTGTCTTGCGTGTCTACATCTAGGTATTGGTTTTCGTCTTCTTCATCTTCCTCATCCTCGGGCACTATGTAGATATCCATACAGGTTGCAATGGCATGGTTACAGTTGATTACCATAGCGTCTCCCCGGTTCAAACCGTAGTCACGGAATGTAAAGAGTCTTTCCACTTGATCGTTGTAGTGCCTATCATAACTAGCGTATTTCGGCCGAAGAACAAATTCGATGCTAGACATAGCATAGTCAACTTGAGAAGCTGCAAGTGGGAAAAAACGATTGACTATGGGATCGCGCTCTATAGTGATAATAAGTTCTAGTTTATGGCCATCGGGGAGCTCCTGCACATTTGTTTCCTTCACAGCGTGATATATTATGGACTGGTAAGGTATTTGCAGGCCCCTGCCCCATGTATTCAGCCATATGACGATGTGAGAACTCAAGATAAATAGATCTGCTTCTTCGAAGCGCTGTTCACAGTCAATGGGCAAAAGTCCAAACAGAAAGTTACGTCCTCCGCCATATAGAACAGGTAGATCATTCTGGTAGGAAAGTTTTATACCCTGCAGGCGCGGCTGAGTCTGTGCATACTGAGGTAGCAGAGTGACGTTCTCTACAGTGGGCTTAACGTCGGCAAGTTGACAGGTTGGTTTGCTATGTCGGGCATCATGCACATCCATGCTGTGACGAAAGTAGAAAAGGAGCGAAATACTTTCTGCAAAATGCTTCTTGAGAGCTCTTTTTGTTTTTTTTGTAGTATTTGTGTTCCCGGGCGAGAATACAAGGCGTGATTGAATTGCGATGCTATATGATTGCAAGGATGATTTTCAGAGAACTGTTTTTTTCGGTCTATAGACTTTTCTATTCTATTAGGGGACTACAATAGATGTGACGAACACCTGAAGCATAGTTATATAGTGCATCTTAAGACTCAATATAGATCACTTCAACGCATTGCTCGAACCCATTGAAAGGGGTTGCAGCACTTGAAGTATATGCGCCAAAATTTGGGAAGTACATCCAGTCTCCTACAACAAGGTTGTGTTTCATATAATATTCGTTTGTAACGCAATCCAGGCCGTCACAAGTTGGGCCCCAAATAGAGACCTTGTATTGGCATTCAGGAACTCTACTCTTAGATGTAGAGTGGAAGTCCATGTAGTGGAATTCATCTCCATGGTACAAGATGCGCGGAACAGGTGTCTGATGGTCGAAGAGAATACAGTTCATATTCGCATACACGCCGTCATTAATATATAGCATGGATTCACCATTGGGTAGCTCGCGCTTCGCAATGACATGCGATGCAAGAGTAAAAGCAGTAGCAACAAAAAAGCGGCCAGGCTCTGCCATGAGACTCACTCCCGTTGAGGAAGGAAAATGTGTGTCCAACACAGACGCTATTACTGCGCTAGATTCGTGGAACGTCTCGAACTGGAAGCCACCTCCAATATCAAGAAATTTTAACGGTGGTAAATTAAATGTAGAAACAGCGCGGTCAAAAACGTACCTCGCATCCTCAACCGCCCTTACCATGGATGAAAAATCGGACGCACCTGAACCGACATGAAAAGCAACACCTACAAGGTTAAGTCCGAGTTCCTTGACCTTGGAGAGTAGTTGATCAACAGAATCTAAGCTGCAGCCATATTTCGTTGAGAGCCGGCACTGCGCGGTACTATCATCTGTCGAAATACGTAGAAAAAGTTCTGAATCTGGATGGAATCTTGCGATTTTCTGAAGTTCCTCTAGATTATCAAAGGTCGATTTCTTCACGCCCCTACCTGCTGCAAATCTTATGAACGAACTAGCCTTGCAGGGGTTTGCGTAGATGATACGTGAGGGATCAACTCCTAGGTTTAGCACCTTCTCTATCTCACTCTTTGAGGCACAGTCAAAGTTCACGTTCAAAGAGTTTAATTTTTGTAGAACCGCAGGATTAGGGTTGCATTTTATAGCATAGTATGGTTGAACACGAGGGAGTTGCCTTACCCAATAGCTGTGAAGACGCTCTATTTCACTTAAGTCGCACACAAAGAAGGAATTCTCTTCACCAGCATCACACGTGTCCTTGTTCACCCCTAAAACACGTTCCTTCAAGGCTTTAAAAATTTTAAGGTGTGCTTGCTCATGTGGAACTTTCTTACTAGGTGCTGTTGCCATCAACCCCGGTGTGGGAGCACTTCTTGCTCCCACTATAGATAAATTCGTCGAGCTATCAGCTGATACATGTATCGAACTTGTAAGCGAGGAGCTTTGTGCACCTTTAATTTGGGATTGTGTCATTATAACTCTATAAGAAAGCTGAACTCTGTCTCCTGCCAAAACTCTGCGCCTGGGTGAAGCTTGACGTACCAACGGTTTGATGAGCTGTTACGTTTAGAAGAGTTAGCATATTAGTTAGTATTTGTTACCATGATGGTGATAAATTTTTTAGTCATTTAAAAGCGAGATTCAGTATAAGTTAACACGAGAAGTCCGTAAACGGCAATGTACCATAATGGAGCGAAAAATGAGAGTCGATTCCGAAAATTATCCTTGTTGTTACATGAAATGCCAATATACTCCTTCCTGTAAATATAACCAATACCATCAATTACTGGTTCTGGACCAAGGTGTAATGTTTGCAAAGATGCCAGGTCTTTACTCAAATGGAGGATACTAATAACACAGGTGTCCTGATGGCTGGAATTGATTTCAATGCATCGAAAAAGGCCATATGTAACGGTGTCTTCTTATCCCTTCTCGCAGAACATGCATCTAAATAGAGTTGCTTTGAGGAGTATGTATTTTAACAGGTGTAAAGGAATTGGCGTAAATCAACTGGAGGGATATGAGAGGGACATAATAAACATAGTTAGGTATTAAATGCATTAAATAAGATTCGTCTTTATGTTTTTGGTTGAGATTGTAATCTCCGATTGCTGCTAAGCAATGAGGAACTTTTGGACTAGCCTCAAGGGTCATCATAGCTTAGCTATCATGTGCTAAAGAATTGAAATTTTGTCATTCGTAAAAATCTTCACTGTTATGTAGTATCGTTTGCATTAGGGGCGGGTTTCAGTGACACTACTACAGTAAAGGCATGCAAGGCCTTCAATGACGGTACCATCTTCAAGAGTTTGCATAATCATTGGTTTGGTTTTCATGACGTTTAGTTCACCCTTACTTGGGATTTTCAGGCAGTTAACGTTTTTACATCTGGTTTGTGTCTTTTTAAACCGTAAGCCACACGAATTACACAGTTGGTCCTGCTTTCTATCTGACCACGATGGTCTCCAGCATGGAGAGTCAGTAGATTTACACGATAGACATTTTCTGGAAGATGACCGTTTAGTAGGAGATTCTGATGGTGGCGAGCTAGATCGCTTTGTTACCGTATTACGTGAAACATAAGCAGCATCAGTCGCTAGGCGTAAATTGGGCTGTTTCCCGGTTGGGGGCGAACTTAGGGCGGTTAGATCCATATTATAGTAAGAATCCATGCTCTCAGGTGATGGTGATGTGCTTTGAACAGTAAGTTGTACAGGAGTTTGGGAGCGAGTTTCTTCATGTGCTGTACAGGCTGTTTGCACTAAAGAGGTTTGCCCAAGTAAACAGTTTGTAATGGGCTGTGAAGGGTTGGAGGTTGTGGGACCATTTTCCGTGGTCCGTGAGTTAGAGAGAAGCGATCTCGACTCTAATAGTTTCTTTAATTCGCGGGCCCGGAAGCTATTCGATTTCTTGTGGTGAGAGCCGGATAGTCTCTTCTTTCTTATTTTCTGTATTAACTTTTCACTAACAGCGTGGTTGAATTTTGCAAGCGATGAGGTAGAGGAGCTGTTTAAGCAGGCATCACTTATTGGACTAACGGGGGGTGTAATGACTAGGTATTCGTGTTGAGAGCTGTCAGCTAATCTGTAAAATTGATCGCGTGGTGTTACAATAGATGAAACATAAGCCGCATTTGCAAGCATATGCAAGCCACGACCAGGGCTCAACTTATAATGGGCTTCATTTTTTTCTATCTGCACGTAGTTCCTATTGTCGTTTTCTTTACACCAACGCAACAGATTCTGCCTCCATAGTGGCGTTCTTTCTGAAGTGTCTGGGTAGTAGCAGGAGAATTCCTGTATATTAGGGTTAGGCAGTAGCCGTAAATGTCTTAAAGATGGTAAATGCATGCGTGAGTTTTGTCTTCCTGAGGGTGAAGAAAATAAAGATCCTGCAGATGCAGGGCTAAAGTGTGCATGTTGGGATCTAGGAGAAGATGTAGGCGTAATGGAACACAAGGCAGTTGGAGATGGTGGAGCGGTCTTTGCTCTCTTAGTGTTTGAAAAGAAGTATGGGGACTCTTGGGCTGCAAGAAAGGAATTCTTATTGTCTTGTAGTGATGGGAGCATGAGTTCGTTGAAGGGGCATTTTCTCTTGCGTTCTGAACCTGCAGAATGCAACTGTGGCTGAGCAAATCTTGTGATTGGTGAATTGGTCGACATTGAAAAATGTGAAATGTCACTGGCACTGGCACTGGCTTATGATCGGTGATTTTAAAAAATAGGTAAACCAAAAGATAAAACCTCGAACGAATAAATGTCTATCTATGCTTAATCACTTAGTTGAGTGCAGTGATGCTTTTTATAAATGTTTATCGGATCGTAATTTTTGGTGTAATCTATCTTCGTCGAAGTGTAGTCATTTGGTAATTTCATGAACTACATTTATATCTCAGCTGTTAAAATATACAGGGCGCACACATGTAAACAAAAGTTCAAAAAATATAAGTAAAGAACTATGCCTGCCGCCTCGGAAAGCTGGGTTGTTTATGTTTACTGGTAAGATCAAATCTGCGACGAAGGGATATCCTTCACATTATTGCTCTGTGATGTTTGCGACATCCGCTCAAAACAGAGCATCACCATAGCAGTAAGTTTGTTTTGTGGCTACTAGATAAAAACAAATATACCAGCTATCTGCAACTGTCGATGCTTACGGACCTACCTTGTAGTAAATATTTTGAACGTTGATTACTGGACGTTTTTTTTAGTAACTGCCCGGCCATCTGTTTTTTTTAGCATGTCGCTGTGACATGGCTGGTACTACTTCGCTTCACAGATAAAACATGCAAGGGGCGATCCAAACGAATACAGCAATAATGCTTCCCAAAACAGACCAGTGCAGGACCAGCGGTTTGAAATTCAACGCACAGCAGTCAGATCACGGGTTGCAGCTACATGCCAACCCAAAACGCACGTAAACACACACGTCATTGGGCGCACGTGACGGGAAACGGGTGGTGTTACCCGGCCGGACACTGCCTTATCGACGTCCTTCATTGGCAGGCGAAAAGTTGATCTTCTGGTTCTTCGAAGGACCAACCAAGACTGCCAGCACACAGATGAACGCATCCACCAACCAGTCCCAGGTCGTAGAGACCCTCGTCAAGAAGGTTCTGACAAACTTAGACGAATGCGACGCTGAAAAACTCTCTCAGTTTCTGCAGCTGTTCGATCCACAGGGATGCAAGATCATAATGAACGCGCAACCTTTTCCTCAGGCCCAAACCTTTCTGCAAACATGGCACCAACAAGTTGTTCCTACCCAACACACAATCACCTCTGTCGATTACCATGTTATTCCAGGTACTGGCACCCTCGTATGTAACGCCAATTGCAAAGTCCGCTTTGACGAGAGCGGTAAAGACAAGTTAGGCAACGATTCAATCGTCCCGCTTCCCTCCGCCCAGCCAAACAAACCTGTCGCCACACGAGCTAGGCGTATCTGGGGGACATACTACGGTGTATCGTTACAGCTCATTGCAAGTGATACGATATTTAACAACAATTTTGCATCTGTGATCTCATGCCTGAACTACACTATTGTCTATAAGCCGGACGATTCCCTCATGCGCATTTGAAAATGTTCGTGAACGCTAGGAGATTCGAATTTTTCATTCCAGTGACACATCCCTATATCGCATCTACACTTCGTAATCATAATTTTTAATCTACGTTGTGCTGTTTTCTTGGCTATACGTAGGCCTGCTGTGTATATATGGCCACCATTCTTAGACGATGTGTTCTATCTTCTCCATTATGGTCTCATTGCTAAGGGAGCTATGACAACACATAATAATACTATCCCGAATAGCTACGCATATATTGCTTCTGGGCAAAAATCTGAGCTTTAAAAAACTTCCCTTGATCCAGCCGGAGATGACGATTACAGTTGGTTTCCCCAACGAAAACTCCCAACAAGTTTGAGAAGCAAAATGTGAAAAAAATTAATAAAACCAAACAGAAAAGGCAGTGGCGCCGTACTGCAAATACTTGCCTTTTAACATGCAGGGAAAACACTATTCTCGAGGCCATCCAACGGGAATGCTCTCGTCGAAAACCCATAATGTGACGTTCACCCGTCGCTCGAATGTAGCTCGATAGAAGAAATCCTCTTGTGCTTGCCTTAAAATGTGTGCGCTTTCTCGAGATGTCGTGACCCCTTTAAAGCTGGTCTCCCCGACCTCCTGAATAGTTGGAGAATCTCCTCCCATCGGTGTTCTCCCGTGACGCATAACGTCTGCAATACTATACCAAGACCGAAAAAAACAAACATCGCCGATATTTTAACTAATCTACATAGTTTGCCTTCAAGAGAACTCGTTCTGGAGTGCGTAGAGGCGCTTAACGGAATTTGCCTGTGTTTTCATTTTCAAAATGATAGTTCCAACAATCTCTAGCTATACGTGAACGAGAAAAGACACACCGTGAGCACACAACAGTAGCTAGGAAATAGGCTAGCAGCTATCTGAGAATTGAGCTACTATATTGATTTTTTTTGATTTTTTTTTCGTTGCCGAGAAGTACCCTCGAGTATATAAGCTGTGTATCTATAGCATTAGTAAACATAACAGATATAAATGTGTCCCAGCTACAGCAACCTTCAATTGCAAAAGTTCCCTCGAGACGTACCATACGATACTCAAAGCCTAAGATGTTAGTAGGCGGATCTTCGAAGCTGGTAACGCTTCTATGCGGAATTTTCACCGCCGTAGTAATTATCATGTACAGTATTGCCACTGCAGGTATGACCAAGAGCACTGCACCTTTGGTCAACTTGCAGGTAGGTACTGCTGATATTCACAAGCTTGATGTCAACAAAGTTGTTCCGCAAGCCTCTAATGTTCTTCACTTTTTGGGTGGGGCAATGAATGCGCAAAGTAACGTCACCGATGAGTTGTTTGGCACGCTGAAAGAGATTTCTAACACCACGCACTTGAGATCTTTATTGATGCTATTGGTAAATGGGCGTAGCTACCAAACTACGATCCACGCCTTGAACAAATTGACTCCGATTGCTTTGGAGAGCGACGAGGAATCGGTGCGGTCGATCAAGGGTTTGTATCAAATTATTTTGCTTTCTAACGACCAAAACAAAACTATTGACGGCTTACAAACCATTCTTGCTGCCAGTTCTGGAGCTTCTGCAAGTAACTCATCCCAAGGAGTGGCCAAGAACTCGTCTGCAAGTGCTTCAGTTGCTCTGCAGAGTTTGTTGGTGAATTCGCCTAACCCTGTTGCAATTGTGTCGGATCTAGTTAAGTTGGGTAGCTTGGGGGGACAAAAGGCCAGCCAATTGGCCCCATACATGAGTTTGCTAGGCCAATCTAATAATATCAGTCAGACGGTCGAATCTCTAAACGAGATTGTGAACGCCAACGTTACAGCGGAAGCCACTAGTCAACTGCTTTCTCAACTTGGCAGTAGTTCAGATCCAGGCGCCGCCCTTGTGGCCATGGCTAAGAAGCTACCAGCACCCCAGGCTACAGTTGTCCGTGCGTTGATTTCTTTGCTTGGGACTTTCCCAAATCCAGACGCTGTGTTCGGCGTGTTAACCAAGAGCAACGGGACCGACGTTAGAGAGACTTTGCATGCTGCTCTACCAGTGTTTACGGACCTATCGACTAATTCCTATAACGTCACTGTCATGATTAATAACGTGCAGAAACTAATGGCTAGTTCCGACGCAAATTCTGCCGCCACCTTGAAGGGACTACAAGAGGTATTGGAATCCTCTAAAAATCAGGAGGCAACGTTGGCCGCTGTCTCGGCTTTAACCTCGTCGCCTATAAAACCAAGCACAGCCAAAGCTGTTCCTCCCCTCTTTTCTTTACTCAAAGATTCCAATAACATCACAGATTCCTTCTCCTCCCTGCTGGATATCACCAGCTTCGCTCTAACGGACAGAAAGAAGTTTACTCCTTTGGTGCGTATTGTGAATGCTGCAGCCAGTGATGAGGACGAGATTTTCATCGTAAATCAGCATGGTGATGTTGTGGAACGAATGTTCGACTACCTGGACATTCCTACCGACTACAGATTGGGTATCTTTAACCTATGTGCCCTCCGTGTAGATGGTACTGTCAAGTCATGCACTAAAAAGCGTTCTGTGCAAGACTTTGATTTCAGAAATATCATCTATTCACATCTAAAAGATTCTGATATCTATCCATACCTAGTCGCTTTGAACATCGGCCCTGATGACCTTTACTTAGAGGGGCGTATGCTCCACAAGCAGCACATGTATGTGCCTGCCATGAGAGCACTGTTAGCTTTCCAATTATTAACCTTGATCTTCGCTTTCGCACTGTTTGTCGTCTTAGCCGTGAAATTTTCCGACTCCAATTTCCTTTCTATCTCAGGTATGATTACTAAGATTCTATCCATCCCAGTCGCGGTATTCGGTCTCCTTTCCGCCTTGATAGCTGCCATTATCACAGCCGTCATCAAGAATGGCACAGGACATGACAACTACGGCGTTGTTTACAAGGGGGGTAGTGGTTTTACTGCCTTGCAGTGGATCAGTGTATGCTTAGCAATCATAACTGCCACACTACTTTGGGTTACCGTCACACCATCTACTAAGGTTAAGAATGGTGACGCAGAAAATGCAAATGTCTCCGAGTCCGATGAAGTACTAACGAAGGAGCCTAAAACACAAGCGTAAACAGCATGAGACGCTGCCAGGTATGGTTTTATTTAATTTGCAGCAAATTTTGGCTTTCTTTAACTATTTAATGGTCGATTGTGCTTTATGAGCTGTTCAACAACTAGCCGATAAAACAAGAATTGATTTATGTGTAATGTATACCAACCTAATATCATAATGATTTTACACCGCAAAGCATCAGCTTTTACAATCCTGGATGGTTTACTTTGCCATTATCCCAGACGCAGCCTAAGTCGCAGTGATGCCATAAACGCAATAATTTCGATTTTTTGATATTGCCAACTGCGGGGACCCGAAGATTATTTTTTAGAATGGCAAAAGAGCTGCATTACAATAGGCTACCAGCTACGCAAAGCGTTTAGAGCTGACTTGATGAGAGTTGGGGTTATGCCGATAGTTTAATTTTCCTCTATCTTGCAAAAGGGCAGACTGGAGTATATAAACGTTAAATATTGAAATTTTAGTATAGCATTCGATCATCTCTTCAACAAATAGTGAGACACTTTTCGAAGCATACCTCGATCAGGAAATTACTACAGAGATTAAGGTTACCTATCAAACCTAACATGACAGTAGCTGGTTCAACGAAGCTTGTAACGCTGTTGTGCGCTATTTTAACAGCTGGGGTGATAATTTTGAGCAGTATTGCCACTGCGGGCATGACCAAGAGCACTCCGCCTTTGGTTGACTTGCCAGTAGGACATGCTGATGTTCGTAAACTTGATGTTAATAAAATAGTCCCCCAAGCGTCCAATGTGCTTCACTTCTTGGGCGCGGCAATGCTGTCAGACAAAGTGACAGACGATGAGGTATTCGAGCCCCTAAAAAAGGTTGCAGAAACAGAACATTTAAGATCGCTGCTAATGCTGCTGGTTAACGGAAGGAGCTATCAAACTACAATTGGTGCTCTTAATCAGTTATCACCGATAGCTTTAGAGACCGACGAAGAATCCCTAACGTCAATAAAGGGATTACACCAGATCATTTCGCTTTCTAACGACCAAAATAAAACTATCGACGGCTTGCAGGCTATTCTTGCTGCCCGGTCTGGTGCCTCTGCTAGTAACACATCTCAAGCAGCGGCGTCGACCTCTTTAGATGCTTCTGTTGCTCTTCAAGCATTGCTTGCTAATTCCCGTAATCCTGCCGCTACCGTATCGAACCTGGTGAAGTTGGGTGAATTGGGGACTCAGCAGACTGCAAGATTGGCACCATATATTTTGTTATTAGGCCAGTCTACAAATGTCAGTCTAACTCTTGAGTCTTTGAACCAAGTTTTGAGTGCTAATATCTCATCGGACACAACTAACCAATTCGTTTCTCAGCTTAATGCTAGTCCAAATCCTTCAGCAACCCTTGAACAGTATGCAAACAACCTTTCAAGGGCACAAGCCGATGCTCTCCGCGCCCTTGTTTCTCTGCTTGGAACTTTCCCAAATCCAACTGGTGTTTTAAATATTTTAGCTCAAAGTAACACTACGGAAGCGAGAGATACCTTACGAGTTGGAATTCCCATTTTTATCGAGCTGTCAAATAATGCAAAAAACACCACTGTAATGCTTAATAATGTTACAAGATTGGCGAGTGCTTCGACTCCGGCTTCCAGGGCCTCTTTAAAGGGTTTAAGTGAGGTATTGGAGGCCTCCACCGACCAAGAGGCAACTTTAGGAGCCATATCAGGACTAACATCGTCCCCCATATCACCAAACACAGCTAAATCGGTTCCTCCACTCTTTGCTCTACTCAAAGATTCCAATAATATCACAGATTCATTCGATTCATTGTTGGATATTACCGGCTTTGCTGTACAAAATCGTGACACGTTCAGCCCCATTGTGCGTGTTGTAGATGCCGCCGCTGATGATAAAGAAGAAACTTTCAGGGTGAATGAGCATGTCGATGTTGTGGAGCGTATGTTCCAACACTTTGATATTCCTACTGACTACAGGATGGGAATATTTAATCTTTGCGCCCTTCGTGCGGATGGAAGTGTCAAGGGGTGCACTAAGCAGCGTGCTGTGCAAGACTTTGATTTCAGAAATATTGTGTATGACCATCTAGAAGATTCAGATATCCACCCATACTTGGTTGCTTTGGATATTGGCGCTGATGATCTTTACTTAGAGGGTCGTATGCTGCAAAAGCAGCATATGTATGTGCCTGCGATGAGGGCTTTGTTGGCTTTCGACTTGCTTGCACTTATCTTCGCCTTCTTCCTCATTATTACCTTGCTAGTGACGTTTTACAACCCCACAGCCTTTTCTTACCAGGGCTTAATTAACAAGGTTCTAGCTATCCTCGTTGCATCGTTCGCCTTCTTCTCTGCCCTTGTCGCTGTCGTTGTCACCGCTGTCATCAAGGATGGAACGAGCCACGACAAGTATGGTGTCGTATATAAAGGTGGGGCCGGATTTACTGCTTTGCAGTGGGTAAGTGTATGTTTAGCTGTTATAACAGCAATTTTAGTTTGGATTACTGTCAAACAAGCTAAGCACAAGAACGGAGGTGGAGGAGAGGGACATTTATCTAACTCAGAAGAGGAGTTTGCAAAAGAGCCTAAGCCCCAATTACAGAACGTTTGAGATTTTTAGACTGATTTAATTGCAAATACAGCTTTCTTTGACTTTTTTTTGGACCTAATGCCTACTTTAATGTCCAGATTTGTTTTATGAATTTTCTACCTGTCAACCTAGATGTAACTAGGTCTTAATATTATGTAATGTATATCGATTTAATATATTAATGTATTCAAAATGATTTTGCTGAACATGTGGCGAGGAATTANCTCCAGCCATAATCTGGTCTAAGCTGTGTGTGGCAAACGCAATAATATCGGTCCATTAGTATTATTGCAGTTTGCGGGGACCCGAACTTTTTATCTTTTTTAAAGCGGGGAATTTCTGATAAGCTGCGTCGCCAGACAGGGGGAGAAGAGCAGAATAAGACTAACTGCGAAGAGACTTGGTGATAGTCCAAGGAGGGAAAACAAAAAGTCAACTATTTCTGGTCCATAAATACTGCTTAAGGTTCCATTGTATTGATTTAAAGAGTGGCAAGCAAGATTGTAAATAACCTGAGTCTATTCTAAGTGGCGCAAGCAATACGAGCAACATTATGGACTTTTACAAAAAACATAGGCTACGTATTTTGAAGTCATCGTACCTTGTTTTACTGGTTGTTACCGTACAGAGCTTTGCAAGGAGCTCAGACTCACGTTCGTCGCGTTCATCAGACGGTAATAAAGCCGGAAAGGATGTCAGGCCGCGAGGTGGCAGTCATGTCGGTTCTGGGTACTTAAGGGGCCTTTTCAACCAGATAAATGGTCTAGATGTGACAAAACTAAGGTCGCCTAATGAAGAAGGTGCTTCATCTGATGATAAGCGTGAAGGCCCTAAAGAGCAGCAATTAGTGGCGACAGATAAGGGAAAGAAAAGAGGCAACTTTTTATTTAAGTTAATATTGAAGGATCCTAAATGCGTGGCAATATTTTTACTTCAGGCGACACTTCTAGTGATTAGAACAATGCTTACTTTGCGAGTTGCCACGTTGGATGGTATTTTGGTTTCAAAACTTGTTAAGGGAAAATATTCGGGGTTTGTGAAGGTGCTCTTGGGTCAGTGGATGACATTGGGAGTTCCTGCAAGTATCGTGAATAGTCTTTTGACATATACCACAAGATTATGTGCGATTAATATAAACAGGAAGATTTCATACTATTTGCTGGACAAGTACTTATCATCGCATCATAGTTTTTATGCCGTAAACAACCTGAATGGCGCCAGTCGCGTACCCACAGCCGGAAGAAAAGAGAACGACGCAAGTCTAGTTATTTTGAAGAATGGTAAGAGTATCCCCCAGGATAGTGCTAAAAGGCAGGCACAGGTATCAGATTCTATTGTAGAGTATTTAACCAAGGATGTGGGGGCATTTTCGTACAATTCTTCAGTATTATTGAACCAGTTGCTCAAGCCCACCTTGGACTTAATCATGTGTTCCTTCAAACTTGCACGGAACTCCAATAGTAATATGATGGCTGAGGGTACTTTAATTTTGGGTCTAATAGTCTATTTCAGCAATCTTTTCCTCAAACTGATCCAACCAAACTTCACAGACATTACTATGAAGCGGACACAGCTAGAGGGCTATTTTAGGAGTTTGCATTCTAAGCTTCATAGCAACAAAGAGGAAGTGGCCCTATTCAAAGGTCAACGTACGGAGTTATGGAACCTGGACTATGCATACTATCAGTTAGCTGCGTTCCTATCAAGTGAAATTAAAATGAGAGGTCTATACGACTTTGCTACAAGTTTTGTTGTGAAGTATCTATGGGGAGCTGCTGGCTTGTCATTATGTTCCATCCCTGTCTTCTTTGGTGCGGATACAGCGGGTGACGTTACTGCAGATTTCATCACTAACAGGCGTTTGCTATTAACGGCGTCATCTTCTGTTGGAAGGTTTGTGGAGCTAAGAAGAAGCATTCAGCAACTAAAGGGAGAGGCTTTGAGATTGAATTTCTTCAATGACAAGCTTGATAAAGGTGCTGACTTCCATAGTGCCAAGGACGTAATTGTGGAGTATGATGATTCCAAGATCCAGTTTATAAATATACCGTTGGTTACGCCGGCCCATCAAGTTTTGATCCCTGAAATGAACTTTGAGTTAAAACACGGAAATCACTTGCTAATAATAGGACCAAATGGTTGTGGGAAGTCCTCATTATTCAGGGTTCTCGGTGGATTATGGCCTGTTATCAAATCCTTTACGAACCCTGATAAACCTACCAAGTTGGTGATGCCACACAGACACAGTGGTAATGGTGAAAGTCCGATATACTATTTGCCCCAAAGGGCATACATGAGCAGTTTAGCAACTTTTAGAGATCAGATAATCTACCCTGATAAGTATGAGGCCTTCTTAGTGAAATATAACGGTGATACTGCTCGTGGAGATAAAGAGCTAGCTGAGATCCTTTCGGTGCTCCAATTAGATGACTTGATAACAGAGAACATGTCTTTAGTCATGGCTAGGAGGAATGGAGATAAGGGAGAAGAAGAAGGAGAGGTGACTCTCTCTGAAGCGTTTGACCTTGTTAGAAATTGGTCTGGTGAACTATCAATAGGTATCCAACAAAGGTTGGCAATGGCTCGCATGTATTATCACAAGCCAAAGTTTGCTGTGTTAGACGAATGTACTTCAGCTGTTTCTCTAGAAATGGAGCAAATAATGTATGAACATGCTCAAAAATTGGGTATATCCTTAATATCCGTGTGTCATAGGACTACACTATGGCACTTCCACAATCTATTGTTGGAGTTTGATGGTAATGGTAACTACTGTTTTGGTCCATTCAACCCAGAGCAGCGCTTGAAGGACCAACAAAGGCTTACAGAGCTAAACAAATTGCTGGAACAAGACATGCCCATTTGGAAGAAAAAGCTCGATGAATTGACAATTGCAAGGAAATCAAATCTTTTAAGAAAGTCCCAAACCAATTTGGAAGGTTTGGAGCACAAGCAACACCAGGGCAACGTAGTAGCTTCAGTAGATATGAATTCTGCTAGTAGTGTATAGAAGATATTTAGCAAACACATTCAAATACCTATGTAATATCCATATTGCTTTGCAACACTATATTTCCCATCCTCTCCAAATTGGTCTTTATTGTTGTTTTCAAGTTATTCAAAAAAATAGCAAGGGTTCATTATTAAGAACAAGGATATATAAGGATAGGCAGAAGACTTTTTAATGTCTATACGTTACTGGCATTATCCAGAAATAAGTTCCTCAGGGCAGCCAATACTGAGGGAAGGAGAGAGAGATATATATATTGAACAGAATGTTGGGCTGTACCATGGGAAATCAAAAATCACCAATAAGCAAAAAGGGCGTTGCTATCTCACATCACAGAGAGTCATTTACATAGATGACAAATCGCCATTCACTGAATCTGTTTTTATAGAGCTAGACGATGTGAAAGATCTGCAGTACAACTCAAAGTTCCTTAAAAGGTCTGCTAAACTTGTGCTTTTCCTTAAGGACAGTCATACAACAAACAGTAAGCAAGAAAGAGGCGGTAATGGTAGAACTAAATCACCAATTGTGAATAAAAGTACATGGACTTGCCCAATTTGTATGCTTACGAACGAATGCGTTGGAGAGCTTAAAGACCCAGTATCCCCTTGTGTGAATTGTGGAGTTTCCGCAGATTATGATATGATAGCAAACAGCATTATACCCACATATTCAGAGAATAAGAGCGGCCAGTCTGTTCCACGAAATCAATGTCCTGCTTGCACTTTTATAAACCACCAACTTTTGAGTAATTGTGAGATCTGCGGCACCCGTTTGCCTTTATTTGATCTTTCTATCCAAGAAACAGAATATAGTGATACAAGGGTTAGCATTTTACTCGAGGCGAACCACGGAATACGTGATGGCGATACTCCATTTGTACAAGTGAGTTTCCGGAAATCTGATGGTTCAATTGTCTCGCAGGCCCTCTATAAAGCCCTGTCGGACCTCAAAACCCATTCAGAACGCCATCTATACAACCAAAACCTTGTATCGGTAAATGGTATTAACCTATCTTCAGAGTGGGATATTGAACCGAGAGATAAAGGTCACCTAGGTATTGCTCGCCTGGAACGGAGCAAAGAGCACCAGCTTTTGAAGAATGATATACTACTTACCAATGCTTTAACCGATATGAATAACCTTATGGCTCTCGCCACTGAGATAGAAAACATTTACCAAGTAGAAGGAGGGAAAGGTGACAGGGGAGATTCAATTCTTCTCATAGATCGAGATAAGTTTTTAAACAAGTCTGCATTTCTTGATGAAGTATCCAGGGAGATATATCAACTTGTTATGTCAGAGTTTAAGGAGCAAATGCAGACGCAAGGCGGTCTGCTGGTTACTTTGGTTGACTTATACGCATTATATAATAAAGCTATGAGGATTGGCACAGGATTTATATCTCCGAAGGAGATGCGAGAGGCATGTGGCAGGTTTACTAAATTGGGACTTAATGAGCTGACTCTCAAGCGTATAAATGATAGAGTCTTATGTATATCGTATGGTGACTCATTCTCATTCATCAAAAAGAAGCTGCTTGAAACAATAGAAAATAATCCTGGAGCTGATCTACTGCAAATAACCCATCACCTCAACCATCGAGATTCAAGCACCTGGGCAATAGGGATAATCATGGAGGTGTTACAATATTGCATAACAGAAGGTGACTTACTGGTTGATGAACAAGTCAGTGGAATACACTATTATGTAAACTCACACTGGAAGGTGGCTCCCGGTGAGAGTTATTGATATCTCATATAAACCAACATATCAAGGATTTACTGTTAATGAAGTTTAAGTTCTGCTGAAGTGCTGCAAATGATTGTTTACATAAGGATAATAAATTTCTATCAAACAACGATATTCTTCTGTGGAGAAGCACCCATATTATTCTCAGTGTTTGAACTTATTATCCTTGGGAGTCCTTCAATCTGAGCTACAACAAATTCTTTCTCATCCAATAATGTTGAATCCTTAGTATCTAGACCAAAGTTCTCAAAAAATTTCAATAGTTTATCCCTATTCTTGATTAATATATCCAGTACCGGCTTAGATTTGCGTGGGTTGGCAACTACAACCTTGAAAACATTAAAAGATTCAAGCTGCAAGTTCTTAGACCGATCACTTAACAAGATCATGTTTAGTTTCAAGTTTTCAGGCGAGTTAATATAACTGTTCATTAGTTGACCATATGCTCTGTTCAATATCATCGTTCGCAATAATTTAACACTTTGGCGCTTCGTCACATAGTTCCCATGAGCCATTAGCATGTTGATCCTGTCAATAAACTTCTTTATGTTGGCCTCTTGATTGAAGAATTCTGTGGATACTAACTTTGTGTGTGTGGTAAATAACTCTGTTAGAATCTGCAAACTTTCTGTGCTCACTTCGAAAGAGCTTGACCTTGCAAACTCGAAAAAGCTCCAAATCTGTGTATTCCTTAGGAATAGACGGCAAAGCTGTTCATATTTGATAGATTCAAGGATCATACCCCCTACAGTGAGGAAAATCTCGGTCCCATAGGGCTTGTTCAGTGCCAGCTCTGCGATTCTTAGCATATACGACAAAATCTTGGGTTTAGTTACCAAGTAGTCAACAGTGGTGAACTTGTTGTCCTTCGATCGCCTCAAACATGTAGCGTAAATAAGTGCCACATCCTTTCTGGACTCAAAGTCAAGTTCATGGAAATGAATTAGTAGATCATACAATAAATCTGCCTCATATATTGCATAGTATAATTCATCGATAGCTTCACTGGTAGGAGCGGGATCCGTTTCACCTAAGATGAAGTCCTTGGTACCAGTTATATATTTTGTACACTCGTCTTGAACCTTCTTTCTGTTATCAGATACCGCTACTTCAAATCTGGATAGTTGCTCGGTTAAGTGTTTCACGTAATCTCCAGGAGTCTTAGGACTCTTCTTCCACCAGAATGTCATTCGTGATTACCGTTCACTGAATAATAACAAAATGCCCTTCCTCTTACTATTCACAGCTTCTGAGTGTTAATATTACCTTGAATGTGCTGCTTCAAGTTACAAACCATAAAATGTCACAAAAGACAGCTATTGCAAACTACCAATCGTTGCTTGAGTTCTGACGCCCTACCACATTGTAAACAAAAATAGCAAACATCACATCACGTGACCATAATACACTTTCCGCTTCTGCGTGAAGATGGCAGAATTGGGGCATTGCAAGAGCACTACAAGGGCAATGTTAGCGGGCGACTTGCGGTAGGGGTGAATGGGGTTTATTGTTAAGTAATTGACTTCCAAGGTGTTGCAGTTTCTTGCTAATTTGGCATACGACGCATCTTTCAGTATTGTCTTCTAGTTTGTGAAGAAGAGTATAGATAGAATAAAAGGGTAAGTCTGTTAACAGTTGTCATCAAGTTCCATTGGAGGGTTGGCCGAGTGGTCTAAGGCGGCAGACTTAAGATCTGTTGGACGGTGTCCGCGCGGGTTCGAACCCCGCACCCTTCATTTTTTGCCTCTTTTTTGCGGAAAGAGGAAGCAGAATGACCGGATAAGATAACAGTTGCATAGTGAACAATGGTAAAAGCTTGCTTGGAACATTGTATTATATCATTTACTTACTTATTCGAACTTAATTATCTTTTCAACAATATGCATAACTTCAGCTGCAGCATCTTTGGGGTTGAAGACAGTAGGATCCTCTAGCCTTATCTGTATGACTTGATCGAGAAGTATCCTCAGCTCCTTTAGAAGTACACCGTTCTTGCACCATGTACGGATAGGGAGCCAGTGATCTACCACAATGCCGGGTGAGTGAGTGGTACCTTGAATATCATATGCTAGTGGACCACCAAAGAGTAGTAGCGCAATTGTGGATGTTGGAGTAATCTCCCTTAAGTAAAGCTTAGAAGTGTAAAATGCAGAGTTATACACAATGAATGGAGACTTGAGAGCAGATGACTTAGGTTTTGTTGCGGCGCAAGTAAGGGCCTCGTTCATTGCAATACTGTTCAGATCTGTGCTGCTCTCTGTAGAGAAGAGAACTGAGGAAGGATGGAGGAACGCTCGAGTAGCTGGCAGCTTGTCATTTAGCAGAGACTCGTCTGATTTTGGTGTAGCTAGAGCATCAATGTATTCTTCATTTCGTATCCAGAACTTAGTTAATTTGGCTTCTGGGTCAAGCTCCATAGAACCCGAACTCACAGCAATGTATTTAGGATCTGGCAGCTCGACGCGAGCTACATTTGGATAGAAGGCACCTGTCAACGCACATTTCAATATGTCGAGGTTTTCACTGTTTCTGTTCAAATGAGGTATAGAACCTACCTTGTAGCCCAAAGGTAGGAAACCGACGTCTTCCAGTATGGAATAATATTGCGTTACAGCATTTGCTATTTCCTTTAATTTATTGTAAGAAAGGAAGTGTTCGTTCATGAATTTTCTTTTTTGCCCATTATCTTCTATGCGCAAATACTTCTGCACAATCTCAACAACTGCTAGTAAGTCTCCTTTACCTTTGTATCGCGCCAGTATTGCTTTGATGTTATCCCGCTTCTCACTTAGTCCTGCGAAGGGCATAGTACCCACACTTAAAACGGCCGTAATGAGAATCCCGATATCTGTGCACCCCAAGATGATGGAGTAAACAAGCAACTTTCCGTGTTTGTTATCCATAACAGGTATTAAACTGACATAGTGTCCCAGATGTGTTAGTGTTTTTGTTGTTTCGTCCAAGAGGCCAGTAGTTATGAGCATATTCTCCGACTTTATGAATGAACTCATTGGAGGAGGATCAATACCAGTTGAAAGGAAAGTCATAACATCTTTTATGCCCATCGCCTTCACTGAAAGATACAAACTTTCAAGTGGCACACGTTTTATTTCTGGTATTGGGGATTCCTTCATTTCTTCAAAGACCTTCTTGGAGAAAAGTTTATATGAGTAGCCTGGCCTCACTCTACCAGCACGACCTCTACGTTGCCTCGATTCCGCCTTTGAAATGAATGATTCTATTAAGCGCGTAGAATTATCTCTAGGATTGTATGTGAGAATTTTTGCACGCCCTGTATCTATAGTGGCAACACAGTCATCAATAGTAATGGATGTCTCTGCTATATTTGTTGACACGACAACCTTACGCTTTCTTGGAAATTTGCGGAAGACTTGTTTTTGAAGCTCTGCACTCAGTGCTGAGTGTAGAGGCAGGATTACTAGATCATTTGCTGTATCCACCTTAGCGAGCCCAGCACAACACCTGTTAATCTCGCCTACACCAGGTAGGAAGACAATAATGGAGCCATTATCATGTTCTACCAACAATTTATTGTGGACATGGAAAACAAGATCATTCAATAAATCGTAGTTTATTTGACCGCTTGCAAAAAATTTTGAATCTGCACTTGGTCTCAGATATGCGGAATCTTCGTCTTCCTCTGTTAGCTCTTCAGTATAGTGTTTTTTGATCTTAAAATCCAACACTGGAAGAATGTCATCAAGGTAGAAATCTTTAATTGGAAAAGTTCTACCCTCTATATGACATGTCTTCATATTTTTAAAGTACGAGTTGAATACGCTGACATCAACAGTGGCACTCATCAATACAATCTTTAAACCAGGTATCTTACCAATTAGATTTTTCAGCATAATGACAACGAGATCAGTGTCGATACTTCTTTCGTGTACCTCATCAATAACAACGATAGAGTTATTCAAAAACTTCTTGTCACCTTGTAGTATACGCACAAGAATACCAGTAGTCATAAAGGTTATCCTTGTAGAAGGAGATGTTTTGTTAGTACCTCTGATTGCGTAACCAACTTCACCCCCACAGTTTGTACACCGTTCATCAGAAACACGCTCGGCTAAGCCAATTGCTGATATTCTTCTTGGCTGTGTGCAGATAATTTTCTGTGCAAAGTCATTTTTCGTCTTAATCAAATGGTCGAGTATAAACTGCACAACCTGTGTAGACTTACCAGAACCTGTCTCACCTGTAATTAAAATGACATCATTATTGTCTACAAGTTCTATAATTATTTCTTGCTTTTTCCATGCAGGCAGTTCAGAACGCTGCTTCAGCATAGCGAAGTACTTAGGGGACTCAATCCGCGTTTTATATTCTTTTCTAAGATTCTCGATCTCAACTTCTGTCAAATCGCGCCTGGTCCTTACCTTATTAGATTTCGCCTTTATTCCACCTTTAGTTTTATGGGTAAGCAACGGCTGCGCCTGATCATTTACAGTTAGTAAAGCACCAGGATTATCAAGTATCTTTGCAACATTGTCGTTCAAGTACTCAAATATGGTGAACAACATCATCTCTCCTATAACGCCCATATTTTCGAGATAACTTAGTAGCTTTTGCAAGATTTGCTGCTTAATGTAGTTCGGAATCTTGAACTTTTTATCAAAGGTTGAAACAATAATACCTGGATAAGAATTTGGATAAGTTATTGTTTTATAGATTTTAACTCTAAGATGGGGTGCATCATTCAGCTTCATGATAAAACAACTGCTTGCATCTAGAATTTCAATTTGATCTGCTGAATAGATGCTACAAAGGCTCTCTAATTCTTGGTCCCATATCTGCTTTGATTGTTCGGGCGAAATTTCATGACAATCTATAGGATGAGGTAGCAAGTTAGCGGTTAGAAGAGCTACTGCTTTGCCTTCATCATAGTTCGCTTCCTGTATTGACAAATATGCTTCCTCACGAGAAACGCCCGCTTCAACTATCCGATCAATCATATTCCTCACAGAGAGCGGCAGCGTGGCCGCTTCAACTTTAACCTTCGAATCCTCTGCTCTCTTGTGGAAAAAAGATGGAAGATCATCATCTGGTAGGTTAAAAAGAAGAAAGGAAAGTGGATCCTTATAAAGCATTGCCTCTGCAACATGTGCTTGTCGAAAACCAAAATCCTGCAGCATTTCCTTAACACCTTCTCGCTCTTGTGTACTTTCTCCAGTATACATCTGTGACTTCCAATCTATATGCGACTTCAGCGATGCCTCTATCAAATTCCGCGACGCCTGTTCCAAGTCAACAAAAGCTGCATTGTCCCATACTTTCTTAGGAAACCTTACTATACTTTTAGTAATCTTACTTTTTTTGACCCCATTTTTAGCGTTGGAACGACTACCTGAGTTATGCACATCACCAACTGCTTTTGTCAAAGAAGTGACTAGGACAGGGACCTTATTCTTTTTAAGCTCTTGCTGCTCCCGTAACTCCCTTTCTTTCCCCTGTCTTTCCTTCTCCTTACGATCTTCAACAAGGCTTTTGAATGGTTCAACGTCAAACAGCTTGTTGCATAATCGTTCATTTTCATTTAGCAGCTTTTTCCGAAAGTCATCCAGATTGTACCATAACGACTTGTGGTTAGGAGGTAGCATCATGTGCATATTTGTATTGAATGCAATTCTATAAAGAGCAACAGTGGCTGCATAATGTCTAGCTTCCACTACAGTCTCTTGAGGAAATAACAGTCCTTTACCTGTTTTTTTATCGTACGATGGATCTGCCATCCGCACCGTTAAAGTTTCCTTTGTTTTCGGATCTGTGTACGAAAGGACTGCTATTGCTAACATACCTTTATCCCCAAGTTTTTTGATGTCATATTCAACTTTATTCCACTTCCTTTTTACTGTTAGTTCATGTAGTAATGTGTGTGGAAGTTTTCCTGTCCAACTTGTAGTATTGGTAACTTTGGCGCGGTTTGCTTTGAGACCTTGTTTCTGCTCTTCGGTCAATTCAGGCCTCAATTTTTTGCCCTTCTTATCCTTACCAACCTGCGGCTCGATTGGAGGTGAAGAGCTCTTTCCTTTACTCCCTTTTTTTGCCATTGACAAGTCGTCAAGTCTGTATGTTAGCATGTCTAGGTCTCTGAAAGCAGGACGACATCGTTTTAATTATCACTAATTCCGGGTAACAAATTTCAAATAGTAAAAAATGAACATAAACCGAAGCATAGTTTTTAAAAAGATAAGCGTGAACTCTCAATAGTCTGATTCAAACTAGTTGGCCACGATTCTTTACAATGAATCTCCAGCAACTTAGAAGTAAACTAGAAGGCAATACCAGCCTTAAACTGGTTGATGATAATGGCGAGCAAACAGAGGACATTTCGGTAGCTAAAAGCCTTCTGGTAGGTTCCGAAAGTGTACCACTTGATGAACTAACTGATTTTAAGGTTGATGAAACACAAATTCCTTTAAGAGTTGTTGTCCACTGTTGGATGCATAAAGATTCCAGTGCAGCCGACTACGTTGCAGATTGTAAGGCAAAAAAACTCACAAATATATCTTTCTTACAGAGAAATGATTTAGTACAATGGTTATCTGGTAAATCACAGGTATCGCAGTTCGTGACTTCCGGTGATGATAAAATGGAAGGTATTATACCAGATGGGGCAACTGAAAACAATCTTGCAGATGATGCAGTGCTATTGGAGATTCTTGCTCATGAAAGAAATCTTGTCGATCATAACTCTTCTCTGAGAGGTACCAAGCCTAGAAACTTCGGGTATTTGATCAAGGAGGCAGAATTGAAGCTTGTACAGCAATTAAAGTCTAGCAAAAGATCTAAACGTAATGATGGCGATTCCAAAAATTCGTCAAATAATGGGAGAGCCGTTCCCTCGAACGATCCCATTATTCTCATCCCATCTGCGGCATCCTCGATATTTACAATTAGTAACATCAAGCAGTTTTTGGAAGAATCACGGTATGTTCACCCCAGGGAGCTGCCAAATGTCAAGAGTGATTTAACAACTGTTGTCAAGAAGTTTGATCGTATATCAAGGCCTATTAAATTCCTGATAGTAAACAATACAAATTTATTCACGAAGCCTGAATACTGGAACCGAGTTGTGGCCATTTTCACTACTGGGCATGACTGGCAGTTCAACAACTACCAATGGTCGAATCCTGTAGAGTTGTTTCAACGTTGCAAAGGCTATTACTTCCATTTTGCTGGCGATGTCGTTCCAAAACATGTTAATCAATGGAATGTTCAAAAAATCGCACTAGACAAGAATAAGAGATTCAAAGACATTGAAGTTCTGCGCTTCTTTTGGAACATGATGGAGAAAGAGTTGTTGGCTCGCGGGTATTACTGATCGGACATTTTCTAATGATTAAACAGCATGTTTAATGCTATCGTACTATTGAACCTACATTGCTCTATAGACCATATGTACATTAAACGAACGGATTCATTTAGCAAACCCCACAATGACTAGCTTCTTCTTTCTGGTTTTCTCGTATGGAGCGGTTGTCTCTTGAAAATGTAAGCTTGTTCTACGCAGTGGAGGATACTCGACTTGTTTGGAATAATAACACAAAATAATATTAATTATGTACTGCCGCAAATGGCACGAGTAGAAACTCTTTATTTATATATCGCACTGTAGAGTGAGGGAGTTTGCAACTTCTGAGGTTTCGACTGCGTTTTTGAACTCTTCAAAACTGAGCTTACCATCTTCATCAACATCATTTTCCATGATTGTTCTGTCTACAATTTGCTGTAGTTGTTCATCTTCCAAGTTGTTACCCACCATGATCTTTAGCACGATGAACAACTCCCCGTTTGATATGTAGCCGTCCTTGTCGATATCATATATCTTGAATGCAAACCGCAATTTCTCTTCCTTGCCACTGCGACCACTGAATATCGATAGACTGCTAATGAATTCCTGGAAATCAATATCTCCGCTATTGTCTGCATCGAAGACTTCCATGATCCTCCCCGCCAAAGGATTAGACGAAACGCCTGGAATCGACATAAACTCATTTTTATCTATGGATCCCGAGCTATCTCGGTCAAGCTTCATGAATCTCTTCCTTAATCTTTCGATTTCCTCTCTTTCGACTGTTTTACTCGAGCATGTTAGTAAAATGATCCTAAATTGGTGCTAATAGTGCTGCTAACATACAGTTGGTATCCTCAAGCAACTCCTCTAAAACCTTCGAAGGTGCAGCTCCCATTGTTGCAATTTATGTTATATAATAGTAATAATGCCCTTCCGCCACGGGAGTATCAACTTTAGAATCTTAATAGTGGCTTACCATTGAGCAGAGTATTGCTATACATCGCCTAAATATACCTCGTTAGCAAGCGATGTCACAAAATTGCCCCTAGCGAAATAATATAAATTGTTACCCGGCGTGACAATGAAACGCGACAGCATCGGCTACATTACTACACAAACTGACTACAAAAACTAACTACTGATGTTTGCACTCTTTCTGTCGTGTTGATAACCGCGAGCGACACCCGCTAGACCGTCTTCTACTGTAGCACCATCTTCTTCGTAATTATCATCGAGGTAGTCACTGCCGAGACCCGCCCATTGACGAGATTGTAAATGTGCAGCCGAAGTGGAGACAGTATTACGTATTGTCAGCGTCGATGAGAACGTCTTGACCAAAGCTGACGATTTAGATGCCTCAACAGCTGACGGAAGTTCAAGCTCGAGGTGGTCGACATTCCTGAGCGGCCTGGAGTTGCTGACATATCTACCTGTGACAGCATCAAACTCTGGTGCCTCTTTATCATCAGACGGATCAGGTTCGTTAGATAGAGAATCCTCGATATTATTTTGTGCTTCTTCTTGAATTTGTCCAATTATTTGTTCAAAATTGACAAACCACTGGTTTGTCCAAACAACTTCAGGAGATAAAGCTAGCGTCAGCTCATATGGAGTGATTATCGGCTTAAAGTATTCATTCTGTTGATCTATAATAATACCACTCTGACTGCAACCTAGAATGCACCATACATCCACAGGTTCAAAGTTTGCAAGCTTTGCAACATTCGGCTTACCTACAACAAACATGTAGTGCTTTTTGTCGTTCCTGCGAATCAAGTTAATGAGTGTATTCATCATTTCCCTAGTATTCCTAAGAGAAAGAGTGTTAACTAGGATACCGACAGTAGCTGCGGTTCTTGCAACATGCATATATCTGTAGCGCCTCATCATAGAAGGGAAGGGGCCATTGGTAATCTTATTCTCTCTTGGCTCGTAGATAGAAACGGAGNGAAATTTTGTTGTTAGGAAGAGAAGGCGTGGATCCTGCGGCATAGTGATGTGAAATAGACTATACTTTTCATTTAACTCTTCATCACTCTCTATTACTTGATTCGCCGCGGTACTGTAGAGGTTCCTGTTATCCAAAGTAAACACATGGCACATGTTGCTGTTATCATTGGAGCTGTCTATAATCGCAGCAGATTCACCAAGTACGCCGGGATTAATGTCGCCGTAAATCAAGTTTGAGTAGCCCTCCGACTTTAACATGAGGTACAGACTCTTCATGTGGTGAGAATATGGCGCATCTGCCATCAAACAAACGTGCGAAGCAGCATTTGGGTGAAGTGCCTTGAATTCTTCAACGACGTTTTGAATATTCAAGTATGGCTTCCCAAATACATAAAGGACAGGTAAATTCTGTACGGGAGTTAAGCAGGCATCACCAAAATGCACAACAATATCTCCACCTACATGTTCAGAGGCAACCTCATCGACACAGCAGGGACTGTATGAGGTATCTGCAAGCAACCAAACACGTCTTTTAGTTTCAGAATCATCAGTATTACAACCCTTGCCACAGCAACCGCGACCTTCTTGCTCTGATTTGTTCACTTCGCAAAACGTCTCTGAGTCCTCATTATTAATCGCTTCTTCTAGAGCTCGTGCAACGATAGCGGAATCCAAGATGTATTGGTCAGGAAACTGCAGGGTAATTCGTCTGTATTCCTTATGCTGTTCGAAGAACTCCACCAAGTTCTCTATCGAAAAGTAAGCTTCTACTTCTTTTACTAGGTTGCTGCTCTCATTGAAATCTGGGCCAAAATATATGCTTCTATCGCAGAAATTATTTCCAAACTTTTGAAAGCTGAAAGTCTCATCAGTCTGATGAGTAGATAAAGATGGTGGGACTAAAGGAGCTTCTTCCATCTTAGTTTTTACCGTCTATGTTCCTTTTCTTTCTTTGCAGAGGAAGTGATGAGCTCTTTTGGATGAAGGAAGTTTTGAAGAGCGACGACTTAGTAAAGCGAAGAGGCGTACGCAAACAAAAAGAGAACAAAAACCTCAAGGGTTTACGCTATAGTCAGCAGCAGGTGCTCAAAGCCCACTACTCTACTATATCAGGATGAAGAACTTATGCAACATCACGTGATTAAATATTAAGAAGCAAAATTGTAAAGTCAGCTACACACTTAGCAATGACTAATTTCCTAAGCTCTGTAAAGAGAAAGCTTACGTTCATACCAGAAATGCAAGAAGTTCAATTGGGTGTTACGTGCGACATGCACGTTCATTTGAGGGAGGGCGACATGTCTGAGCTTGTGACGCCTACTGTGAGGGAAGGTGGTGTTTCTGTTGCATATATCATGCCTAATTTGCAACCGCCAGTTACAACGTTGGAAAGGGCTATAGCCTACAGGCAGCACCTTGAATCCTTGGCCCCTTCTACAACTTTTCTTATGAGCTTATACTTGACAAAAGAACTTACTCCAGAGCTTATACATGAGGCAGCTAGAATGAAAGTAGTACGTGGTGTAAAATGCTATCCAGCTGGAGTAACAACCAACTCTGCGGCAGGCGTGGATCCTAACGACTTTAGTGACTTTTATCCAATCTTTAAGGCTATGGAAGAGGAGGGTCTAATTTTGAATCTTCATGGTGAAAAGCCTAGTGTTGTGGGCGAAGATGAAGACATCCACGTCCTCAATGCAGAGGTTTCTTTTCTACCAGCACTGAAGAAGATTCACGATGCATTTCCGAAGCTGAAGATTGTGTTAGAGCACTGTACTACAGCAGCTGCAGTAGACTTAATTATGGAATTGAACAAGGACATTACTGACCCAAAAGACGTCATTGTTGCTGCTACCTTAACTGCTCATCACTTATACTTGTCCATTGACGACTGGGCAGGTAATCCAATCAATTTTTGCAAGCCTGTTGCCAAACTTCCAAGTGACAGAAGGGCGTTGGTTTCCGCAGCGATAAGTGGTAAGCCATTTTTCTTCTTTGGATCGGACTCTGCTCCTCATCCACTGGAAAAGAAAGCACAGCACGTTAATGTATGCGCAGGTGTGTACTCACAATCGCACTCTATCGCCTACCTTGCCCAGATATTTGCAGAGAAAAATGCTTTAGGTAAATTGCGAGACTTTGTCTCTACATTTCCTCTGGCTTTCTACGGTGTTAATGAAGACATTTTGAAATCTAAAGACGAAGTAGTTATTTACAGAAAGACCCAATACGTGCCAGAGACGATCAAGAACGACCGAGGTATAGTCATCGCCCCATTTATGGCTGGTAAGTCCATAGATTGGTGCACTAAATGGGTACATAAGTAATACAAGTATATTCTAACATTCAATCAATATATAGTGTGCTCCCTAACTATAATTAACTGACCTTGATTTTTCCGCGGGTAATTATTGATGGTCTTCCCTCTTGCCTTTAGCTCTCACTCCCCGCAAGAACCCAATCACACCCTCACCTTCATATTGGTACCCCAGGGCTTCCGCAACCATTTGCCCTGAATACCCCTCAGTCAACACCTTACTTAGATTCTTAAGTGCTTGAGCAAAGAATGGGCCCCGAACGCAGTCAAGAAGAGTTTGCTTGTTGTGACCAAGTTCAGTTGGCAAAAACTCGTAAAGCTTAGCTAGATGTGGCGAATCTTCTTCCATTGACTGAATATAGCTTACAACTAAGTCCTTGGTCAAAAAATCAGCTATGTTCTCGATGCTAAAGAATAAAAAACGCAACACTATTAGTATATGCAATTATGATCATGGAAACAAATAAAATATAGGTCATTTACTTACGGTTGCTGATCATTTTGTGGAGGTTCCTCTGGCGCATCTTCCATTGCAACGTCTTCATCTTGTTGCTCGCCCTCTTCGCCCTCATCTTCCTTCACAGTTAACAGGTGCTCCATCATGATAACGACGCTTTTGTCTCTATAGCATAGACCTTTCGAGTCATCTTCCGTAACCTTTTCTTGTAGCCAGAAGAAATACCTTTCTCCCGAGGAAAACAGCAAACAAAATACTCTTCCAGTCTTACATGACTCCAAGTGGATCCACTTAGTTTCTCCTGGGATCAAAATCAATTCAATTGGCTCTATTGCACGCCCTGGATACCGTTCTAGAGGTTTCCATACGAAATCATAAAACCCACTAGCTTCTGATGACGGGTTGATTGTAACTTCACCCTTACAAGCCTTAGGAGTGCATATTTTTGTATTCTCATCATACCCACAAATGCCTGCTCTGAACCGGAAGGTCACCATCATTTCTGACACCATGTCTACTGCTAGACCTATTGCTCCTTTGACTGGCTATTAAGTTCCATCCCTATGGCTTAATTTGCCACCACTCTAAATTATTGTAGTGGACCTCACTAAATACGTTCGCTACACAAATTCTACAAGATATCCTTGATCTCATCACTGCACAGCTAATAGAGGCTTACCGAGAGACACTATATAGTACTGCTTTCGGCCGAGTGATATCGTCCAAGTAGGAAGGTAAACTTATCACTACATCCACTCCCCCTTTTTGATATTTGCTCGATACATTCAACTAGCGCGGCCGTTTGAATATGTCTTTCGAATTCCCTCCTGAAGACGTCCGGGAACTTGTGAATGAGATTGCTGCCATCCTAACTAGAAGAAAGGAAACCGTCGCTATCAGCGAGGCCGCCTGTGGTGGTTTACTTTCAAGCTTTCTCGTTTCTGTTCCGGGAGCGTCACACTGGTTCCATGGCGGTACCCTTGTTTACAGTTTGAAATCTAGGCTTAAGTTAGGAGGTTGGTCCCAAGAAGACATTGAAAGTTACACAGGCCCTAGCCATGATGTTGCACTTAGACTAGCAAGGAATCTAAGATTTGAGCTAGGGGCTACTTATACTCTTTCCGAAACAGGATTTGCCTCTGAGTCGCAAAATCTCATCCCTAACCATGGCGATCAAGCTGTTGGGACGGTCTACTTCGGCATTTCAACACCGACAGATGACAAAGTGAGCTCCTTCCACTCTGGTAGTACCGATAGGTGTACCAACATGCGTGTGTTTGCAACCAAAGGCCTCGAGTTTCTGCTGGGTGTCCTCAGGGAGAGAGACACTACCAAGAACAATATTCCCGCTGACGGGGCATAAATCGAAGACGGCGCGTTAAAGATCCTGATTATATTGTGGTCAACACTAAAAACTAACGCGTAGATCGTACTAAATCTAATCACACATACCTAAAAGTAGGCCGGGCCCTCCTCACAGGGCTCTGTGCATAGTAAAAGCTGTGGGTTGTTTTGTAATAGGTTTCAGGCCTTAGATCAACCATAGGCGGGTAACCCATGTATATATAACTGTCAACACTTCGAATTTTCAAGGCAGGTAGAAAGAATATGCTTGATGACGTGATGACAACGTCCTATTGTTAACGTATATACGATATTATAACATTTTTAACCACATCTAACAGGTAATTTGATAGTGTTAGAAATTTGAGAACAGCTTTTACTTCAGCAGGACTGGGATGGGAGTGCGAATGAAGTGGGAACCTACAGATAGGCTAATATGTGCAAGAGTTATACGGTCTTTCCTACCATTAGAAAAACACCCCGACTTATATCTACAAGATAGCCACTTCAGAAATGTGTATATTGGGGATAAGCTTTACATCTTCGAGCAGACCAGTGATAAAAGATGGTGTAGGGCCTATCTTCTGGTAAAACCTTTGCCCAACGATTTTATCGCAAATGTGAAGCGATATTCGGTTAAGTTACCCAAGGAAAAGATCTCCGTAGTAATCTGTCCTCTGGCTTTTGTTGATAAACTATTGGACGAAGAGCTACCGTTAACCGACTTTCTGAGGTTGCCGGATGCATTGGAGGGTAGGCTGGATGTGGGAGACACAGAGTTGCCCGCTTTAAATGATCTAATTGACTCAATGGACACTGAAAAGGCCGAAGTCTTTGCCAAGTTTAAGAGTAGCAAGCCGATCAAACCGCCTTTTCCTTACTTTAGGTTGAAAGAGAAAGGGTTATCTGAAGAACTTGTGGTACTGCTATCCCAGCTTTGCTCACAAATATTCTCTGCTTATTCTGTTGGCGACTTTGAATTGTATGAGCGGTTAACACGGCTTTACTATCAATTGGATGATATAAGGCTACAAGCTGAATTAAAACTTGGCACTGAAGAAGAGCAACACAAATCGATAAAAAAGGCTGTTGCACTAAGCGCCAAGATCTCAAGATTTTTATATGCCAAGGCCCAATCTTGTCATCTGGATGGAGACTCATTCGCCAGGTGGAACTCTACTGAGCATGGCGCTATTTTAACGAGAAATAGAGATACGGGTAAGTTGTTGAACTATGAATCTACCTCACCACATGTACTAATGCTTTCTACAATTTTGTTGGCATTATCACCTAATTTTCCGGTCTCGAATGTTACTGAGTTTCAACTGAACGTTCCTAAAAACGAATCTCTTGATCCTATTCCTCCAGTCCGCTTAATAGTTGATTTTGCGGATGTTGTCTGTGCCCCTGAATATAAAAGTACATTCAATCACGTATCTGCATACATGTATCTGCGCACAGGGAAGAAGAGATTAACCGAGCCCTACACAGTGCATATAAATGCAAAGGACGAGATGCTTGTGGAGAATATTTCTTCTGCCCTGTTTAGTAATATACCAGCATCGGAAATTGAAAACTCCAAGATATACCTTGTTGTCGAGCTAGTCGAATTAATCCAGAGCTCAGAAGAGAACGATGCTATGCTTTTTGTTGAGCCTTCTCCTGATGTCCCTAGATTTGTATCCTCTTCTGGTGGAATGAATACGCTCAGAAAGGGCATAGCTGTTGGAGTTACTGACATTGCAAGCGTTTTCACTAGGAGTAAAAAATTGAAAGACTATGACACGCCCTTACAATTCAAAATAAATTTGTATGGTTCATATTTTACGGAAAAGGACTTAGCAAAGCTTCAGCAGAAACAGCCGGGTTCCAGCAATAGCAAGAGCCTCCAGTCGTCAAAGAATGCTGGTTGCAGAAACGACGGGTGGGGTGGGTTAGTTGAAAGAATCATAAGTGATTCAGATAAAGGGATTGCAGTCAATCCTAGGGCTCAGTCACTAAGTGTTATTATGAAAGAGATTAAAGATACCAATATATTTTTACCCACGAGAGACATATGGAACAACGTTATTGATACTATACCTCCATCGTTCTATGATTCATATGCAACACCCATGGACCGCATCTACTTAACGATAGGCAAGGTGCGTTTGTGCAACATAAATGTACTTGAATCTAAAGTCCACAATGTCACAATTGTTATAACATCAACTAACCGAAATATACTTTTCAGAAATGGCGCCAATGAACAGCCGTCAACCTCTTGGAAGTTTATTACAGTAAGACCAGGAGAATCTATTGGCGAACGTATTAGAATTGACGGGGTATCTAGTATGGGAGAAGAAGAAACACTAAAACTTTCTGCATATTGTGGTACCTTAATTGCTAAAGCCAAGTTCTACATAAAGAAAGGCAACCAGATACTTGAGTATAAAAAGTTTTCCACATTCCAATTGATGTCAGCTAAAAATAGCCCTATGGTGGAAGTTGAACTCGCTACGGAATATATTGGACAGACCTATAATATGGAACGGTATGTTTATGATCTCTTAGTACCTTGGAGAGAATTAGATTTGTCTGACGAAAGTCTTACTGAGAACGGTGAAAACTCCATTATCTCAAAGATATTAGCTTTGAAGAGAATAGACCTTTCCCAGCTTGTTAAGTACTTTGATCCTATATTAATGAGGCTGCTGGAGATCCTTCATTTAGTGTTTGTTACAAAGGGAGAAACCATGTCTCTCACCGTTAAAGATGGCGCTATTTCTGCTTTAATTCAATTCATAGACAAAGTTATTGTTCGGCAGACAACCTATAGGCACCTGTTTACAAGTTTTATTGAAAGGTACAGCTCTAGACAGGAAGCACTACCCCCAGTCGCTGGTGGCATCTTGGTGGCTCTCACACGACAATTTTCACTTCCTGCTTCGGATTGGGGATACATTGGCAGAGCGACTTGCCGTACATACGCCTATTTGATTAGACTGGCACTAGCCTCTGCTTCTGAGAGTAAGGAATTGATAAGAGAATCACTGGAGACCTTGGTTACGGGCATTTTCAACTTTTTTAGAGTTACCAAGGATTCTATCCTAACCGACCAGACCTCTGTACTAGACGTCTTTGACCTAGTTCTATTTGATATCAAGAATTTTTTCACCACCTCACAGTTGCTAAACTTCTATTTTAACTTATTTACAGTTTGTCATGAGAAAGAAGTATCCTCTGGGATGCATAAGAAGGTGCTCTCCCCAAAGGAACAAAAATATGTTTGCATCAAATTATTGCTTTTAAGGCGGATGCTTGAGAATGATGTTATGAAGGAGTTTATTTTTAAAGAAAACCAACATGAAGAGAATGTTTTATTATTCCAAGAGAAAGTTTTCGAATGGTGTGCCCAGCCATTCTTAAAAGAACCGTCAACTATAGATATCAACACAATCAGATTGGCAAATGGTGCTATATACCGTTTATTTGAAAGTGCTAAAAACCAGCGAGTCCAAAGGAGTATAGTTAGGCTGATCCCTACCATTTGCCGTTTTTTCCTACTAATTTGGTCACATTGCAAAGATACAGATCAATTCAAAGAAAGGAGGTCCTTCACTCAGCTCTTCCCAGTATCTCTCCCTTTTCAAATTATGACAGTGGACTCGGTTATTAATGGTGAAATACTTGTAGAACCTTTAATGGAGTTAGCCGGTATTTTAAGTGTAATGACTAAAATTGCGGAGGGGCTATATGGCGAATTTGCTTCTTTTACAAAAATTATGGATGACGGTGCTGGCGAACCCCTCTTCAACACCTCTTTTTACATTTCAAGATTTACTAAAGAAGATATATTAGCCACTGTTCATGTTGTGAAGTTGCTTATTGGCGATAAATACTATCCAGCTAAATGTTGGCTGAGCGTTAATGCTCTACTAATTAGAACTGCTGCTGTCCTGTTAGAGCTGTACAAGGACCTTATGATACAATACAACATCCCAGATATACATTCCGAACAAAACTTGTTTGACTTTGATTTATGGACGAAGTACTTGAAAGCACTTTTTTCTTTATGCAATAGCGAAGTGTCAAACTCCACTTCTCTTTCTGAGCTATCTCGTAAGGCAGCATTTTTCATTACTGGTGACATTAGAACACGTTTAGTGAAAACAGTCGAGCAGTGCTGGGGCGCTCTATCTGCATCCCCCGTCGACCTTGAAATGCAGAAAAGGTTTGGTGTTGGTAAAGTGGGTGGATATCAAACCGTGTTAATGAGGAACAACGCACCTTTAGTAACAGAAATGGTGTCAACCGCCTTCCAAAGACATTCTGAAGCCCGTAGAGTAGGGGCATGTTTAATATGGACTAGTTGTGTGGGAGAATGGACATCAGTACAATCGCTGACTGGTGCAAGTGAACAAGCAATATCTGCACTATACAACGCATATCACTTAGGTAGAGATATACTCTCGAAAAGAAGCATCACAAACTTCTTTACGTCGTTGTTGCATACAGTCCATGTAAAGTTCGATGATGAAGCATTTAATGAAATAGTAGCCTTTGTGTCTACGATATCTGCAATGGTGCATGTGCTATCGGAGATGAATGAACTTCCGGTAGGAGAGGAATTTGATGATATGCGAACTGCCAATCAACTAGTAATCTTTGAATACCTAATGAGTGCAAAAAAACCAGAGCACTTCCACAAGTTAATCAATGAATTGTTTATACACAATATCAAGAAAAAAGACTACGTTCAAGCTGGCTTGACTCTTGAACTACTGGCTTCAACATATGAATGGAGCCCTAACGACATCTTACCAGCTCTCAGACACCCACCACTACCCGAACAATCGTCCTTCGAAAGAAAAGAGCATCTTTATAAGGAAGCAGCACGTAATTTTACTAAGGGACTTAAGCTAGAGAAAGCACTGGCGACCTATAAAGATTTGGCAACAGCGTACGACAAAATTAACTACGACCTAGATGGTCTTTCATATGTCCACGAGAAAATCGCTACTATTTACCGTGATTTACAGAAGGTTGACCGGTTGGTACCGTCATATTTTAAAGTTTCCTTCATTGGTTATGGCTTTCCAACCTCTTTGCGTGGAAAGTCGTTTATATATGAAGGCTTACCATTTGAACACCTTACATCTATACACAAGCGATTGATGAAGCTTTACATGGGTACCAAACTAATATCCTCACAGGATGAAGCATCGAAATTACTTTTAGAACCCCCAGCGGGAAGATTTTTGCATGTAACCGCTGTTGAACCCCTATTCAATATCTCTGAAGAATATTCTCCTAGAGACACGAAGAATAATGCCAACAATAAGATCCGTAGCTACATCGAGAACCGAAACCTAAAGACTTTTAGCGCTTCCAGGCGTCTCCCTGGTGCAACCTCAGTACTGGACCTCTGGGTTAGAGAAGTCATCTATGAAACCGTGTCAACATTCCCAACACTGATGAATAGGTCTGAAGTTACTCGGATCGAAGAGAGAGATTTGTCTCCGATTGAAAACGCGATCCGCTCACTCCAAAGTAAGATACAGGAGTTAACAGGCTTAGAAGATATGTGCTACAAGATACTGCGCGAGAATGGCGATAGTAGTAACCTATTCAACGAGCTATCTCGTGAGTTGACAGGTACCATTGCTGCCCCAATTAACGGTGGAATTGGCGAATATAGGGCATTTTTTAAAGTAGAAGGAGAAAAAGTTAAGGAAAGGCATTTAATAACGCTTCGCTCACTATTCAATGAACTAGCGAATGTGGTAAATCGCTGCCTTGCCCTCTACCAAGGAATGTGTCCTGGTGAAGTCCGTGAATCTTGCCAAGCAATGTGTGAGCAATTTGCGATTAACTTTGCTGATGAAATCAAAGCTAATGTAGTTGAGGTACAAAAAAATGAATTGGCAAGCAGTATAAAGTCAATAAGCACAAACAAATCTGATAAATGATGCTCTTATAAAGCTTGTAATCATTCTCTGTTTGTTATTATACACTATATCGTTACTACTTAATCAGACTTTCACGTATAAAGCGATTAGCTTACTATCATGTAGCTCGTTTTCTTGTTAGTTAGAACTAAAATCCTAAACAGTGGAGCAATCAACGTGGAGAAGTAAAACATCCGTAAGCCAGCGAAATAATCATGTTTAGATCGGTTCTACGTACCAATACTCAGTGCTTAAAATTTTTGAGTGCCAGCAGTAAGCTCTCTCTCACAAAACCATCATTTGTAACACCTTTACGTTTCTATTCTTCGTCCCAATTGACTAGAGACGAGGTTACTAATAGAATTGTTAACGTTGTTAAAGCCTTTGACAAAACTACTGCCTCCGCAGAAATTTCTGAGAAGACAACATTTGCTAATGATTTGGGTTTGGATTCCCTAGATACCGTTGAATTATTGGTTGCTGTTGAAGAGGAGTTCGACGTTGAGATCCCTGACAAGGTTGCTGATGAAATTAAGTCTATTGGTGATGCAGTTGAGTATATTACCTCTAATCCAGAGGCTAACTAAGATGTCCAATGACTGTAACTCGTGATTCTGTTTATACATGGCAATAGTAATTGTTATATAACAATAAGCTGTTTGCCTTTTATCTTACTTGAATATAAACTGTTGGCAGATTGCTTCCAACACCTATTAACACCAAACATTCAAACTCTATATGTGGTATACGTACTATATATATATATATATATATATATATATATATTAGGGTATTGTAGCATGAACTATATATGCACTATCCTGACTGTAATGTGTTGATAGCTACGATTCTTTTTCTATAATATAAGCGAGAGAATTTGGTCATACCGTAAGAGTGGTTAGACTTCTCATTTACATCTTATGGAAAGGTGAGGTCAGCATAGTGTTTGAATAATCTGTTTTAAACACGCTGCTGTTACTGTTCTAAACTATTCTATTGTATATAAAGCTGGTATCCTAAAAAAAACCTACTCCTTGTTATACATACATAATAAACAAAAAGTTCAAGACTCTAAAGTAGCAAGGTTTTGTCCCAATGAGTGACCCTAAGGATGAGAAAATCTCCGAGGTAGAAATTAATAAGCCTTCAGAAACTAACGGGGAGGAATCACTTCAATTTGATGCAAAGTTTGGTGGTCAAGTCATTCCAGATATGCATCCTGAATACATCAGCGCAGATTCAGAGTTAACGCAAGAGATGCCTGATGATATTGAAGTTATTGACTTAGTTCATCTTAAGATTCGATCCTTGGAAGCATTGAATCTATTGAGGTTCTCAAGGCTTAAGCGCCTCTATTTGAGACAGAATTTGATTGAATCCATCAGCGAAGTGGAAGTGCTTCCAGCTGACACCCTTGAAGAACTAGACCTCTACGACAATAGGATCAAACACATATCCAAGCATGTCAATAAACTAGTGAACTTAAAAACTTTGGATCTCTCATTTAATAAGATTAAACACATTAAAAACATAGACAAACTAGTTAAACTAGAAAGGCTATATTTCGTGCAAAACAAAATAACTACTATTGAGAACTTGGAAACGCTTACTAACTTGGTGAGCTTGGAGCTTGGAGGAAACAATATTACAGACATAGGAGAGACATCCTTCAAAGGACTTTCCAACTTAGAGGAGATTTGGTTAGGAAAGAATGCCATCAACAGACTAATTAATTTACAATATTTAAAGAACTTGAAGATCCTTTCGATTCAGTCTAATCAATTAAAAAAGATTGAAGGACTAGAAGAACTGGAGAACTTAGAGGAGCTCTATCTTTCTCATAACTTTATTGAGAAGATAGAAGGCCTTGAGAAGAATACAAAATTAACTACATTGGATATTACTTCAAACAAGATTACTAAAATTGCTAATATCAATCACCTGAAAGAACTTACTGATCTATGGGCTTCTTACAATCAAATTGACCAGACGTTTGAATCATTAGGTGAGGAGCTGAAGCAACTTCCAGTGTTGGAAACTGTATACTTTGAAGGCAATCCCATCCATACAAATAACACAACAACCTACAGAAGAAAATTGGTTTTAAATCTTGGCCCATCCTTACAGAAGATTGATGCAACCTACATAAGAGGATAATATTTGTTCCTTATATAACTGATTAGACTTTGGTATGCTGTACGTTTCAAGATTAAACCAAACCACGTGACTAAAATAAATCTTGTTTGAAATGTTCTTCTTTCGTTCCTTTTACAGATGACGACAAGCAGCGGCTACGAACTAAAGCTGGGCAAGTCGTGCTAGAAATGCTTCTAACTTTATCATCTAGTGGCCGCTGCATAGCTAAAAGACTTAGAGGAATTTCTCAGTTACGCTATCTATCAAAGTACGAGGCTTCAAATAGCGTTACACATGTATCTCATGATGTTTCTACAACTCAAAAACTCTATCTGACTGATCCCATCTCCCCCGGGTCTGTATTCTTTCTACCAAATGGTGCTAAGATATTCAATAAGCTAATACAGTTTATGAAATTGCAACAGCAGAACAAATTTGGCTTCAGTGAGGTTGTAACTCCTCTAATATATCGGAAAAGTCTTTGGGAACAGTCAGGACACTGGGAAAACTACAAAGAAGATATGTTCCGAGTAGAAGGACATGATTGCTCCAAAGAAGAGTATGGGTTGAAGCCAATGAATTGCCCAGGTCATTGTATTGTGTACAAGAGATTTGATAGGTCTTATAGCGAATTACCTTTGAGGTTTTCAGATTTTTCTCCCTTGCACAGGAATGAAGCTTCTGGTGCTCTTTCGGGTCTTACAAGAGTACGCAAATTCCATCAAGATGACGGCCATATATTTTGTACTGCAGAACAAGTATATCAAGAAATTGAAAAGTGTTTACAACTTGTGGATCTTTGTTACAAGACTGTTTTTCCACTTGTCAAAGATCCTGCTAAGTCAAAGGTCTACCAGCTTCGCTTATCTACTCGCCCTACAAACTATGTAGGAGAAATTAGCGTATGGAACCATGCAGAGGCTGTCCTTAAAGAGGTTCTTGAGAATTCTGGCCAGGAATGGTCTGTTAATGAAGGAGACGGCGCTTTTTATGGCCCCAAAATTGATATCACAATTAATGACCATACAGGTAAGTCACACCAGGTTGCTACCATACAGCTAGACTTCCAATTGCCTGAGAGATTCAACTTGAAATACAAGGATCAGGATAATAATTATAAGCGACCAATCATGATCCACAGGGCTGTCTTTGGCTCTGTAGAAAGATTTATGGCCGTTTTAATGGATTCAAATAAAGGTAGTTGGCCATTTTGGTTGAACCCTCATCAATGTATGGTCATTCCAGTAAACACTGCCAATCCGAAAATTCTAGCCTTGGCGGAGGAAGTGGTTTATAAACTCCGTGGTGACAATTTCAAACCTAGTGAACCTATTCCATTGAACGGATATCACTTTAATGTTTCCATGGATTCCAGAGAAGAGTCAGTGAGTTATCGGACACGAGATGCAATTGAAAAGAAGTACTCGTATATAGTCTTAATAGGTGACAAGGAGGTGTCACAAGGGAAACTTGCAGTAAGAGAGCGTGGCTCAAGAAAAGTGGAGATGATGTCCCTGGATCAGCTCTACGAAAGATTTTGTGCCCTAGAGGATAGTTACAAGTAAAATGCATGTATATAATAAAAAACTTGTAAATACACTAAACTGCGCTGCTATATAATAACAGTTACTGAATTTATATTTTTTTAATATTGTATGTCAATGTATACAGTGGTTCTAAGTCTTCGATGTTGTTAGGCCATATGTTTTCTGGAAGATAGTCACCATGCTCCATTAAGAACATTTGCCTTTTCTTGAGATCACCTACTGTTAACTGATGTAACTTCTCTTCACAAGTTTGAATAATGCTACGCATTTGTTTTGCTAATGATCTTCTTCTCTCTACCTCCTGTAAAAGATGCTTATAACTATTGAGGAAATTCTCATAGAAAACACATAGTTCACGAATTTTATCAATATCTTCCATGCATGCATGCTTAAAGCTTGTTATCAGCTCGTAAATTCCCGCAAAAACTGTCAGATATTCTTCGTATTTTACAAGATCTGAAACCACCTTTTCCATACATGTTTTTACCTGTTGTTTCTCCTTTTCTTTCTTCTCTGCCTTAGCGTAGATGTCCTTAGCTATCTCCTCAATTTCTGCCACGGCATCATCTAAGACGCCCATAATACTGTCCAATTGTTCATTATCTTTCGTAACAACCTTCAATAATTCCTTGCTCTCCTCTTCTGGTATCATGTTAGATTTCAATAAGGCACAATTATCGTAGTGATCCGTTAATGACTTCAAGACGTCAACAAGCTCTTCTTCCAGTGTGCTAAGAGAACTGAGCGACTTCTCCGAATCAGCAAGGAAGTCCACGCCCCCAAAAAAAGTATTAAATTCTTGCTCTAGTTTTCGAACCCTGCTGTTCAATAGTTGATTAATTACTTTGTCCATTAGTGCTTGGTATTGTGATTTAATACTCGCGACTTGCACATTTATAACGTTTAAATCCGTAAACCTTTCATTTAAGATATTCACATTATCCATAGATATGAAATCTAGCAAAGTGGCACCATCATTCCCTAAGACATTTCTAGTATTCCCAAGCGCATCAAATTTCGATAAAATGTCTTCCTTGGACTGTTGCATGTTTTTGGACAAATTATCTAAAACAGCCTTTTCCCAGTCACCACCCAGAAGCCTGCTTCCGATCATTTCCCTCAATATACTATCTGACAAGCTTTTAGCTTGAGTACATATGCAACTAAAAGTGAACTGCATCTTTGATATTACCTTCTGCCATTCTGACACTTTTTGCTGTACGCTTGCAATAGAATTCTGGGATGTTTGGCACATTGCTTGCGCACTTGAAAGCGTTTTTTGAGCATTCTCCCAGTACTTAGTAATTTCATCACCTCCAGTCATCTAAGCTGCCCCTTATTTTGAATCCTACTACACACTATTACTAGTGTTTTATGTGCTTCCATGCCCTTTAAAGTTATTTGTGCCAACATGACTTTTTTAAAAATACCATATTATCAACAGAGCGATTCGAAAGAACAAGGAGAAAAGAACGAAGATCAGGGCGATGTCCACCCGTTATAAGAAGCAGCGTGTAGAATCTCCAGCCAATAATGGTATTTCACAGAGTATGAAAGCGAATTATGGGATAGGTGCCAAACTAATGGCTAAAATGGGCTATAGGGAAGGCGATGGTCTTGGTAAAGATAAATCAGGAACCACTGCACCTATAGAAGTCCAAATACGACCTCAAGGTATGGGGCTTGGAAGTTTTGCAACATATGAGAGTGATACTGGATCTGAGTCTGAGGAGGAGAGCATATTAGGTATAAAGGATGGCATTGCTTTTAAAGCCAGTGGTGTTGTCGATAGCAACACTAAATTAATGGAAAATATTCTCGTATTGAAAGAATTGCAGGTTACTTTGCCTTCAAAAGTGCAAGATAACCTGAAAGATGTTGGAGCTCTCTCGGCCAGCCAAGTAGAGTCTGTCAGTAGATGTATTGCGGAACTTAAAGATGTTACTGACAAAATAGCCACACTGAAGATGCGTGAGAAAGGCGTGCAGGAATCACTCAATGAGCTACAAAGGTCTTTGTCAGTGGAGGAAAATATAAAAAGTACACTACTTGATCAGAAACTGCCTTTAATTGGTAAGATTAGCACCGTGCTGGCATTAAAAGTTGATGAACTCGTTGATAAGCTGTGCGCTAAATGTATAATGGATTATTTCAAGTCCACCGAGGACTGGAACGTTTTAGACCCTTTTGATAAGCATTACGTTGAAATCTCATCTGTAGTGGAACTATTGCAGTACTCTATGTCAGTTAACGAGTGGGAATTGAACAGAACGCAGACTGCAATATTTGACATCATATGGGTTAGATTGAAGGGGTATTTTGAAAATATTGACATTAGTAACGCTAATGCGTTAATTGGAATTCTTTTGGATTACAAGGATATTTTGGCTTTCTTAAATTGTACAGATTACGTTTTTGGAACTGTGTTAACTGAGTATCTACTGCATCTTTTGCATAAGTGGGATATTGGTACTCATTTAAAAAATGCATCTACTATATCGGATCTAGCTACCATCATGCCCGATAACTACAAAAACAGGATAAAAAGGGAGCTGCAGTCAAAATTCACCAGCTATTGTAGTGATTGGTATCATCGTGACTCCCCGCTAAATGATGATGATTTTAGCTTTCTCATTTCAGTAATTGGCAAGGAGAGCTTCTATGAAATCAGCTCAAGGAACTTTACCAGTAACTTTATTAATCAGCTTTGGGATAAGTATTATGACCCCACTTACGAATTGGAGGATCCCAGCTGTGATGACGGCTGTCTATATTTTATAAGAAAACTACGACAAGCTCGGATGCTGTTTGAGCAGGACACATATGAAACTATACTAAGCGCAGTCTTTAACGGAATTCATAAGGTTTTGTTCCAGTGGCAACTTTTCAGCGAGAATACATTTGAAGAAGCGCTTGACTGGTTTGAATGGTTAATACAGGCTGGTTTCCGACATCCGACTGGCTTTGAACAGGAACAGATAAACAAGACTAAGGAATACTTGGCTAATCCCGGCGTACCAATCCATAACGAACTTTTGAATCTAAAAGATGAGCTAGGCCTTACTGTATTACCAGAAGTGACACTAGAGAACATCCCAGTGAGAAAAGTCACCGCCACGTTTAAAGATGTTTTGCAGGACTATTGTGACGCCCACGGCCTGTTACTCAGCAAAGATGAAGGTGGACATGCCACCCTCCAATTCTATGGAAAAACGATTGTTGTTCCAAGCTTTAGTATATCTTCTTCCTTTAGTACTCTAACGGTTGCTATCAGTGAGGATATATTATGGGTGCAGGGCAGGGACGGCGCTTTTGCACCGACTTACATATACGAACTACAACGACTAACAAAGGGTTGATAAACATAACATTTAGGTATATACAGGACAACGAACATTTCGCCTACTTGAGGTGTATCATTGAAATAGAAGCAACCAGACATTTTAAGTGGATGTCGAGGTTTCAGTAGCAACAGCCTCAGCTTCGTCTCCCTGGGCGACAGCACTAGTGCTAGATTCGCCATGTTGCTCCGCATGCGCCTTGCTTGCCTCCTCTTCATCCTCTAGTTGTTTAGCATAGTGCTCTGGATATTTTCTGAAGCACTCTTGCATAGCCTGGAACTTCTCTACACATTCAATTCCTCTTGGTTCCTCTGTAGAGTACACAAAACATGAAAACGCTGCCTTGAACTCCTCGCCACAGGGCCCATGTGCCATTCCCCCTAGACATGGACAGTCCCAATTGATCTCGCCTGTGTCAGGATTGTATGCTGCTTGCTGGCTATCTTCCTCTGGCGAACCCCCTGCCCTTGAAAGTTCCTCATCTTCCCCCCCAGATAAAGGTTGCTCCTTATCAACCTTTTCAAGGTTCTCGTAGCTTTCCTCGATGACCTTTACCGGTGGCTCACCGTCTTCTGCAACTATTGTCTCCTCATTAACATCTGCAGGAGACTCTTGCGACTCTTGCACATGTCCTCCTTCAGATTGTTCAACCGCCCCTTGCTCTTCGAGCGCAGCCATAACAGAGCTTCCCTCATCACGCACTTTCGGAGCGGCAACAGGCACCTCAATAGAAGCCTTAGGCTTGTTTGAGCGTGGGTAAATGAAATAAATGGCTCCCAGGGTCACCACTGCTCCAAGTATAACAGCAGATAAATCATCTTCGTAGAAAACAGAACCTGCCTTCTTATTTGGCGACGTGGAAAATTTCACAAAACGTTGCCTTGTATAGCCAAGAGGGCGTCTAACTGTCTTGTTCACCAATTGGGCAGATAACCTCCTAAACATATCTGTTTCTCGACTCTTTAAGCTCAGAATATCCTTTGTCCAGCTTGCTTTGAGCGTGAATGTGTAAGTTGATGATAAATAGCAAAATTAGTATAACGGTGTAGGGAAAAAAATAAGGCGCTAAAGGAAGTTGTACAAAGGAAGTAACCAAAACAACAAATCACCTTGAAGTCTCGTCTAGAAAACTAGTCCGTGGTTCTGAAGATATCCTATTGAGTTCAAGTACGTGCTGAAATGAAAATATATGGTATTTCTATCATTCGCAACAATAAGGACAAGACCTTAGAATTGTGCAGCGCAAAGGATTTATCACAATTTGGCTTCTTTGAGAGAAATGGCGTATCCCAGTTCATGACGTTCTTTGGGGAGACTGTGGCAGGTAGAACTCAGCCCGGCCAGAGGCAAAGCATTGAAGAGGGAAACTACGTTGGCCACGTTTACAGCAGAGCAGAGGGAATTTGTGGCGTCTTGATTACCGACAAGGAATATCCCGTTAGGCCAGCATACACATTATTGAACAAGGTCCTCGACGAATATATCGTTTCTCACCCTCCACTAGAGTGGAAAGATGTCACCGAGACCAGCGCAAGTTTGAAGATGAACGAGCTAGAGACCTACTTGTCAAAGTACCAAGACCCTAGCCAGGCAGACTCTATAATGCGTGTCCAACAAGAACTTGACGAAACAAAGATTGTTCTTCATAAAACTATTGAATCCGTTCTTCAAAGAGGTGAAAAGTTGGATAACCTAGTTGACAAGTCTGAATCGCTATCCGCATCTTCACGTATGTTCTATAAACAGGCCAAGAAGACAAATTCTTGCTGCACTATAATGTAGTTAGTCTACGTTGAGTTATATCATGGACACTAGTGTCAAAAGGGTTTTATGTATATGAATTGTTGGCACTTCGTCAGAACCTATAATTATATATAGAGAGTCACGTTGCAATGACTCGCTCTCTAGTTTTAGACCTTGTTGAGACTGGTAGATATAATAGATACATCCAAACAAGGCAACCTAGTTGCCCAATCGAAAGTAATGTCTTATCTACTTGCTGTATATGTTGAATTTGCTGTTGAGATGAGCTACTGCTGCTATGCGTACTTAGTGATGTTCCTTTTGGATTCAAAGGCTTAATACCCTCGAAAGCAAGTACAATGCATTGAACATATTTCAAAAACCAGTATGAATCAATACATATTATCGTGATAGATGAAACCAAGTGATAGGGACCCTGAAGAGGATGTGAATGTAACGCAGCCTAAGCTGCCTAGTTTGCCTCCATTGCAAACCAACGCTTTAGAAAGTAGCGATCATTGGGCACGAATTGCGTGGACGCCTGTCAAAGATGAGCGTCAACAAACACCATATAGGGGCAGGATATCCCCTTCGAGCACTTGTTCAAGGAACTGCAGGCCAACACCCCCACCACTTCCTCGAGAATTACCGTCATCTCTTTCTTCGAATGTTTCTCTTTCTCCTGAGACGCCAATTGATAGGGGGTTCTCTGCCAGTCCTTCTCTTACAAGGGCGGCTTTTGAGGATAGTTCTTTCAAGGCAGAAGGTAAACAGGGGAATTCTAACTTCTATACAGTAGGGGAGGAGGATATATCAAGTGCAGCAGAGAGTGTGAATTCACACAATAGTGGGGCGCGCACGGATACGTCGACATCGTTAGTTTACTTGTCACCTTTTGTGGGTGATTCATCGTCCGAAATAGTCAGGCACTCACCCCCTGTTAAGCTTCCTCGCTCAGTGACTACACAAGAGGGCAGCGAAACCCCTGATATTATCTATGATGATGAGCTTTGCATTGATGGGAACTTGCAGAACGCCGCTGCACTCTGCGAAGGGGGCGTGGGTACGGACAGGAAACATACGGCGGTGAAGATTTGGTCACCTGAAGAACACTCAGCTCCTGTCAGCAATACAAACTCTCTTAATGGAGAAATTGCCGAGATGACTGAGTTTTTACGAGGTGCAGCTCCTGTACATCCCAGCAGGCTGCGGATGGTGAGCGACCATACCTTTGTCGAAAGCTTGAGTAGCGTGTACTCCAACTCTAGCTATGCATTTAACGAGTATAAGCGACCTGGAAGTTTTTGTTCAGTGGTTGGCGGAAAGCCGCTAGAGCATATTCCGAGTGTGAATGTACCGACACAGGTTTTCAGCATTGAACTTTTAGATGAGGAGAAGCTGTACCTCTGTCGTTCGGTGCATCGGCTGTCGGACATTTATGAGTGGTTGTTGAAAATATACTTTGAGTGGTTCACTGAGTACATTTTTGGTAAAATTGAGTTTATTCAGCTAGTGCAACTATTACTGGAATTCCAGCTACCTAATACGTACGAGCAGGACGTGGTTGATAGGAATGTTGACCGAATTATAGAATCTTTGGTGCTGCAAGGTGCTGTGCGTTTTGAGCCTAACCCACAAGAGGTAGGGGAGGATGAGGAGCACACGATTATCGTTTCTTCAGTGGTAGTGCAAGGTATCTTTACCGATCTTCTTCCATGCTATACATATGATCATCAAAAAGGGATTTCTGAGAGTTACAGTTACACCTGCCACTGTAGGAGCTGTCCCGCACAACCTCTAAGGGAAACCAGGCCGATTATAAAAATATCAGATGTGATAAGCAGGCCTGTTGGGCTGTGGACTGATTATTGGAAGTTGACGGAAGAAGAACTTGCTGATATCAATCCGAAGGAGATCATGCGGCAGAGCTTTATTTTTGATCTCATTGTACTGGAGGAGAAATCTTTAAACCTTGCTAACGCCGCAGTAGAGATATATGGGGCCCAGTTTGATGCAAGCCTTTTACCCAATGACCCGGATTTTAGGTCGTTGGCGTTTGACATATTTTGTCCGCTAATTGAGCTACACAAAGGATATTTATTATCACCCATATTTGGCAAGCTGCAGTCTAAGGGTAAGTTCATTGACGGTGTTGGTAGAATATATCTGAGCTGGTGCACAGAGGCCCAGCCACTCTATTTGAAGTATGCAGATTCAATGGCTGCAGTTCATGAGATAATTAATTGGGAGAAATCTCGTGGAACTAAGTTTGCAGCATGGTTGAAGAAGATGGATGACTCACCTGAAATAACGAGGACAAAATTGTATCATGATGTCGTTTTCTTTGGTGGATTTTTTAAGTCTTTACAGAACATTCCTGTAACTCTTCGTTCCATTTTGAAATGTACTGATCAATCAATGGATGATTATGAATATCTAACTATGGCATTACAAAAAATAGAGGAACTAAGCTCATTAGTTGACCAGGCCCATGGCAGAGCCATTGACCAAAGGAAATTGGTTAGATTTTCACGCCAGTTAGTTGTTACCAGCAGCAGTGCTGCAATTGGTTATGTTAATATTTATACACAGGCATCTCCTCTATCATTGCAAGAGAAACTGCATTTAAAGCTGGCAGATAAAAGTAGAAGAATTTTGAAAGAGGGTTTAGTATATAAGAAACGTGATTTATGGCTGGAACCCTCTCCCACATACGTGCTGCTGATGGATAACTACTTTCTTATGACGGAAGTTATTCATAGAGGCACTGAGAAAAAATACAAACTCTCGGAACGACCCATACCCATAGATTACTTGAGTTTGGAAACCAAGGAGGATTTAAAACTGCCAAGTTCGAGGTCTTCAGTGGACAAGGAACATAATGTGGCTCATCAAACAAGCAACGCCTACCTGGCCTTGTCACCTTCTCCTGCAAAGCCTTCCCTAAGCTCTCAAACATCATCGACAGCATCCACCTCAAAAAACTTGTCCAAGTCAACAGGCAGCACAGCGGCAGAAAATAGCGATGATATCACATATTCTTTTAAAGTTAGAAATACCGCAACTAATGAATCATTCACCTTTCACTTACAGTCAGCAGAGGAGAGAGACTCTTGGGCATCTGCGATTGTTGAGAGCTTTAAACTGCATGCTAACAAGAATGAACAGCAAGCTTTCAAGTTGTCGCTATTGTCAGAACTATTTTGTTATGATGAAAGTCAGGCACCTACTAACTTACTAGTAGCTCCCGAAGGATCTATTATTGACAATGCTCTTAAGGAGTATGAAGCCGCGGATTATCTACCTTCTATACCAATAAATGCAGATATCATCTGTGCAACTACCTTTTCATGCGAATTTAAGTCATACATCATATGTGGATCAAATGTAGGGGTTTTCATGACCACAGCTGATAATCCAAACGGTTGGAAGCTTATTATTACATGCCAACGGGTTACACATGTTGAAACACATAGTAAGCTCAATCTACTTCTTGTTCTGGCAAATAGGAGGCTCTGTTACTTTAGTCTACCTAGTATATTGACGGCATACTACGACCCTGAAAAGTTCTTACCAGAAAACCAACTTGTAGGGGTTTTAGTGAATGAAAAGGTATCATTTTTCAAACTTGCAGACGATTTTGGGAATTCCAAGCATTTATTTTATGAAAGAAAAGGTAAAATAATAGTACTTACTCCTGAGATGGAGAAAACAACTTCCCATTTAAAGTATTTCAAATACTTTAAAACATACAGACTACCAAACAATAATAACACATTGTCTAATCTAGAAATTGAAGACATTGTCGTTCTAAAGATGAGCTTTATAGTTTGCACTGCAAAAGGCGCAGTACTATTCAACCATTCTTTTAACGAGGACGGCATAATGTTACCTTGCATGTTTAATGATCCAGATATAATGAACCGTTTAAACTACTTGAACATGACAACTAATCCTTTCCGAACTGAGAAGGGTGTTACGACTAAGAAAGACTCCTCTAAGCAGAAAATGGCCGAGTATGTTCGGAGAGACATAGTGACTAACAAGACGACATGCAAAACCTGCTTCCAACTTTCTAGAGATGAAATACTCTTGGTTTATGATGAGGCTGTAATAAAGCTTAACCGTAATGGTGAAATCAATAACTGGAGGGAAGATATCCTTGTTCTTGATTTTTATTGCACAGCAGCTTATATGCATAAGGGATTTTTGATCTTGGTCGGTGAGAATCTAATCCAAGTATATCATCTAAATTTTATCGGCACTAGTTTACACAGTACTATGAGCGATTTAGCTCCTGTGCAAATTATAAAGGGAAAGAAAATACGATTACTAGTCAAGCAGGCTCAAGCAGCACCAATCATCGTCTTGAGTCATCCGACAATCGCTGGTCGTCAACTTCTTCTCAACTTCTCTCCAGTAGAATAAAATAATCTGCTGGTTGTAAAAATGCTATAATAATCCAATTTATTCTAATCCACTCTTACGTTGAAGATAAGTCATTATATGTCCGTTACACTTCTTGTACATTAGGATACACTGTCACTATTACCTGCTCTTGCGTCAAAACACATAAACGTTTAAATACGTGTGTAATATAATACCAGTTTTTGTTTTTGAATATATTGCAGTCAAGTTGTATACAATCGGCAACCCGCTTTATTCTAGGGATACCTTGGTTATTATTTATTAAGTTTGCTTTTTGAAAGCGCTCTCTGTAGTCAAAAAGATCATGTTTCTTGATAAAGAAATTATTATAATATATACAACTAATGTTATGCTTATATTCACGAAATACCAAACACAAAACAGTAAACACAAATAGCTTCACCAAGGCTCAATGATGATGTTAAGTATAGATACGTTTGTGAATGTGTTTGTGATACCTGTTATACGCTACCCTATTATACCTTATTGGATGCTGCTCTAGTATGTTTTCAACATTACAAAAATCGTTGAAATGACGGTAACTAACAAATGGTATAGCAAATATAGTAAAGGATATCCGTATATCAAAGAGATCCTTCTGATATACACTTTGGCTGTGAACTTGTTTATATACTGCGATAGGGTATTAAAAATGCATGGTAATTGGACAAAGTTGAAAGATATCTCTGACGCGACATGTGTCCTCACTGGCGGATCTAGAGGGCTAGGAAGCGTACTATTGGAGAAACTTATCAGCAGATTTCCTGATTTGAAAGTGGTTGTCTTAGATGTTTTACATCCTCCTTTTAAGCATGAGCGAATTCATTTTTATCAGGTTGATTTATTGCAAGTGGAAAAGTTGGATGAGGTACTTGATACGGTTAAAGGGAAATACGGTAAGATTGATATGCTTATAAATTGTGCAGGCGTTAGATCTAAATATGGCGAATTCTGTAATGTTTCGCAAAGCGAAATACATAAAGTATTTCAAATCAATGCTTTCTCGCCTATTAGGATCATGCAGAAGTTAGCGCCCACGGACTCACAAGGCCAGTTCTACGTTGTTACAGTCTGTAGTGCACTAAGCATCATGGCACCTAAGTATATTAGTGCTTATGCAGCATCCAAATCAGCTCTTGCTGCCTTCCACGAATCATGGACATTTGAACTATTGAATAAAGAAGAACAAAATATTAGGACACTACTAGTATTGCCCGGCCAGCTAAATACTACCATGTTTGATGGGTTTAGGCCTCCAAGGCAATTATTCGCACCAGTTGTAAAATGTGACCACTTGGCAAACAGAATTATAGAGTGTTGTGACTTGGGGGTCAGGGGACAATTATGTGCACCTCTATATGCAAATTTCATGCATCTGTTGGCTAGTATGCCTTATAGCATTGTTTATATAATTCGATATTTCTCCCAAATGGATTCCTGTCTTCCAGATAAGGACGAATGATCCTAGGGGTTATGTAATATTATAGTTGGCTTTCAATCTTTCTTGGCCTTTAACTGTTTTAATTGCTCTTCAAACCAAGTATAAAGTTGATTGAATTGTAAAAATCCATGCTCATTGAACACATTAACGGCATTTAGTTCGCACTCCAGTTGCTTTCCTGACTCATCAACAAGCAATACCTTGCAGTTAGGTTCATAGCGATCAAACTTGGTCTTCACCTTAATAGAATCGCCTTTCTTTTCTCCACAGTAGGTTATATCTTTTACAATGTACTTCCTGTAAACCAACCAGATTCCTGATAAAATAACATATGACGTGACAAGTACCTTTTGATACTCAAGTACCTCTTGCCACTTAAACTTTCTGTCTAGCAAAAAGCTTATACCGGCGACTATTGCCATAGAATAACCAATCAATATTTTCATGTCGATTAGCTTGAAGTTCTGAGTATAACCTAAACGTTCAAAAACAGCCGGCAAAGCCTCATCCACTGCCTCCTGGAGTTCAGGAGTTGCATAGACATTTATTGGTTGTGACATAGAGTTTGATACTAACCTTTTGGGATTGGTTTCGTACTTATCATTTCCTGTTATTGATAATTCATGATGCTTCGAACGTAGATGAAAGTTGTCCTTTGCTTACTCTCACTGGAAACGAACGCCACCCTTTACTATCGCGCTTAAAGTTCAAGCCATACAAAAAGCAGTGTACACTTAGTTGTGCGATCATCATATCTTTCTTCCTAACCAGTATACGTCCTTACCATTATTCGGATTAACTTGGTTGAACCAACTTTTTATGTGTTCAACCTCTCATTTCGATTTCGTTACTAGAGAAAGAGTTTTTGCATCGCACGGTTTAATACACTGCAATTACCTCCAACTGACAAGAAAGGTTTAGTTAAACCTCGCAAGGTATATGTAGACTTTCTTTAGAAGTCATTGAACACTTATTTATCTGTTAATGTCGGAAAATTTCAGTGTTGAGGTGTCGAGTAACGATACAGAACAGGCCAAGAAGAAGGTGAGGCATGGAAAGCAGAAACTGCCGAAGCATGGGGGTAACGGCACCCCTCTTCCAAAAGGACCTATAAAGGACTCCAAAAAGTACAGCGGTATGCCCTATAGTCCCAAGTCTACCGGATCAGCTAATAAGAAGACAAAGAGTAAGATGAGACTTCAAGAAGAAGCGGACTATGATTTGGAATCGCGGATCCAAGATGAACTTCTAAATAACACATTCAAGGCTCGAGGAAGGAAAACGCAGATACACATCAACCATCTACTTGAATTTCCTAGTTTCGAGCGTGAAAGCGAGCAACAAAAGCGAGTTCCTTCCTATAGGCGTAAACGGCGAGACTCGGATACGCATTTGAACCTTCACGGAGAGGCGTTTATCAACGCCAATTATAAGTTTATTGTAGATGGCTCTAAAGAGTACAAGGTTCAAGAACAGTACGTGAATGTACCACTTCCTGCAGAAAATATACGGCGTGTTTTAGTGCCAAGAGGCCAGTCTTGTCCAATCTGCTTATCTGAGCAGCTGGTAGCGCCTCGGATGGTAATATGTGGACACATCTTTTGCCAGACATGTTTATTGCATCTTTTCAGTGCAGAGACAGTGCAAGAACAAAAGGTGCTTCAGCAAGGTGGTATCCTGCATAAAAAGGATAAGTTAAGAGAATGTCCCCTTTGCAGTAGTACAATTAAAAAAACTTCTATTAAGCCCGTTTTATTAATGGATGTGGATGATCGTGCAGGCGCACCGGTCGTAGGGAAAGAAGCAGAACTGCAGCTTATGTGTCGGCCTACCGAAGGACTGCTTGCGCTCCCTGTCCAGATGAATATTGATCCCCGTAAGTTAAACGTCTTCCCCTCAGTGAAAATGAGCTCTCTATCCTCTTACTGCCGTGTCATGCGCTGTGACAACGAGTACGCTATTAGTTTATTAAGGCAAGATATTACGAATATTCAATTCCAAAATGAAGTAGACAAGGCTATGTTTAACCAAGATGATCCATTTGTAGCGAAGGCCATTGAAGAGATCGAGCAACAGATAGAAGCGATACAAAAGCAGCAGAAACAGCAGAATACAGCCACTGCCCCCGACATATCATCCCTGAACATAGATGCATCAGATCTCAGCAAATATGATGACAGTAATGCCTACTTCTACTACCAAACAGCTTTCAACACAACCATAAAATACTTCCTTTCTGCCCTAGATATAAAGGTATTGAAAACTGCCTTCCAATCGTATAGCAACTTTCCTTCTGTTTTGAAGGCAAAGGTTGAAAACATTCACTATGGTGCGCAAGTTACAGAAGCAACTATCCAGAGACACAAATACTTTGCGCATCTTCCTATGGGCTGTGAGTTAGCTTTTGTTGACATAGATTGGCGTAAAAACGATGCTATCTCACCTGAGGTATATCAGTTGTTCGCTGCCGAGCTAAACCAACGCCGCCGGCAAGAGAAGCAGCGGCAGGCTAGGGAAGAGAAGGACCGCAAGCTCTATGAGGAAGAGCTCGAACGCTTTCAACAAGAGTTCTATGAGCGCGAGAATGGTACATCCATTGAACACCATTCCATAATACATGCAAAGCCGTTATCTGGCCTTCCAAGCCTACAAAACACTGTGTCTGGAGAAATTAAAGATAAAGGCAGTGAAATGCGCATGCAAAGTACTGTCTGGGGTACCAAAATCCTAGCTTCTGAGCAGGAAGTGACTGAAGAGGATCTAAAACTTGAGAAAGCACTCTCAGAAATGCAGCAATCATCAAAGCAAAACATCCGTCGCAGTAAAAAGAAGCAAGTAATAACCTTCTTGAGTAGCAATGCTTCGAGAGGCAGCTTGTAATGCTCTTCATTTAAATCACTATAAACGTATAAGCTTGTTTTCGTGGATTTACTACCAGTGATATGCGTTCATGATTGCCCGTTTCGTGTTAATGTCTATATACAATATATATTTGTGAACTACCACATACTAATAGAGCATCAAAGATAATGAGGTATGTTGTAAGAATTGTTCATATCTAAGCTGAATTGTCTGTAGGAGACTAACTATTTTCTGGATAAAGTGGCAAGTTTGTACGTGCGTCTAAATATAGACATGTCTTTGGACAATTAGCCAAGAAGGAATTGCACTATGAGAACTTGAAAGTTACAATTAACGCATGGGATTCTAACTTGATCAAGGCCAATGGAAAGTATATTTCCATCAATTGGAATGCTTCTGGAGGCGGCGCTTTTGCTGTTGTGCCCGTTGACGAAGTAGGGAAAGCACCTGATCAAGTCCCTTTATTTCGTGGACACACGGCACAGGTTTTAGATACGGACTTCGACCCATTTGATGACCATTCGATTGCTTCAGCATCTGATGATGGGCGCATTGGTATATGGAGGATTCCAGATGACTACTCCTTTCACAATTATGTTGACGAGGAAGGAGAAACAAAAGATGTATCACCTTCAAAGTTTTTAATTGGACACAGCAGAAAGGTTGGACACGTTCTTTACCATCCAACAGTGAAGAACATTTTAGCATCATCCTCATTGGATTATACCGTGCGTATTTGGGATGTTGAAGCCGGGAAGAATGTATTTACACTGAGACACCCGGATATGGTGACCTCTATGTCTTTTAGTTACAATGGAGACTATTTGGCTACTGTTAGTCGGGATAAAAAGCTAAGAGTCTGGGATATTCGTAAAGAAGAGATTGTTAGCGAAGGACCCGGCCACTCTGGCCCTAAGAATCAGCGTGTTACATGGCTTGGTAACTCTAACCGGTTGGCTACAACTGGTTTTTCCAGATTGAGCGATCGTCAAATCGCCGTTTGGGACGCTTTTGCATTAGATAACGGCAATATTGGCGGGTTCTACAATGTCGATCAATCTTCAGGTATACTAATGCCATTTTATGATGACTCCAACAAGATTTTGTATGTTGCAGGGAAAGGTGACGGTAATATCCGCTACTATGAATTCCAGGACGATACGCTATTTGAACTCTCTGAGTTCCAATCAACTGATCCACAACGTGGATTTGCAATTGCTCCAAAGAAATCTGTCAATGTAAAGGACAATGAGGTTGCAAGAGCCTATAAGACTGTTCGCGATCATTGTATTGAACCTATATCTTTTGTCGTACCACGTAGAGCGGAGGTATTTCAAGACGATATTTACCCGGATGCCCCATCTGACCAACCTGCATTGTTAGCTCAAGAATGGTTCGAAGGCAAGTCAGTTGATGGGCCTATACTATTTAGCGTTCAATCATTGTATGACGGTTCTGCTCCTGTATTCTCTGCTGCAGAACGCTCTTCCACTCCCGTTGCCAAAGAGTCGCACTTCGTCAGGGAAGCCACCCCTAGCAAAACATCTGACAACGCAAACTCTGAAAATACACCGTCGCCAAATAAGGTTGTTACTATTGAAACCCCTAAGAAGCCGCTTAATGAAGCTCTAACTAGTAGCCCAGCGGTAGATGCTATGTTACAAAAAGCCTGTGAACTTGAACAACCCAAGAAGCCGGATAGTGGCAACAAAGATACTTCAGGATGGGATAGTGATGATGAGAAGTCGATGTCCCCCAAGCTTCTCAAGACTACAAAGGAATCTTCAGACGTTCCGAAAGAACCAACACTCGAGGCAGAAAAAAGTAGTAACACATCCCCTGCTAAAGTTTGCGAAAAGCTAGCTATAAAGACTTCTCCTAAAACTCAGGCACGCACTGAAACTCACGATGAAAGCCCTGTCGCTTCTAAATCCATGAATTTGAAGCAATCCGTTGAGAAGTTGTCAGGTCTTGTCCTACAGCTTGAAGGTCTCACTAAAACATTGTTGGAGAGTTCCAAACAAAAGGATGAGCGCTTGGAACGTTTAGAGGCACAGATAGAGGAGCTATTGAAGAAATAAACAGACTAAATAACATGCTTATGTGGTTCGGTTCGCCCAGCCCCCGACTATATAGATTAAGTCTACTATCACTTTCTACGAGTTGTATTAGTATAAGAGGAACGCGTTTTACAAAAAGATTTAAAGTAGTGCCAGCAATGCTAGGATTTTAAAGGAACACCATCATATGCCTGAGGTACATAAATTAGCAATAGTCCAGACATATCAGTGGTTCTAACAGATTCTTTTGGTGTGGTCTTTGCCAATATTCGAATACATATTTTCTCTAGGTGTTTATTTGTTCTTTTTCACTAGAGCCTTTCGTTTGGTAATAGCTACTCCTTATTCAATTTATCATTTCCCTCTATAGAATTTATTGTTGGCACAGCCCTGTACCACTATTGGAACCGATTGTGAGCTAATTAATATGACTAGCGCTGATTCACTAACAGAATTAGAGCGGCTTGCACTCTCCTACAAGGCGAAAATCGAGGAAGTGTATGAGGGCAAAAGCCATAGCGAGAGTGATCTATTGACAGATATTTTACACAATTTGATTCCTAAATTGAGTGCTGAGCATGTGCATATCTTTTGTAATCCTCACTTTCAACCTGTAGCAGTATTTTCATTGACTTTATTCTCCTTTCAGAACCATCCAGAAGCGGTTCAATGGTTGCAAGCAAGGTTGAATAACTGCTTAAGTCGTTGTAGAAATTGCGTTGCACAGTTTGTGAAAGGAAAAGCTAAGATGATACAGCACTTTGCTGTTAAACGACGTATACCGCACGCAAAAGTAGGGAGTTTTAATGAGCTCATATGCCTATGGAGAGCCCAGATGGTGCTGCCAATTTTGAGGGAATTCGATGCGAACAATGTTAGTGCACAGGTTATTTTATCTGTTTATGAAATATTGATGAACCCTCAAATGCTACGATGCTCATCGGAGTTAAAATATTATTATGATACTGCTTTTAAAGGTCTCTATGAGACTCGCCCAGATCTTCTTAACTTTCAGATGGATGGCGAAAAAGTGATGCTTTTCCCAGGTTATGTGTCTTCGTACATTGAAGGTACTCGAGAGCAATACAATTGGGCGTTGGCCTATCTGCGGCATTTATTTGCAAGTGGTTATACTATAACCCTCGACAATGTAACATGTGAGTTTCTCGACGAAATAATGTATCATTTTATTTACCTGCAGATGAAGCAAAGTAACGCTTCGCATATTGGGATCATTGGCTTATTTTGGCGTATGATGTGTCCCTTTTTTGCACTGATGGACGTTGCAGTTTTAAAAGAATACTTCGTCGAACTGAAAAATATCAAGTCATTGAGTGCAACACTATCTTTCCCCGTCGAATCGCTATTCAAAGTTTTCTACCACCATCTTATAATGCAGGTTAGACCTAAACCACTTGATATTCTTGTACGTTTGTTAAAGGTCTTTTTAGAGAAGCTAGGTAATGAATTTTGGACGCTGGTGCAACCTTATACATTTCATAGCGTTCCAGACATATTATTTGGTGGAGACTTTACTAACTGGATATTGAACTTGCAAACTAAGCCAATATGCAAAGAAGGGCCCGATACATGGCTACACCCCGAAGGTTCAATCTCGGATCTAGTTATGTGGACACTACCATATTATAGATCATTGTCCAAAGCATACAAAATCCAGATGGTAAGAAAAATATCCTTCGGCTTTTTGGGCGTAATAAAATCTTCAAGCATGATCCAGTCGGTACCCAAAGGTCTTTTAATGAATGCTGCAACGTTATTGCTCAATCAGGCCCTGAAAATAGATGAAGATAGTAGAGCCTTGTTGTATTCATCCCAAGGGAACTTTGAGACTATTATTTTTACCATAGCAGACGTCAGAAATCCATTAAACAATGCTACTACTCTTAAGACCGTTATAGATACTGCAACAAATCCTGATATACTTTACCCACAATTTCCAACGGAGGCTTTATCTGACTCAGCTATGGAAGTATTATCAAAATGCATTAACATTGATATATTGAACCTCTGTGAAACAACTTATAAATTATATTCATCTCGCACCCAAAGCAATAAAACTGCACATGAAGTTAAGGTTAGTACATTACTACTAACTAAACTAATTGAAGCCCTGAACTTTAGGGGAACTCCAAATCTTTCCAATAAAGTTGCCTCTCTATTTGGTTCCTTGCGAAATGTTAATGGCCTACTAGTCCTAAAGCAAAATGATGACAAGCATGGTAATCAACATAACGAAATGGTTAAACAATACATTGAACTGACTATTCAATTAGTTAATAAGTTTTCAGACCTTTCTCCTTCAGTGCTGGATAAAGTCCTTTCCAACAAGATTGCAATAGAGGGTTTTTGGTCCTGCATCTTTTCTCCCGATCAACAGTTATATCAGGAAGCAACCAATTTATTGTATGAGACATTTGACGTGGAAGGCCGGCTGGAAGGAATCCAAGTTCTGTTCAACCATAACTTGACTAGCAATCTTCAGGCAATCGGAATGGTACTTGACCAATTAATCAAAAATGAGTTTTACGAACCCTGTCCTAGAGCTGTTCGGGTTTTGATGGACGTTATTAATGTGTTCACCGACCCTGTCCGCGGTGTATTTGCAAACTACAGCTCCTTAAAAACAGCAGACACAGATGCAGCCCTTTTTAACTTTTGGAAGGACACCTGGAAATTCTTGGATATGATTTACCGAATAACCTTGAAGTGGGCGTCAAAGTATCCATATACAGAATTGGAAAATTTCACGAAAGATACTCTTGACACAAGTAATTTGTTGCTGAACTCCTATAGGGAATTTGCAGATATTCTCACGAAAGAAGCAACCAATAAAGATGATGATTTATTTGAGTGCGCTATGAGCCCATTCAAAAATATGTTGTACTGGCTGCGCTTAAGTGATGAAGACTTATTAGCGTCATGTGTGACTTTAATTGTTTCAGCATCAGATTTGTCCAAAGAAAAGAACTTCAAGTTTGACAATTCCTTAGTTAGTGAGATGGCATGTTATGCTTGCAAGTCTCGTAAGTACTTGAACAAGTTGACCAGTCATCAATCAAGTGAATTGCTTTCCAGAGCAAAGTACTTCAATGAAAAACTAACGGAATCAATTATCCAAGAAGCTGAAAAGTATCACAAGGAGAAAGAAGTAGCTAAAAAGGAATCTTCACCAGAAGTACTTTCCTCAAAGCCACCTGCTACGGGTGTAACGCAGATGTCTCTGCCCCAACAGCGTGTCGATTTTCTTCAACGAAAGGCAGCCGCTTCATCCATTACAGGAAGGCCAAAGGTTCAAAGTACTATAACATCTTTTGGCGTTCTTAAACGTGGTGTTGTATCGGCGCCACCGTCTGTGCAGGCCAAACCGCTATCCAAAATGGAGCTGGAAAGGAGGAAGCTTATGGCAGAAAGGGTTGTCCATCCGCCAAGTCAGAATGTGTTTAACCGCAGATCCGCAAAGAAACCTCTCAGACCTCAAGAGGATGGTGACGAAAGTGCTAGCGAAAATAGTGATATCGATGACGCAAATGAACTATTTGCTATTGCAAAACCTAAGCAGAGATCGACACCCGTTTTACTTGATGTTAATGGAAAAGAAATTAGATATTCCAAACCTAAGGTCGATGCAAAGAAACTAGAGGAGGAGTACATGCGTAAACGTTTGAATGTTGATCTAAATCCCTTCTATGATAAAATCCTTCGTTGGGACTACACTAGGTTTGATGAATTTCCAGATGAAGGAGGCATTGGAATCTACAAGGAGGTTAAAGATAGCTTCACTTCTCCTGAACATTATCAAAGTATTATGGAGCCTTTATTACTATTAGAGTGTTGGCAGGGCTTATGTTCTGCCCGTGACCGAGAACTCCATAACTCTTTTAGTTTTATTGTGGGGAATCGAACAGTTGTTTCAGACTTCTATGAAGTTTACGCCTCTATTAATAAAAAGGTTGTAAAGCAAGCAGAAATAAATGAAGCAGACATGATCGCCCTTGGTTATTTCCCTGATCTACCTCCTAGCAAGAACCTAACAAATGATGATTTTAAGAAAGCTCGCCATACATGTCTGGCTAAAGTCCGCAGTATTAAGAACGCAAAGGGAGAAAATATGGATTTAACCTTGAGAATACATCGGAGTCACAAGTTTGCCAACTTTTTAACTTTAAGGACAGAAATACATGCTGTAAAAGTAATGCAAATGACCACTGTCGAGAGAGAATACACGTCCCTCAAAGGGCTACCTTTTTATGACTTACATTCACAAATTTTGACTGCAAAGCCAGCTGCTATGGCCGATGTTGACGAAGCTCAAGTAAATAAGGTCAAAAACACTTACAAGCTTAACACTTCTCAAGCTAGAGCGGTTGTGAGTACAGTAACTAATAGCGGTTTCTCCTTGATTCAAGGCCCTCCTGGTACAGGTAAGACCAATACCATTTTGTCTATTGTCGGTTCTTTCTTATCCTTGGCTAAGACCCTGCCCTCTAACGTCATTAAGAATCCAACTGATACAAACTCAACCTCTACAGAGCAACTACTACAAAAACAGAAGGTTTTGATCTGCGCTCCCAGTAATGCAGCTGTTGATGAATTGGTTCTCAGACTAAGGGAGGGCGTGATTGACTATGAAGGCAACCCATTTAAACCAAAATTAGTGAGGGTTGGTAGGTCAGATGCAGTTAATGCTGCTATCAAGGATTTAACCTTAGAGGAACTGGTTGAGAAAAGGGGTTCTAGCAAGTCTTTCGAAATCTCTCACGACCCTGCATTGGACCAAAAGTTCCATGAAGCAGTGGCAGAACGTAGAAAATTGAGAGAGGTAATAAACAAAGAAGATGGCTCTCCAGTTAGTATTCTTTCTACAGACGAAATTTCAAAAATTCAACTAAAGCTGCGGGACTTAACGAAAACAATTAATGAACTGGGTAAGCAACGTGATGAGTTACGTGAGACAAATTCAGTCAACTTTAGGAATAGGGAATTGAACAGACGAAAGATGCAAGCTCGTATTTTGGCGGAAAGTGAAGTTATCTGTTCGACCCTCTCTGGTTCAGCTCACGACGTTCTAGCCTCTTTGGGCGTTAAGTTCGACACAGTTATTATTGACGAGGCATGTCAATGTACCGAACTTTCCAGTATAATTCCTCTGAGATATGGAGGGAAACGATGTATTATGGTTGGAGATCCGAACCAGTTACCTCCAACAGTCCTATCCGGTGCAGCCAGTAAATTTAAATATAACCAATCTTTGTTTGTGCGTATGGAAAAGCAATGCAAGCCTCACCTACTAGATGTGCAATATCGTATGCACTCAATGATTAGTGCGTTCCCTTCGCTTGAATTCTACGGCGGAAGGCTAACTAATGGCCCCGACATGGATACCATAAATAAGAGACCATGGCATGAATATCCACATTTTCGTCCTTATAAATTTTTTGACATAGTGACAGGTAAACATCAGCAAAATGCCAAGACTATGTCTTATGTTAATTATGATGAGTGCCAGGTTTCGATAGAGATGATACAAAAACTGCTGAAAAAATATGAGAAGCAATTTGACTTCTCAGGAAGAATTGGGATCATCTCTCCATATAGTGAGCAGGTACAAATGATGAGAAAGGCATTTAGGAGCTATTTCGGAGGGTCAATTTTAAAGTATATAGATTTCAACACAATTGATGGTTTCCAAGGGCAGGAAAAGGATATAATCATAATATCGTGCGTTAGAGCAGATGATTCGAAATCAAGTGTTGGTTTTTTGAAAGATTTCAGACGTATGAATGTTGCATTAACAAGGGCAAAGACTAGTTTGTGGATTCTAGGACACCATAAATCCTTGTATAAAAATAAACTATGGAAGCATCTGATTTCAAATGCCAAAGATAGGGGGTGTCTAGAGGTAGCTTGTCCAGGCTTTTTGAACCCGCATGATCGTAATGCAAAGGATACCCTACAAAGGTATGGTTCACACCACAACTATATTGATACTGCGGACGATTATGTTCCTAGTCTGGATAAGCCTAATATGACTAAGTCTCGTTATAACAAGCCAAAGCCCCCCAAGGTTCCTCAGGATATAGGCTCGGACGATTACGATCCAGTTGCAGAGTTTTCCATGGATAATTTGCGATCCAACTCTCATGACTCAGGCGCATCACATGGGGAATGTCCTTCTGGTACTTTGTCAAATAAAAGATCGACCCCCGGAAGCTCTACTTCAAACCGTCAAGCCAAGAAAATGAAAGTGGAAGCAGCAAGTAATCCGTCCGGAAAGAAGAAGAAATCATCTATTTTCAGTTCTGGCCACAACTACACTGAATCATCGTCCTCCCCTGCCGTGAATGGACCTCATATTTACGATGCAAAATCCAAAAAACAGAACAATTCAGCCAATAATAGTCACGATACCACGCCTGGTCTTGTCCCAAGTCGCCTATGACAGACCAAGGCCATACGCTTCGGCGTCTAGTGGACATACGCCCATAAAGCATATTTTCGTTCCAAGAAATGTTGCCATCATCGGACTAATTACAAGTCCTAACGCAACGGATAGATTCTCTCTTGTATTTAGCGAAATATATCATACATAGATATTAAATTACTTAATATCTTATTCCACTTTAGCTAATCTACACAGCCTTCTTTGTAGCATCTTCTGCAGGTGACTTAGGCAGGATAGTCCGTGTCACACCAACCTTCGGCGGTGAGACTCCTGTTATTAGAAAACCTGGTTTGTCCGCAATAGGAGAGCTCCTATCAGGAATTCGTCGCCCTTCTCTTGACAATTGACTCTCTGCAATTTCTAGAGCGGCCAATTCATCGCATATACACTCTAACACGTAGGAAGAGCTGTTCTGGTAATTGATATCGTTGATGGCCGCTATAGTGGTTGAAATCAAAGAACGCAACTCCTCAGGGGCTACCTTCAGGCCAGATTCTAGTCGCGAACGAAGTCCATCCTCTAGCGTATCCAGATGCTCAACTATATCACCCCAAGAAACCAACTGCTGATCGAGTTCGCGCTTCTTCTCCTTATGGATAGCTAACATCTCTCGCAATGAAGCCCTACGAGCACTTACAAAAACATCTACTTGAGCAAGCGCCTGCGCCAAATCCTCTTCTGATGGTTTACTCGGCCCTGCTACAGCAAAAATGCCCTGGTCACGCTCCCGCGTCTTCAATAATCCTAATTTACGCAGTACAGATGCTTTTGCTTCTTGGATAGAATCTAGCTCCACATCGATAGCATGTGTTTGCGCCCGTATCTGCGACTCCAATCTTACAAGTTCCCCGTTTATAAGCTTCTGATCTTTCTTTAAGCTATTTACCAACATCTCTAACTGGCTCAACTCATAATTAACCGCCTCTTGTGCTTTCTTAAGCAATGCAACGCTCGTAACCACCACCTCATGGGAAAGAGGCTTCGCTTCCTCTTCAGAGTTAAGAGACGTATTACTAATACCTACATTTTCGATATACTCCCCTAAGTATCTCTGATACCCGCTTGTAGCTTTGAATTTACTGGGAGCCTCTGGTTTCAAAGGAGAGCTATTGACCCGCCCCCAAGTCTCCCTATTCTCCCTTAGCTCTTTTTCTCGCATCTTCAGTTTGTCTAACCTATCACTATACTTCTCGAGGTTTCGGAGCTCTCGGTTAATCCCACCATTTCTCTCTAACAGCCAGCTATTCAACCTACAGAGGTCTTGTAGACAAGCTTGGATGTCCTTCCGCACACGTGAGACAGGCGGCCCACATTGGTCCCCCACATCAGCAAACAGTACGTTGTGATGCTCTTGGGTCAGGCGTTGCAAGTATTGCAGAACAGTCTCCCGCTTCTCCAATAACTCCTCCAGTCTCATCACTTGCTACTCTTCATTATAGTGCTAACTTGTCAACTGTAGGCGGCCTTATTTGAAGGAGTATCAACAGTCACGTGACTAATTTAGCAGCCTCCTGCTTAGCAAGGATTAGCTTGGACTATTGTTGCAGTCACCAAACTTGCTAGGTGGACCTCTTTTACTCTGGGAGCTTATCATCTTCTCAATTTAGTTGTGTCTGTAGGAAGTCATGTTGCTGCAGGTTTTCACTATAAAATGCAGGAACGCATCGCCCGTCAACGGCCAACAGAACAATAAACAAGTACTACATTGAACAGCAATTGAGCCCTCCTAAGGCAAACGCCAAGGTAAATGTCAAGTAGCGACCAAGTTACTCTCGTTTTAATAAGTAATTGACTCTTGCATTTCCAACTTTGTCGTTTCAAGACGTCGAATGCACTACACGAAGTCATGAGCGACAAAAACTGCGTGCCACGCCCTAATTCATGCAAGCCTACTGGCTGAACCAAGTTTAAAACACGTAGCTGGGTACTTGTTAGCATCTAGAAGCTCGAGAAGAGCTATATTCNCTTTTCTTTTTTTTTTNTTTTTTTTTTTTAGGTTTTTTTTCATGCGATGAGCGCTACCTATTCATATAAATATAACACAATGGAGCGAAAATTTTATCTAATGTTGTCTCCATTTCTTGGGAAAGAATGGTTTCTTGACTTGTATATTTGGAGGCCTCTCTTTTTATTGTGATCTTCTTCATAGAATATTTATTCTGTAGATTAGGTCCTCCCAAAACACTTTATTACACATTATGTCTTTCAGAGATCCAGCTACGGCGTTGGAATACGTCGCAACTTTTAAAGAAAAGGATGGCTTGTCAGCTGAGCAGTTGATGGATTCTAAAATCAGAGGTGGTTTGACTTATAATGACTTTTTGGTCCTGCCAGGTAAGATTGACTTTCCTTCTTCTTCTGTACGTTTGGTGTCAAAATTGACAAAGAAGATTACACTAAATACACCATTTGTATCTTCTCCTATGGATACGGTTACTGAGTCTCAAATGGCCATTTTTATGGCTTTGCTAGGTGGTATTGGTATTATCCACCATAACTGTTCTGCTGATGACCAAGCAGCAATGGTGCGTCGTGTTAAGAAATACGAAAATGGTTTTATTCAATCTCCAATTGTGCTTGAGCCATCCATGACTGTGGGTGAGGTGAAAGCTATGCGTGCCAGATATGGTTTTGCAGGTTTCCCAGTAACAGGTATGTTTTGCTTTCCTTCTTTTTAGTGGTTTGGCAAAGCAGTTTTAATGATGATCATCTCATAATAATATAACTTTCGTTCTACTGAGTGCGATCAAACGATCTTGTAGAGAAATTCTTATCTGAAATAAGTACTGCTGGTTGCCGAATCACTATTTTTCCAATGGTACACTTTTACTAACAGTTTTAAACAGAGAATGGTAAGGTTGGCGGTAAGTTATGTGGTATCATGACTTCTCGTGATATCCAATTTGTCGAGGATGATGATTTGCTTGTTTCTGATATCATGACTAAGGATGTTGTGACTGGTAAACAAGGTATTACCTTAGAAGAGGCTAACCATATCTTGAAGTCTACCAAGAAAGGTAAATTGCCAATTATTGATGAGATGGGTAATCTCGTCTCTATGCTATCTCGTACCGATTTGATGAAGAACCAATCGTACCCATTGGCTTCCAAGTCTGCCGATACCAAACAGCTGTTGTGTGGTGCGGCTATTGGAACTATTCCTGAAGACAGAGAGAGGTTGGCTAAGCTAGTCGAGGCCGGCCTTGATGTTGTTGTTATTGACTCTTCTCAAGGTAACTCCGTCTTCCAATTGGATATGATCAAATGGATCAAGAAGACTTTTCCTGACTTGGAGGTCATCGCTGGTAACGTAGTTACAAGTGAGCAGGCTGCCAGCTTGATTCAGGCTGGTGCTGATGGTTTGAGAATTGGTATGGGTTCTGGTTCCATTTGTATCACACAAGAAGTCATGGCTTGTGGTAGACCTCAAGGTACTGCTGTATACAATGTCTCAAAGTTCGCTTGGGAGTTCGGCGTTCCATGTATTGCTGATGGTGGTGTCCAAAACATTGGTCATATTACTAAGGCCATTGCGTTGGGCGCTTCTACAGTGATGATGGGTGGTATGCTGGCTGGTACCACCGAATCACCAGGTGAATACTTCTTCAGGGACGGCAAAAGATTAAAGACTTACAGAGGTATGGGCTCTATTGATGCTATGCAAAAGACTGACGTCAAGGGTAATGCTGCTACCTCCCGTTACTTTTCCGAAACTGATAAGGTCTTGGTTGCTCAAGGTGTCACTGGTTCTGTGATTGACAAGGGTTCTATCAAGAAATTTATTCCGTATTTGTACAATGGTTTACAGCACTCTTGCCAGGACATTGGTGTTATCTCCCTTGCACAACTAAGAGAGCGTGTTGATTCAGGTGATGTGAGGTTTGAGTTCAGAACACCTTCTGCACAATTAGAGGGTGGTGTTCACAATCTACACTCTTATGAAAAGCGTTTGTTTGACTGAGCTGTAGATTTTATATGTATATATACCCCTAACATGTATTTTATCCTTCTCTAGGTAAGATGAGGTAAAAACAGAATTTTGTTCATATGTGCTGAATGCTTCTTCTGTAGGGCAGTTTTGCGTACAACTTTTAAATTCACAGCTCCTTATAATATTAAGAGAGAATATAGATATATATAGTATATATATTGTATAATAATACCTACCCGTACGTACTTTTTAGGCTTCAAAATACTTTTACAATCTTTAAATGTAATTATACCAGGGGACTGGCGTCCTAGTTCCCAAGGCTAACAAACAGCAATTATTAATGATACTGTTTGCTGTCAAAATTCCTCAGTATCCTCCTGAAATATTGCTCCCTAGACCTTTCCAAGTCGGGTAAGGCGGGCGGTAACCTCTCATTCTGTATATCGGCCATACGGGCTTTTTGGAAGCTGGATAAAGCTTCATTCAGTCCTTCAGCACCGTGGGATAACGCTCCACGGGGCAATACACCTGCATTCATGGTTTTCAGATACTGGACCTTTTCGCTCTCCTCCCTCAAAACACTGTACATCCTAGAAACCTTGGCAATAGCCAGAATCTTGTTTCTCAGCGCTCTCCTTCTAGCCTCGTCCTCCAGGATAGAAGGAGCCTTCCTTCTTGTTGTATAACTTATAGTGACCGGTCTATTCGAGGGCATCGGCATAGCGGTAATCTCCTCTCTTATTAATGGAGTTTCCTCTTCCAATTCCTGCTCCGTGCAAATGTTCAATATCGAAACGAGCATTTCGGTTACCTTTTCTCCAACAAATGGTAAAGACCAGGTGAACACATCCATAAAATTAGGCAACCAGTACGGATGAGGTGACATGTTAAACTGTCTAATGTTCATGACATTCTCGGAATACTTCAAGATAGCGGCCTTGTTCTTGTAAGTATCTAAGTAGTTGGGAGCACTGAACAATGTCAACAAACTTGGAAAGCCCAAGTCTTTAGTGTTTCTGTACATCCGGTACCCCTGGTCTTGTGCTTCATGAGCTCTAATTATAGATAAAAGACCCGTTCTCTGAAGGAATTCGCATGCAGCTTTGTAAGAGAAAGCATACGAACATCCACGAACGGTATTAGGTTGGAATGAAACAGAGTTCTGATTCTCTGCATCTTCATCGTATGTCTCTGTAGGATCTGCCCACATTAAATCACACATTAAACCCCTTGAAGGGATCTCTCTGAATCTGCTTAGACGGTTAATATCATCAAGTGTCTTCAACTCCGGAGAAATGCCTCCATGGACACAAAAATATTGACCGTTCATAACCGCAGCCAAAGGAAGTGCATTAAAGGACTCGCAACAGCTCTCATAAACCCTTAAGCTATATTTATGCAAACACTCACTCTTAAAAGTAAAGTAAGAAGTTAAGTGCTTACATTCGTGGTTCCCCCTTAACATCCAAATATGATTTGGAAAGTTCAACTTCAAACTGTATAAGTACAATAAACATTCGAACGAAAAGGACCCACGATCAACGTAGTCTCCAAGGAATAGGTATGGCGTAGTTTGGGGACCTCCTCCAACCTCAAACAATTTTAACAAATCGTAATATTGTCCATGGATGTCCCCACATATAGTTATAGGCGCTGACACATTTAGCAAATTGGGTTCTTTAGAGAGAAGATCAGTAGCCATTTGAATGATACGAAGTGCTTGGTGCTCTGTTAGCCTTCCTTCTCTCTTAAAGTGCTCCCGCAAAAACTCAAAATCTGGTAAACCGTTATATTGGAAGAGCTCCTCTTCAGTAGGTACCCTCTTAGCCACTGGAGGCACTGATCTGACCACCCGTTTCTTTGTTGAGATACGGCTTCCATCCTCGAGCTCGTATACACATAAATCATTTATTCTTCTGGCGGTGCCCTCCAGCGGTTTAGACTCAATAACCTTCAAAGCAGCGTTTATCTTCCTGGTGTTTTCATGAGCTTCATTGTATCTAGTCGAGCGCATAATGTATTAGTGTTTCTGGGTCGATACTTTAAGCACCAAGTATCTGAACTAGTTATTCAAGCAAGGACCTTGTTTTAGCTATAAAAGTAGTTCATAAAAGAGCACAAGTTGTACTTGTCGAAGGACGACTTCTATTATTATCCCTTCTCACTCCTTCAAAACACGACGGGCGTCGGTCACGTGATGAAGCGTGTAAGCGTCTGACAGGCAGTATATAGTACTTTGTAGTTAAATGATTCGACAAGAGGTCTGCTTGTGGCGTATAATGCCATGAGATGGCTTGCTTCTGTCGTTGTTGACAGTTTCTCGAATACAACTAAAAAATTTTGTACTTCTCGAGCTCATCTCATCGGCAGTTACAAGAATAACTACAAAAATCAGCATAATGAGTGTTGAATACGATGTGACCGATTATGTGGAGGCCATTTCCGGTCAAGATAGCCTTTTATTCTCGAATGAGAAACAACAGGGGCGTTTTGAGCTTGGTGTGTCTATGATGGTTTATAAGTGGGACGCTTTGGACGTCGCAGTTGAAAATAAATGGGGAGGGCCAGACTCAGCAGATAAGAGAGACTGGATCACTTCTGTGGTAGTAGATCTCTTTCGGACGGAGAAATTGGTTGACGTAACTCTTGTGGAGGATACCTTGCTTTATGCTATGGCAGATGAGTTCGACACAAACGTAGAGGATGACTCCGCTTTACCGATTGCAGCAGGAATCGTTAGACTGTACAAGCTTTGTCGTACGGAGAACTACGATGAGATAGAGCAGCTATATAGAGAGTGGCAGGTGCGTAGGGAGCACCGTGAGCACAGTCGAAAAGTTTGCGTAGTTGACGAGGAGGGCTGTGCTTGTGAGGACGAAAGCAGTGAGGGTGAGGATGAAGATGGAGATGAGGATATGGAAGTGGAATCAGAATCTGGCGGAAACGAAGGGCCAGTGGTAGATGAAGATGGCTTTGAGCTAGTCCAACCACGTGGGAGAGGGCGTCATTAACTACTTGTGTAACGCTTCAGTCCAATTAGATTATCCATATTGCTTATAATATATAAATTGTCTAATGTGAGTTAATATCTAATTATCCAAGACTTTTTGCCTAAGGTTGTAAGGCCAATGCTTCAAGGCTAGCATGATACTAAAACGCGTAAATGTAATTTTTGTTTCTTCATCTATGTGTGCATTTTATTTTGTGTATCGTACTAATGACGGTTCAGTGCTGGTTGAGCTAGAGCTAAACCTGAAGTTTTTGAAAATGGAACCGGTAAACTCCATCAGGGAGAATTCCTCTTTAACCTCGTTCTTTGTTTTAAACATAGTGACCCAAGTACCTACCCAAATATTCGGCTTTAGAATTCCGATATCCATATTTGGTTGAATCTGTCTTCTTGGATTGCGCGGTGGGATAGCAACCTCTTTAGATGATGGCTTGTGACCAGCAGAGTGTCTCTCGGTCTCCTCTTCTTGACCCTGTCCACCTTTGGCCAATCCTAACCAAGCGATCCTGAAAAGAGATCCTGCGCTGCTGCTGGAGCTATCGTCGTTTGTATCTGCAGTGATCATATCTTTGAGGTGAGAGTGATGACTAAACAATGAGCTAACGTTGTTCGTCGCAACATTTGCGTTCATTTGTGTGTTACTATTATTGATGAAATCACAGTCTTTTAGGTAGTTGGCCAAAGAGCTACCATTGCTATTTGTTCTTGAAAGTGAGGTGCCTTCGTTGGCAACCCCTTCAAGGGGAGTTCTAGCTGAGTGAACTTGTTGTTTCCAAGCCTCCTTATCGAATGCTCTCTTTTGGTAAGGTGCACTATTCGCATTAAAAATGTCACCCCAAATGACAGCAGTATACCATGAATTCACCACTTTATTTTCAGCCCAGTTTACCACTAGTACTTCATATTTGTGGCTCATAACTGTAATCTCCGGTGGCAAAATGGGTTTAATGCTCTCTTGAAACTCATTTTCCCATGTACCAATCCTCTTGAGCAAGGCATAGTAGTCTTTACTGGTAACCTGAGAAATTTGTGGGAATTCGTTGTTGATAATGTGCACCACTTTCATTAGAACAAATAACGATGATGCCCCCATCCATCCCTTATAAAGTGGTCTGCATACATTTGCCTTCCACTTCCCCTTCACAGACAACCCAGTTGGCCATTTTGGCCTGAGATTGATATAGAGTTTAGTACTATGCAAGGTTAAGTCTGTCCCCCAATCAGCATGTTCGTAGATCTCTACCGACCTACCAGCAGAACTAGCTGCATCATCAACGTTTTCCAATTTTTCATGAATGTTTCGGTTTTCTTCTAAACTTTCCGATTCAGTATCAGAATATTCAAACCCCAAGTCGCTTTTGACATCTGAAGTCCCATTACTGTCGAAAACTAGGTGAGAGCTGCTTGCCCCCAAAGGTGAGTTCCTATCTAGTCCCTTCAAAGCACGCATTGGGTCTTCCTCATACGTCATTACAGACTTCCTGTCATCCGGAGCATACAGGGCTCTCAGCTGTTCAGTGCTGAGGTCCTCTGAGAATTCTTGTATAATATCAATTAACTGGTAAAGTACCTTCTCATGGCGACAAAGTGCAAACAACAAATTCTTGGAATCTTGGAAGTAGAAGATTATATAAGTCACCAAAGCCCGCAATAGCAAAGCCAAGCTATCTAACTTAGCACCAGCTGAGTAAGGATATGATTTCGGAAATTTTTCTGATTCATCTTTCAATGGAGTCGTTATGAATTGTATGCTAGCCATCTTTGAAAGTAGAAATAATAAGCTCGTGGATGCTTGGTAACTTAGCCCCACGGGTTGAGATACCTTCTTTGCATTAGAAAGTATGTCCAGCTCACTCTTTGAGAATTCACGTGGAATAGGCAACAAATTGTATATTAGTTCTATAATGTACTGCCTCAATGGTTGCCCGTTGGAAATTAATTGAACCGCAATATTCGATAAGTGGACAATGCAAAAATCTCTATAAGTCGTCGTTGTTATATTACCATTCGATAGTTTGTAAATGTTTGGTATTTTGTTTGTGTAGTATGAAAGATTAATTGGGTCCATCATTCTATAGGATACAAGGCTCTTGGCTGTCAAATAGGTAGCAAACCCACCAACTAATGGAACTAAAGTTGCGGAATGTAGTGGGCTTTCCTTGTAAAACTTTAGATAAAATATGCATATGAGAACTAGTTTATTCCCATATTTCGCAGTCACATAATTTTCAAAGGCAGCATTGCACTTCATTAACTCCCACAATAAAACTATTGATTGCAAGTTTAGAGAAGAAACCATAACTGTGGAGTGGCAGAAAGAGCCGCTACTACCACTGCTTTCGCTAGTAGGTGGACTATTCGATTTATCCAACTTACTACCATATCTTGCCCCACTACTATCATTTATGTTCGTGTTCTGTTTATTATAGTGGAGACCGGAAAATAGCTTGTTGCTAATACTGGAGTCATGCAGTTTAGGGCTACTCCAATTGAAGGGATTTGACTCCTGGTCAATTGCAACATCCATTGGGCTTTTTATAACACGTGCCAAGGCTCGCAAAATAAGCTTCATATCAGCTTCTTTTGTGAGGCTGGATAAGTGTTCTCTAGGAATATGAATAATAATGTGGCCATGGGGAAAGACATTTAATGAATAAAGGAAAGCATATGTGTCAGGGGCTTCTGTTTGACTTGGTAGGGGGTGAGTCATCATGATATTCAACAAGGAAATCGAGGACATCACTAGAGCCTTTCTTATCTCTCCTGACTGCTGGTTTTTACCGTTTCCAACAAAATCGTTTTGAAATGAGCTTTGGTCATCCATACCATCACAATAGCGGCAGATTAGATTAACCATGGAGGAGACAAAGCATATTGTATTGTATTCTGACATTGAAGTACACAACGTTAAAAGATATTTGTTGATGCTTTTCTGGTTGTAGAGATTTCTGGAACAGAGTGTTAAGATTAAACGAACCACCTCCAAACGGTTAGAATCAAAAACTGTATTCGAGGGTGATGGTGCTTCCTGACCACCGCTAATGCCGGCTTCCCATAACACAAACGATAGATGACCATATCTGTTCCCATAGAACTCTTTGTCAATGCACTCATCTTCCTTATTATCATCAAGTGGCAATGTGAACCCTTCTAAAAAGAGTAACTTCAAGCATGATTCGAGTAGGATGACACCCAATGGAAAACAATTCTCAGTACCGGAATTTTTCCCCACCGTAACCTGAAGAGAATTGGGAGATACGTCGGCATGATGTTCGTGGTTTAGCCTCAGTGAACCAACATCATTAATTGATGAGGGTGATAAAGCTGCCATTTGTCCATCTGTAGTAGGATCAAGTTCGGCAGATGATAGCGTCGCACCTACCGTCGCAGCCGTGGTTGATGCCGACTTAGCATTGAACCCCAAAGTTTCACTACTGTTAGGTGACCACATAATTGCATCCTCAAGTACCTGTTCCGTATCAGTTTCGAAAAACACAGGCAAAATTTTGGTCAATATTCGAACACAATTGATCACTTCTGTATACTTCTTACGGAATGAAGACCAGCTTTTCTGCTTCGCCTGCAATTGGGTCGTCAACGTGCATATATTGTAACAAGCAAACCGTACTAAATTCTGATAGTTCCTTGAATTAGAACGGAATATATGCCTGAGTTCTTGTACAGATAGTAGGGAGTAAATATCTTCAGCGGAGAAATCAACTTTCGATAAACAAGTGAAAAACTCATTGTACTGTTCCTTTGTGAAAGCGCTCTCCAACCCGTTATCTAATGTCGCAGATGGGATATTTAAAGTGAAGTTTGCCCCTGTTGCATGCTTTGAAGAAGGTGTCCACCGCTGGGAACTACTGGCTAATTCCCCCTTCTCCCCACGTTTCAAACCACCCTCTGTAGGCTTTTTAGCTCCAAGCTTCTTGGGATCGACAGTTGCAATGCTACCCCCTGCTGCAGACGCCTCCGCTTTTGCTCCAGCTGCTAGTAGATCGTTACCATAAGATGATGGGTCTGCATCCCTATACTTGTAAAATATTGCTGCCGCCTGTGATGTCGTGTTACTTGAGTACAATGGGATTTCCTTTGGCCCCGCCAACTTCCCAATATGTTCCCTATACGCTGCTAATTTCGAGTCACTATTTCCCATGCTCGCTGAAAGCAACCTCGTTTTTATAAATCGTTGTGTTCACTAGAGTACGATTATGAAAGACCTGTCTTTGTGTAAAAATGACTTCGAAAAATCGTACTTTTCTATTTGTTGCTCAGAACCTCGCTAGATTCCAAAGGACAACTTGTATTAACAAACAATCACTCTCTATATCTACCTTCAAAACTCTTCCAACGTCATCTTCGTTTTTGAAAGAGCTTCCTACATTTAACCTTGTGGAATTATGAGAAACGCCCCCAGCCAGCGACAGACAAAACGGCCGTCTACGAAATCATGTGACACAAAGTAGGCCAAGACGCCGTGCAATAGCGAAAGTCGCACTATAGAATCTTCAAAATCGCTTCATTATAATTACATATGCATATACACATCCTTGTCTATGGCCTGTAAAAGCCCAGTATCGTCATCTCACCAGTCCTCCACGTCAAGTTGTTCAAAACTACGCTTTGAGCTGCTGCCCAACATGAAGTCGCCTGCGCCCAACTTGTTGCGCGTTATATCGTTATCGATCAGGTTTAATCTCTCATCGAGCTGCGATTCCCAAGCCTCCAACGCAGACGAAGAGGAGACCGTACGCTGGTTCACCAGCATAGGGACCTGCATCCCGCTACGCATAGGAGCTCTCTTGTATTCTGGAATTGTATATGTCGAGTTATCTTGTACGCAAGCATTAGAATACTCCCTACTAGCAGCAGAATTCATGGCCGGGCCGCGGACGGGATCTTGAGGGGCCTTATAGCCGTTGTCGACGGCTTGGCGGATCCTCATTCCAAGTGTGGATAGCTGGTCGCGATATTCGTAGTCGTTTGCAGAGGAGGATATAGCAGTCTGCGTCTGTTTCTTGAAAGGGGATTGTTCGCCCCTTTGAGTGGTGCTTGGGGTTGTCATCTGTGTTACTGGATTGAAGCGAGGGGGAGGGATCAGTAGCCTGATTAATTAACTCATCCTTATGAGGAGAGACCTCTGCAACCAGCTGGTTATATATGCCGGCATCTGGGCGGGGTAACCTCCACATTACAACGGTGTGTGGGTGTACTTTGTTTACATGTAAACAAAGGTGTGTGGGTGTTTGTATGTATGTATGCAAAAAATAATATTGGACGTGACCGGAATCGAACCGATGACCTCTTCCTTGCAAGGGAAGCGCGCTACCAACTGCGCCACACGCCCCAACGATGGATTAAGTATAAAGTAGTGGCTTTAAATAGGCATGTGTACCCCATGTGTACCCCTTTCATTTTTTATCTTTCCGATTTGACGCCATGTGGAGTTTGAGGAAGATGAGCTTCCGCCGCTATACGAAAATCGTAGCGAATTTTGTCTCCTATGCACACTTGATAGCGATTAGCTGACCTGAACACTCCAAGATAGATTATATACATGTATCAACTAGAGGGTTACCGTAGTAGAAAACACAAAAGCGTGCAAATTTTCTTTTTCATTATGGGCCTTTGTTATAATTGATATATAAATCACATAAAAGGACCGTCTTATCCATGCCGGTGCTCTACTTCTGAACGTCGTAAATATAAATTTACTGAGAACAAACAACAAACTTCCAAAATGACAATCGATTTCAATCTAAGCACTGCTACTACTGTCGAATATGAACAAGAATACTCCGCGCACAACTATCATCCCTTGCCAGTGGTTTTCCATCGTGCCTCCGGGGCCCATGTTTGGGACCCTGAAGGAAAGGAATACTTGGATTTTCTATCAGCGTACTCTGCTGTGAACCAAGGTCACTGCCACCCAGAAATTATTAATGCGCTTGTTGAGCAAGCTTCGAAATTGACGCTATCTTCACGTGCTTTCTCGAATGACTGTTTCGCAGCTTTTGCCAAATATGTGACAGAATACTTTGATTACGAGATGGTTTTACCGATGAATACCGGTGCAGAGGCAGTTGAAACAGCACTAAAATTGGCCAGAAGATGGGGTTATATGAAGAAGGGGATTCCAGACGGTAAAGCTGTCATACTTGGTGCAGAAGGTAACTTTCACGGACGTACATTTGGTGCTATTTCTCTATCTACCGATGAAGAGGATTCTCGGAAGCATTTTGGTCCTTTCTTAACGAATACTACGGCTATGCTACCAGATGGTAGCGGTGTTATTAGATACGGTGTGCTTGAGGATATTGAGCGTGCATTCGAGCAAAACGGCGAAAACATTGCAGCTGTCATATTGGAACCCATTCAAGGCGAGGCAGGTATTGTAGTACCACCTGCGGACTATTTGCCAGGTGTGCAGAGGCTCTGCCGCAGATACAATGTTTTATTTATCTGTGATGAAATCCAGACTGGTATTGGACGTACTGGTAAGATGTTGTGTCATGAACATTTTGAGGGTGTCAAGCCAGATATGGTTTTGTTGGGTAAGGCAATCTCCGGGGGTGTTCTTCCAGTTTCCTGCGTTTTGTCTTCTAAGGAAATCATGATGTGCTTTACACCAGGCTCCCATGGTTCTACATACGGTGGTAATCCTTTGTCTTCCCGTGTCGCCATTGCTGCTTTGGAAGTAGTGAGAAGGGAAAACTTGGTGGAGCGCGCTAACGCCCTAGGTGCTAAACTACAGGCTGAACTAAAGAAGCTTGAGGCCGAATCGAAAGGTATGGTTGCAGAAGTACGTGGTAAAGGTTTGCTCACTGCTATCGTGATTGACCCTAGCAAAGCAAATGGTAGAACCGCCTGGGATCTCTGTTTATTAATGAAGGATGAGGGTGTTCTAGCTAAGCCAACTCATGAACATATCATTAGATTGGCCCCTCCATTAGTTATTTCAGAGGAAGACTTAATGAAGGGCGTTGAAGCCATCAAAAAATCTCTAGCAAAGCTCGCCAGTGCTGAGAAATCTGGTCATTGATTTATATGCTTACTATGAAATAAATATGTATATATCCCTATATCAATATCCATATTTTAATTTAATTCTCGTCACTGTAAAAACCACCTAACTAATACTTTGAGATTTTGTAGTTGAACGTTAACTTTCACTTCCTCTTTATTCTGTTGTGAAAAGACATTTCAGCCTTAAAAATATAAACTCTTTCAAAATATTCATTTAAAGGATAAAAAAGCCTCAATACCGACAAACTGGGAGAACTCCAGTCTTTCTACTAATCTATTACTTGCATATGTCTGGAACAGATACCGCATTTTCTTTGGTACATAATACGAGCTATAGAGACTCCTCCATGATGTCTGAAACAATATTGAGATTTATCCGCGGCTCCTCGGACTCAGTTCTACATTATACCGCCCATTTTTTGTTGTTTCTACTTGGGCTCATCACTGTAGAATTGCCTAAACTAGTTTGGAACTTACTGCAGGCTAATTTGCCAATATATATGTTGATTATGTGCATGCTGGTACTACCTACTGTGACATATGTTTTCCTTAGGAGTCGTGTACTCTCTGCATATTCCAACCTCACACGCGATGAGGATGATGACTTTGTCGCAAAGAATAAACAGATGATTGAAGATACTGATGCAATCTTTATGAATAATTCTGATTCTAAAAGAAGTGGCGGGTTTGCTTCATATCTTGATGAATTCCTGAGTGCTATCAAGATATTCGGATATTTGGATAAACTTGTGTTCCATGAACTCACCAAATCAATGAGAACACAAAGACTAGAACAGGGAGAGGTTATGCTTCTTGATGATTCTGTTGGATTTTCAATTGTGGTTGAGGGTAGTCTACAAATATATCATAAAGTTGCTATCAGCAGCCGAAGGAGAGACTCTACAGGATCTAGAAATACTCCTATCTTGGAAGATAATTCTTATGACGGAGGGGAAGATGATCTGACGCTTAACGGCGAGAGGTTCCAACTACTCAATAAGATCAAGGCGGGGAATCCTGTGTCTTCATTTGTCAGTATCTTGAAGCTGTTCACTAATACTACCACCTCAAAAATTTTTAGTCACCATGCTGGCAAGTCCTCAGGGGGTTATTCAGGTAATAAACCGCCATTAAGAAAGATTATTTCACCTTCTTTAGGGCCGCTGAGCGATGAACTGAACAATGTCCATGAGGACAGCAAAAGAGATAATGCTGAGCTAAGATTTGATGACCGAAATACGCCGGCAGAGTCACTCTCGACATTGTCCACACCTGCTTCTCAAAGCCCTGGTGGTTCGTCATTTCTGCAAGCCAATGATGTTGATGAGGAGACATATGACACCCTTCCGGATGTAGTCGCGTACGCTTCTACAGATTGTACAATTGCAGTCATACCCGCAAGCGCATTCAAGAAGCTTATGGTTAAATATCCTCGGTCGGCGACTCATATAGTGCAGATGATTTTAACAAAACTTTATAGGGTGACATTTCAAACCGCCCACTCCTATCTTGGTTTGACGAAGGAGATATACCATACAGAAATTGTTCTAAACAACAGCTCAAAATTTGCGTTAGCGCCATATCTGCAAGATACAATAATTAGGAAAATAAGAAGAAACTGTCTCCGTGGCGATTCACCGGAAGATCTTACTAGACAACAAGAAGTCACAAACGCTAACCTATCTCACCTTCAAAATTCTGCAGGGGGATCTAGACATGTCACTTCAGACTCTAGAGGACAATCTAATGCTGGCGACTTGATATCAAATTTACCTCTTTTGAGGAAAGAGTTCAATATGTCTACAACCTCTTCCTTGTCAATATCTAGAATTTCATCGATAGCTGCAGGTGAAGATGATGCATCTACCGGTGAACTTTTGTTTCCTGACCAAGGACGCTCCAAATCGCACTCTCTCGCTTCTCCTGGATCTGTATACGGGAAGGGTTGCAAGCATGGAACTACGGAACACTTGAGCTCATTTTCTTATTCATCTGTCTTTGATGATACAGAGGAAGCACCATGGCGTATTGCGCTAGTTGAAAGCATGTTCGGGTACCTGGGCATTACAAATGAAAATATTATGCCCCCCACTGAAGATACACTGTTGCCTCCGGATCGTAAAATGTCCAGCTCTTCCTTGAGCTCATCTTTGGCTTCTTATTCCCAACCTCACTCTTTGGGCCATGAAGTGTTCAGGTGTATTTCCTCTGAAAAGATAAAAACCAAGAAGAGGTCTCCCAGGGCAAAGTACTCAGAAGAAGTCCCTCTAGAGATAGATTATAATACTGCCAAAATTGAATTTGCCGAAGGTGTGGAGACCCTGTTTATCCCTAGTGGAACAGTTGTTGTTGAACAGAACTCCAATAGCAAGGGATTATATTACATTGTAGCTGGAGAGATGGAAGTTTGCACAAGAGATGAGCAAGACCAAGATAATACAGAGCATACTCTATATACAGTAAAGCCCGGTGGAGTTGCTGGATATTTGGGCGCCTTGATAGGCTTTAAATCTTTTGTTTCCTTGAAGGCAAAGACTGACATCTATGCAGCGTTATTACCTATAGCTGTTCTGGAAAAACTCTGTGACAAATATTTTATGATTTATTTGAGGATAGCCGAGACCTTGACTAACATGTTAAGTCCGAAAATCTTGAAATTAGATTATGCCATAGAATGGATTCATTTGGAAGCGTCCGAGACTCTTTTCAACCAGAACGATCCAGCAAACGCGATATATGTCGTTCTTAATGGCAGACTACGACAGCTACATCAAAGGGCTAAAACAAACGACTATGCTCCTGAGAAGCAGCCAAGAAAAAAGAGAGGCAAGAAGGATTGGACCAAAAGGAATGTGCAAGTAATAGGTGAGTATTCTAGGGGTGGAAGTTTTGGTGAAGTTGAAGTATTAACAGCAATGAATCGGGGCACTACCGTTGTAGCTGTGAGAGACACTGAGTTAGCTAGAATTCCAAGAACCCTGTTTGAGGTTCTTGCTTTGGAACATCCGTCCATTATGATTAGGGTCTCTAGATTGGTTGCACGTAAGATTCTTAATAGCCGAAGCGCCCATCCTTCTGAGCCTACCAAGATTATTAACAATAGTAACGGTAATCGATACGATTTTAGCCTGCTAATTCCTCCTTCAGCGGGAAGTACCAACTTTGGTCTCGAAAGTAATCAAAACGATATTAACTACAAAACGATAACAATCCTCCCCATTACTCAGGGCTTACCTGTGGGTGAATTTGCTGGTCGACTTGTAACCGCTTTTAGACAAGTAGGTAAAAGTACAATTGGATTAAATCAATCTACTACCCTTTCCCATTTGGGGAGACATGCTTTTGACAAATTGGCAAACTTAAAGCAGTCTGGTTACTTCGCAGAACTTGAGGAAATATACGAAGTGGTAGTGTACATTGCTGATACTCCTTTGAACTCATCTTGGACATCCACTTGCATTTCTCAAGGTGACTGTATTCTTTTGTTAGCAGATTCCACTAGCGATCCAGAGATAGGCGAGTATGAAAGGCTACTACTGAAAAGTAAGACAACCGCTCGCACAGAGCTATTGCTTCTTCATCCAGAAAGATACGTCGAACCTGGATTAACCAGCAAGTGGCTTCGTAACAGAATGTGGGTTCACCAACATCACCATATGCAGTTTGTTAGTTCGCAGAAAACCTTGGAAACTGCTGAACCTAAAGGTGGCATAAGCTTCTTTACCCCAGCGTCGACCTTAATGGAGCGTTTAAGGAAAAAAGATGGTATTAACAAGCTAACTAGGCGGACACAGGAGAACTTCGCTAAGTTTTTGCCAGATTCTATCAAGAATACAATGGAAAACATATCAATGAAATATAGACAAAGGAAGCAGAAGTATTATACACCGGTGCATACCCACAAGGACGACTTCTTACGTCTTGCAAGAATTCTATCAGGTCAAGCTATCGGCCTGGTGCTAGGTGGCGGAGGTGCTCGCGGTATTAGCCATCTGGGTGTCTTGAAAGCTATAGAAGAGCATGGAATCCCAATAGATATGATTGGTGGTACTTCAATGGGAGCTTTTGTTGGTGGGCTATATGCAAAAGACTACGATTTGGTCCCGATTTATGGTAGAGTAAAGAAATTCGCTGGTAGGGTAGGTTCACTTTGGAGAATGCTTACTGATCTAACCTGGCCTGTAACTTCATACACAACTGGACACGAATTTAATCGTGGTATCTGGAAATCGTTTGGGGATATTCGCATTGAGGATTTCTGGGTCCAGTACTACTGTAACTCTACAAACATTACGGAATCAGTTCAAGAGATACATAGTTCTGGTTATGCATGGCGGTATATTCGCGCATCAATGTCCCTAGCTGGTCTTCTACCACCACTTACGGACAATGGCGATATGCTGTTAGATGGCGGTTACCTAGATAACCTTCCTGTATCAAACATGAAGATGCGAGGGTGTAAAACCATATTTGCTGTTGACGTGGGGTCTGTCGACGACAGAACCCCTATGCAATACGGCGATTATCTGAACGGTTTCTGGATTGTTGTTAACCGTTGGAACCCGTTTTCCAGCCACCCAAATGTCCCTAGCATGGCAGAAATACAAATGCGGTTAGGCTATGTCGCGTCCGTCAACGCCTTAGAGAAAGCCAAGAATACACCGGGAGTAATATATGTACGCCCCCCTATTGAAGGTTATGCAACCCTAGACTTTGCAAAGTTTGAGGAGATATATCAAGTCGGCGCGGCATACGGGAGCGTCTTTTTCCATGAGCTGGAGAACACAGGTAGAATGCCCAAAATCCCTGGCAACGAGCAATACAACACACAAAGTATGTACCTCTTACATAGGCGGAACAGCATATAAAACCCTTATGAGATACCTAACCTCAATTAACCCAAAAGAATTAAACGGCGTACATACATATCTAATATCGGGTATGCCCATTTTTTCTCTACCTATATTATACATAATTGATGTTAACTCTAAGATATAGTAACTCTCCTATATATCATCGTCGTCGTCATTCTTCCGCAGCAGTAGTGATCAAGGTTACACTGTCTCCCCGGACAAATATCATTTCAAAAGACTTTGAGTCTGACTTTAGTTCACCATCTACCAGCTGGTAAATAGTCTCTTCTGCGTCCGAAAGTACAATATTGCAGTGAGAATCAAAGGCTTGCAAGGTTCCAGTTAATTTTCTTGCGCCACGAAGTTTAACATGTACCCTTTCATCCAGATTCAACCTAAGCAGATCTAAAGGTGTATCAGACATCTGTTTAGATAGTATATATGTGTATATATTCTTCTTGTTATTACCATTACTATGTATCATGAATGTCGGTATTGGTTTTTTAAAGCTCAGTAAGACATTTCATAAAAACCGGGTAACGTAAATATGATGAAAATTTTCTGAAATTAACCAAACGATTATTTAGCGGTTTAAAGGCTCTTTGCCACCGATTCAACAGTTGTTACGCTTGGTTTCGAAGGGTTGGAGCTCGATAAAGCATAATATTGCCCTTAATAAATGACTGGCACTACTAGAGGGTTTCATAGTCTCGCGGTTTCTCTGGCCAGAACGAGGTTCACGAAGCCTAAACAGAAATCGCTACCAAGACCTAATATAAGATTGCCCACACAAACTACTCATTTTGACAATGACTTGAAGGTTCGTGCCCCTATTCCACCCACGACTGGAAACCTGCAATGCCCCGAAGACCATCCTCTCTGGCAATTTTTTGCAGACAAGAAATACATGCGAGAGCCTTCAGAGCTAGACGAAAAATCGAGGTCTTGGTCTATTCCTGAGTTGAGAAGGAAGTCGTTCGAAGACTTGCATTCTCTATGGTACACATGTTTAAAGGAGCGTAATATTTTGGCGCGTGAAAACCATCTATGGCGCAATGGCATGGAGGGTGATCAACGTATTTACGAAAACGTCGATGATAAAATCAGAACCACTATGTGGAGGATAAGACATGTTCTGAGCGAACGTGATTGGGCTTTTAAAGTTGCACAGGGGGAGTCGCAGAAGTACGAAGCGCAGTTAACAGAGGAATTTGAAAAGGACTTTTTGGAAGCACCGGAGGCAGCAGACTCGGATTCATTTGAGATGCTTTCTCGTTTCCAGTATGCTATCTATGGCATTAGCGAATTTATAGATGAGAATACTGTGGACAGGAAATTTGTCGACGGTATGAAGTACGTGGCGACACTGAAGCTAAGGAAGTTTGCCCCAAGAGACACTGATATCAAGGAATTGCTAGATGCTTCTGAAAACAAGATAACAGACGCAGGCGAAGCATTTGTCTTGTTCACTGCTGAGAATACTCAAGAAGCTGTTAAGCAGGCCTGCGAGGCTGTTAATGAGTTGCGTGAGAATTCTAGTGGAGTTTCAAGGTACGATGAACTTGAAACAGTAGCTCAGTATGTCAAGGAATTAGCAATGGCCCAATCAGCAGTCACTGCTGAACCATAACCAAGCCTGGCATACGCTAAGAATATCATAGCATGTATATATTACTGATCCTGTGTATAAAGTCTACTAATCAATGTATTACCATTCTGATAATTTATAGGTTATACTTTACTCTTTTAGATGCACTTCTTAAAGGCCTGCCTACGCCGGAGTACTCAACACCTTTGACGGTAACCTCCAATAGAGTGGGATTTTCTTCTTTGCGCTTATTAGGACGTTCCACGCCCTCTTCTTCCATCTTTACAGCTGCGGAAGCTAATAAGTAGGGTTCTTCAGTAGTTACTACTACAGTTTTATCTATTTCTACCGCGAACAGGACGCCTTGCGCCCACCCAGCATAAGATCCCCATTTCTTGCTGAACATATCGCGGGTTTGCTCTAGCTTAATATTCATGCTTTTTTTCGTATTTGGAAGATCTTTGTATCGTTGTTGTATTTCAGCTGCCCGCTGTGAAGACGGTATGAATCGGTAATCTCTCTCTGCGATTCGCTGCATATGAACATCAACAGGAACGACATCGTCCATTCTCATGCCCATAAGACACACACAGTCTGCCACCTTGGGACCTACGCCTGGGAATTCCAAAAATTTTTCCCTAACCTCAGCATTGGTCATTTGTTCTGACCACGAAGTGATGTAAGAAGTGTCTGTCATATTATCTGGTTTCAACTTTGTCATCATCGTAGCAGTTCCAATAATATATTTAGCCCTATAACCAAAACCTAGTTCCCTCAAGCTTTGCTCAGAAGCGTTCTTTACAAGCTGGTTGCTGCTTGGGAATGAGTAGTATGGAACACCATCCAAGCTCCCAATATATGCTCCATAGTTATGGCAGAGCATATGGCACATTTTAGTTATACGACTAATATTATTGTTACTAGAGCATATAAATGAACATAGAGTTTCCCATGGCTCTTGATTTAAAACTCTTACTCCTCTATGTGCCTTATCTATGAAGTGGGAGTCCATCTGGCGCCATTTATTGAGCAATTTTTCCAATGATATGTCAAGTCTCAAATAATCCATTATACGTAGTTTTGCTTGCTTGAACACTTCATCATTCTCTTCTCTATGAACAGAATATTCAATAGTAGATAAATCTGCTTGTCTTAGAAGAACAATTTTATAGCCAAGTTGATCATTTAATAGCATGGTGGTAGAATAGTAGTTCTTTTCTTTGTTCCATATCCAACGAAATGCTTGCCCACATTGCAGTACATTTTCCAATATTACCTCACCAGCTTGAAAGGCCAATCGTTCGAACCTCATTATAAAAGCTGCAATGCCCAATCTCTAATTGATGAACTTACGGATGGTTCGCGTCACCGTGAACATTTTTGGTGACTTTTTTTTTTACGCTGCAAATCTAGCAACAGTATAAACAACTTCTAGGAATTCTTCCTCTGCTCCTCAATACATATATAGATCCATTGCTTTCAGAGTTTGCTCAAGGCAAGAATTGTTGGTAGCGTCTGGAACTAGTAGCTGTGCCTTGGCTTTTTATGTTTAGACACCTCTATCGGTTTACGACACCCGCCAATTCACTGCTGCTTTCAAACCCACGTCATCTAGGCCCTCATAGATACTGTCTTGTAATGAAGAACAAGCTGGATTGCCAAGTAACCAGTGGTTTGTCTTCTAAGAGGCAAAGGTATATGTCTCAAGTTCAAAGCGGATTTCTTCGTGACAATGCCCCTCACGATACTGTGCAGGATATATGGGATACTAGTGGAGACGATGATATTCTGGAGTTCGTAGAGGCCAAAGAGAGTAAAGAGGGTTTGGATTCAGTACATATTGATGCTAAGGAGGATAATCCCGAAGCTTCTCCTGAAGTTATAATGTTAGATTCTCCTCCTCGAGCGCCACCGCTTTCGAGGCCTAAACATGCACTTCCAACTATGAAGAAGTTCAAGTCACCCTTACGACGCGTTGATGTATTGAATAGCAATAAAGACGGGGGAAATGAGCTAATTAGAGATTCTCTGCCTTCAGTAGACGATAGGCTTTTCGCTCCGAATCAAGAAGAACGCAATGAAATAAGAAGGGTGAAAGAATCAGTTACGAAGCCGGTGATCCATGGGGAAGATCCACCCGACATTGAATACATTGAAGAGTCTGATCCAGTTGAAAATCAGAGATTGGCATTTTGTACCCAGCGAATTGATATACGCCAACAGCCGGCCATTGATTCCGAAAGCACCGCCAATGTCACAGACAAGGATCCAGTTTCGTCTGATCTGTCTGATCCGTCAACCGTTAAAAAGGTCCAATGCTTTATGCTCAGTGAGCAGCAGGAGAGTGTCTTGAAGCTAGTCGAAGAAGGGCTCAATATCTTTTATACTGGTAGTGCTGGTACAGGTAAATCTATCCTATTACGTGAATTGATTAAGAGACTAAAATTGCGATACGGTCGGCAGGGGGCAGTTGCTGTAACTGCATCAACAGGATTAGCAGCATGCAATATTGGTGGTATTACGGTACACTCGTTTGCAGGGATAGGTCTAGGTAATGGCACCAATGAGAATTTGCTTAAGAAAGTCAAAAGGTCTCGAAAACATGTACAGAGATGGCAGAATTGCAAATGTCTCATCATAGATGAGATTTCCATGATAGACGGTGCCTTGCTTGATAAACTTAACTATATTGCTAGTAAAATTAGGAAGTCTAAGAAACCATTTGGTGGTATTCAAGTTGTTTTCTGCGGTGATTTTTTTCAACTACCGCCTGTCACTAAAGATAATCAACAACCTTTCTTTGCATTCGATGCTGAATCTTGGAAGGAAGGTATTGATGCTACCGTAATGTTGACTAAGGTTTATCGTCAGCATGGTGACAATAAGTTTATCCAGATGCTAAATGACATGAGGCTTGGAAAGATATCATCTGAGACAGAAGTGGAGTTTAAGAAGTTAACTCGACCTCTTATTGAAGATAACATCATTCCCGCCCAACTCTACAGTACCCGTATGGAGGTAGAAAAAGCAAACAATTCTCAGTTAACAAAACTAGAGGGTAAAACTCGTACTTATAACGCCATTGATGGCGGTGACTTACCAAATGAAGAACTGAAGGAGAGATTACTGGCTAACTTTTTGGCACCGAAGAGGTTGGAACTTAGAGTGGGCGCACAGGTTATGAACATAAAGAACTTTGATGAAACTTTGGTGAATGGCTCACTTGGTAAGGTGATTGACTTTATTGATGAAGCTACCTATATGTTTTATCAAAGCGTATGTCAGGATGACCTGGATGTGAAAGAATGGGAAGAGTACCGGGATTACCTAGTAGAGCATAACTTCAATCCACCTAACGATAGTGATGATGAAGATACAAAGAAAGAATCAAGAACTAATATGGTCAAAAAAGCCTTGCGTGAGAAATTCAGGGCGACTAACGAAAACGAGACTGTGGATGTTCTAGCTGATACAATATTTGATTTTTTGAAGAAAGACAAGGACGTGGATGACCCTAAAGTCAGGGATAACCTTGAAAGGAAAAAGCGACTTCTTCAGGAGGTCCATTTAAGCTCTAAAGGTAAGAAATTGCCCTTAGTGCAATTCTTTCAGCCAGACAATTCAACAAGAACAGTCCTTGTACGTGAGGAAGCATGGGCAATTGAGGATGAAAATGAGAAGCCGCTCGTCACGAGAGTACAACTCCCATTAATGTTAGCGTGGGCTTTATCCATCCACAAATCCCAGGGTCAAACTTTGAATAAGGTAAAAGTTGACCTAAGAAAGATTTTTGAAAAAGGTCAAGCTTATGTTGCATTGTCGAGAGCTGTATCCAGGGAAGGGCTACAAGTTTTGAACTTCGACAGTGCAAAGATACGAGCTCATGATAGAGTTGTTGAATTCTACAACAGTCTCACAGCCGCAGATGAAGCCATAAAGATACGAAAATCTGCCCAACGTAAACTAGATTTTCCCGTTGCTAAGAAAACCACAAAGCACTCTGCATCTAAGAAAAGTAATAAAGATGATAGTGGCTCGATCAGGAGCCTACTTCAAAAGTTCGCCAAGGACCCAAAGGCAAGGTCTTTAACTCCGGACATGGACCGAGGCGAACTAATGCCAACCGCAGCGCCAAAGTAGCAGTAATTTGCATAAATTAAGAAAGATATCCCCTTTTTTATACAACATTATCAAATACACTAGATATTATTCATCGCCTATTGCCCATTTAAGGCCACCCGTCAGGATGTTAGACACACTGGCGGAAACCTGTTGGACTATCTCCTCTTGAAATTGCCTGTTAGAGCTATTCTGTGGAAGAGAGTAAGGATCCTCCAGGACATTTCTAGTAGACAACTCCAATTGAAGACCACTCCATAGAGACACGACGGCTTCAAACTCCTCTGGAGGACATATATGCAATAGTCGCCCCAATACATCCATCTGTAAATAAATAAACTCAGTTGGCGTTTCATTGTCCCTCCAATGAGGGTCCATGAACTTGCCCACTTGGAATAACGTCGACCAGTATTCGGCTACATCCTCTTCACCTTGCGTCAACTCTATAGTTCGTTCATACGCATATTGGAAGTCCATATTAACCATAGCATATTCAACATGGACAACTTTTAGCTTAGTAAGTTCTTTACTGTAGTCTTTACTAGAAGGTGAGATATCCAAACCCTCATATATTTTTTTCAATATAACAGATGTCCTTGAGAAGTCCTTATATAGAGATGGGTTGGAGTCCAATAATTTGTGAATAATGCCAAACGGATCACTTGCAAATTCTGTGATATGTTTTGGCGTGAAAGGTACGCCACGGGAGTAGGTTAAAGTATATTGTGATAGTTTATCGGCGAGCTCCAGTAAATGTTTCATGTGCAAGTTACTGGGCTCAGGCAGTAAGCTTGCAGTTTTGCTAGCATTTATCATCTCAATACGGTTTGAAGCACCGCTAGGAGCGCTGTTGAAAAACCTCCAGAAGTATTTGAGTAGGACAGAATTATCAATGTGAAAGCCTGCTTCCGATACATATTCATTTAACAGGCGGAACTCGCTTAATGACAATAATGATTCTACAATCACAGAATCTTGCTCACTCTGCGTCATTTTATTAAAAATGTGAGAAGCTTCCTTAAGAGAGCGAAGGCTTTCAATTGTAGGAGAACTTGAGAGTAATTTCTTAGACATGGCAGTAAAAACAGGTAGTTGAGCCCACTCGTTTGCCTTTGAGAGCTTATGGATTGCAGATAAACTCTTCATGTCCAATGCATCCATATAGCTCAAATATGTAAGTAACTTGGCAGAAGTCACACCACCTTCGATATGCAGCTCGGGATCAATCATTTCCAGAAGGCTTTTAAACTCATCCAAAAAGAGCGGGTGATTAATATTCATCATATTTTCGCTATTATGGTAAACTATTCCTAATAAGCGGCGCTGGAATTCACTTCCAAACTCAGCGTTATTCTCAAATAAATCCCATATCTTTTTAACCATGTACTTTAGAGACTGGAAGTCATTGTATGTATCCAGTGTAAACTTATCAGGAGATAGGCAGACGCTGAGAAATTCTGCATAGGCCTTCTTGTAAGCTACGTACTCGATCAATGCAAAGTTGACCGTGCACTTGAATGCGTAGAACGAATCACTAGGATTGGACATAAATATTTCCAGAACCTCATCAGGACTCTGCTGTTCAAACATACATATCATCATAGGAGGATCAAGACATCTGTTGAGGCTCGCTAGAGGTTCTAAAATCCCACGCCTCCAATTCTCCAATTCTTCATGTCGTGCTAATCCATTCTTGGGGGACAACTTAAGGAGTAGCTCCAGGTAAAACGCAGTATTTGGAACTAGTTCGTTACACAAAATAATACGGGATTTTAAAAACGATCCTATGCAATCGTTTTCCTTTATTTCCAAATTCCATTTAGCCAATGTTTCCTCAACATGTTCCTTAATAACTCTACTTCTGTGTGCCACCTCCTCCGGCCCTAATTCTATCAGAGTTAGAAGGGTCTGATCACCATCAACCAATTGGTATAAAAGTTCCGTATTAACTTCCTTAGGTTTCTCTAGCCTTTCTAAAACGAAGGACAGGTTTAATGGATTGTCCAACTCCGGCCAGAAAACACAAATAGTTTCGCAAACTTCCTTAGAGGAGAGTTCTTCCTGCTCAGTTAGGAACCTCCCAACTTTCTGGATATCTGCATTTGCCGCAAGAGCACTCAACAATAAGTATAACTGGTCCTTATGCATTGGGTTCCGATTGTTGGTCCTTCAGGGTTTTTATTAAAAATAGAAGAATAAACATCACGTATTTTTTTTAAAGCCTTTCAACGTTCAACACCTCATAACAAGAATCAGCATTGAAAGGCTATTATGATCACGCCTGAGCAAATTCAGCAGGTCCAGAAGCGTCTAGCTGTCTACCAGCAAGGTAGCCACTTTCTCTCCTATCTTTCTACTGTCAGCCACCTGCATGAGCTAACTCATTCTATCCTCACCGGCACGCTTACCGAAGACAACGGCTTCAATAAGGAAAACCTTAAAAGGTTACGAGAAGAGCTTGGTACCAAGTATCATGAGAATAAGATTATGATTGAATCCGAAAAGGTTAAAGTTAGTGTGCAAGATAGCAGTGTAGAGCATATGATGGCACGCACAAAGTCAGACTTACAAGAAGTAATGCCTGCTATAAGAACTATGAGAAAAGAACTTGATGTACGAAACACAAGACTTGAGCAGATGTACAAAGATATCTACGACTTTAATTATGAAAACAAACAGCTTGCTACTGCAGTTACAACACTGAAACTGGATAGGGATGCGTGGATAGATATGCTGGGCGCAGAGTCTTTTGAAAGGCTGCTGAAGTTGAATATCTTCCACCAAGAACGCAATGGGCTCTATTCTATTAAAGAACGGTTATTTGAAGCGGAGAATGAGCTTAGAAGAATCAATCTGCTTATGAAAACTGATATAACACGTTTAGACCGCGAACTAGAAAGCTACAAAAACAAGTGGCTACAGAACGCATCGGTGATGGAGCGTATCGGGGAAGTACTACAACAAGAACTGGTTTTGAGAAACTTAGGGGGGAAGCAGCCAGGCAATGAAGGCGAGCTTGAGGATGAAGATGAATACGAGGACCGCTACACTCGGCAGCAGGAAAGCACTGAAGCCAGTGAAGATGATTCGGTCAGTGATGACACCAGCTCTATTGGTTCTGAATCAGGAGTTGAGATCAGAAAGGAGGATGAGCCAGAAGGAGAGGCGCGTACAGTAGATATAGAGGAATCATTCTCTGAGTCGGAGGATGAAGAGGGAGAGCCGCATAAAGATGTTAGCGACAAAAGTCCCTTGCGCAGTGACCCCAACGCAGAAAGCCCTGAAGTTGAAATGAAAGAATCAATGGAGAAGGAGGACAGCCGTAGCATGGAAGAGCCTGACGAATAGTCGTACCAATTCATACTCAACTACAGTAGGCATATTATGGATGAACACTCATTTAAATTATATAAGAGGGCAATCTTGTATACAAAAAAATAAACTACGTTTTGTATAGATATGATTTCGCTAAAAGTGAATTGGAACTATGGTTAAATTTACACGGTTTCCAAGATCTCGTCCTTGAAACCACCGGCAACCTTCTTACCCTTCTCCTCACCGGAAGCCTCACCGTGCAAAGCCATCAAAGCACCCAAGTCAAACTTAGGTTGCTTCAACAACTTGACCTTTCTGATGTGGACGTTTTGCAATGGGAAAATGTCCTTGGTGGCGTTCTCAATCTCCTTGTTGATGACCTCTGGAATCAACTTGGAGGTCAACTGAGCCAAAGTAGCGCCTTGGACTTCTCTGGTCAAGATCTCAGAAATAACCTTTCTGATGGCTCTGATGTGAGAAGATTGAGCGTAAGAGGTCTTCTTGATTTGGTTGGATTGTCTTCTGGTGAAGGCAATGGCGAAAATTCTCAAGACGTAGTCGTCAGCAGTCTTAACAGTGACGTTAGCCTCGATCAAAGTTTGCCACTTTCTGACCATAGATCTCAACTTGTCGGTGGTGAAGTCCAAACCGTGGAAGTTGGTCAACAAGTTCTTACCTTGAACTTCGTCAACTCTCAACTTAACCTTTCTGAAAGAGTGATCCTCAGAACCTTGCAAGTCAGCCAAACATACCTCAACAACACGGCCCTTCAAGTAGTCAGAAGCGTTCTTCAAACCGGTGGACTTGTTAACCAAGGTCTTACCGACGTTTCTGTTCTCGAAGGTGGATGGAGCCTTGATGTCGTACCACTCCTTTCTGGTGAATGGGTCAACGACCTTCTTCTTCAAACCCTTCTTACCCTTTGACAATCTCTTGTTCTTACCAACAGCCATTGTGTACGATTGGGAGGTTGCGTATGATGGTTTAGCTGCTTCAACTGCCCTTTTCTAACAGAGTAACTGTTGTAACCAATAACTAATATCTACAAAACTTTCAATGAAGCGAACTGGTATCTTACAGTGTGAAGTTGCGGGAGGAAAAAGTTGAGTCGGTGCGTGGCCTCGTAAAAGAGGTGTGGGTGTAGTAATGTATGGATGCACAGTCAAACCAAACCACGTGACCACGTGGCTCTTGTTGACATCACTAGCAACGGTTGAGTAGGTAGCCCTTTTCAGCGATGGTGGGTTACAATCGCTAATAGACAAGTATAAGCAGCAATCACGTAGCATTGGCCAGCTTATGCACGGGAGGCGATAATATGTCCAGTGATAACTCCATCCCACAACCGAAGAATGAGGTTAAGATAAAAATTGGACTTATAGGGGACGCACAAGTTGGAAAAACATCTTTAATGGTTAAATACGTGCAGAATGTGTTTGATGAGGAGTATACGCAGACGCTAGGAGTACATTACTTGGAGCGTAAGATCAATTTGGGTTCTACGGATGTGATTTTCTCCATAATGGACCTGGGTGGACAGCGGGAGTTTATTAATATGCTGCCTTTAGTGTCAAATCGAGCAGTGGCGATCATATTCTTATTTGACCTTACACGGCCTGAAACACTCACATCAATTCGTGAATGGTACCGGCAGGCGCGAGGCTTCAATGATACTGCCATTCCTCTGCTTGTGGGAACGAAATATGACCTTTTTGTTAACTTAGACGCGACATACCAGGAGGAGGTTTCGAAGACCAGTATGAGATATGCACAGGTAATGGGGGCGCCGCTGATATTTTGCTCTACGGCGTCTTCGATTAATGTGCAGAAAATATTCAAGGTAATCATAGCCAAGGCCTTCAAGCTTACGTTGCGTATTCCCGAGATTAAGGACATTGGCGATCCGTTGCTTATCTACAAGTCGCTGGGGAACACGTCGCATAGGGTGTCCTCAGCGTACAAGATGGACCATGGACGATATAGACAATCAGAGCAAGTGCAGAATGAATTGCCGGAGCAGTAGCTGCGCATTATGGATGATTGAGTTAGCGCTTATATACGAATGTATAATGGTCAAGTTGGGTTAGGCGGCTCCAGGATAGAGGTACAACTGAGCTGGTCTCCTGATGCTGTTAAGAGTTCGGTTACATGAATGATGGTGCATATTGCCTCCACAAGGAGTGTGTCCGTTTAAATACTAAATGTTACAATACTGACTTAAGGTCAAAGTGTTTTGAGCACCTCGTCCTCTACTATGTTCTTACAGACCTCTTCGAAGGCGATATTTAGCTTGATGGCACAGAGGCGTTCATTTTTGAGGTTTTGTTTTATAATTATGCCAGTTTCGACCAGCTGATTGATCAAATAGTCCCAGGAAATGATGCGAAGTTGTTCTTCCTGGTCTTCTCCCATATCGTCTCCGAAAAAGAGCACGCGCTTAAGCTCGATGATATACTTATTTTCGCCATTGACTTCAAGTAAAAGCCGTATTTCATCGACGATGTCTCCCAGAGTTTGTTCCTGGCAGTCTGTTTTTTTTATCAGATTTACCAATGAATATAAGAATAGTTTACCGGTAAAGGATAGCCTGCTCATGTACGTGTCTGTTGGAGAGTTGACAGTCTCATTTAATGCTTTAGTAATATGATGGATTTCTACCTTCTGAAGTTCTTCATCTCCATGCCGAAATGTATTTTTCAAAGATTTTCTGTTGTCTGGCCTACCGTCGTAACCATAACCATGACGTTGCATGTAGTCATGTTCTGCTATCTCCACAGCCCGCCTACATACTTTTAGAGCTCTTCTTGCATCTCCACTGACACTAGCGATCTTTCTAGAAGCAATTTCTATAGCGTCATCACTGATTTTCAGTCTAACCTTCTGCAATTTTGATATATCTTCAGGAACCTGGTCTAGTTCATTTTCTTGATAAAGATAAGAACTCCCGGTGGCTGCGTCCACGTAAAAATAGCTATCGTTTAAGCCCATAAGACGTAGATTGATAATTGTTTTTAATTCCGTGTGAGTATAACCGGTAAACATAATTCTAGTGAAGCCAATCCGTGATGAAACTTTGTTGCCAAGTTGACGCTCCGGCAAGTCCATAGTATTAGCGACAGCCACAACAATAAGTTTTGAGTTTTCATATGTGGTCCAATTAAAGAAATTGTACATTACATCCTGGTTCTTGGTCACCAATGCGTCTAGTTCGTCCAATAAAACCACTACAGGGCGTTTTTTTGTCTGAGGAACTTCCTTATAATAATATTCCAGTGATTCCATTGCCGCACCGGATGTTAATGTACTCCCTGAGATCTTCTTCCATAAGACTTCATAACTGTCTGTTGGCTTTACCATCTTTAAGCCGTTGATTTCTATATATTGAAATTGCGGCAGTTCCTTCCTATCAGCAGAGATTAATAGTTCTTTGACAACTTCCCGGACAGTCAACGTCTTGCCCACACCAGGCGTACCCGCAATATATATGCTAGTCCCTGTACCGGCTTCAATAGCGCTGTACATGCTTAAGTAAATAGTAGCAAATTCGTTCTCACGCGCCGGAAGATAATCACTGAAGTTAGAAGCTTTCAATATCTCATCTTTCCCTTGACCAGAAGTAAGCTGCTTTTTTACCTTGGAGAAAATTGTTTCAATAGTCCTTTGTTTCGTAGGAGAGCGAAACTGGTTTTCCAAGGCAGAAATATCCCAATCATGGGTGTCCTTATAGAACTCTTTGCTCTTTGTTAAATCCGGAATATCTTGTGGCCTCTTATAAAGCTTTGAAAAAGGTGTGTATGCCTTTTTTGCACGAGCCACATTCTTCTTTGTTGACACCTTCTTTGGTGTAGCTAATACCATATCACTTGATGAAGATGTCAATAGCTTACGTCTTTTGCTATTTCCACGAGGCTTGGCAATGGCCTGTCTGGCCTCATCATCGCTATCAAGGTCATTGAACATATCTGTATCTTCCAGTTCATCTGCATCTACAACTGAGGAAGGCTGGTTGGTGTCTGAGTCAATGCTGTATTCATCGAAAAAAGCCTCGTCACTTCGTTCAGGACTAGCTGTCCCAAGGCTCTGCCCTGCACTACTATCCTTCCGCTTGGGCGTCCGTGACCTAGTGCTTCTCTTTTTGCAGGTCGGCCTGACCTCGTTCATTTTAGAAATAAGTTTCACATCTTCTGCTTTCTCCTTTACCTGAGATTGAATAGAGCGAGGAATACTTTTTGAGGGCTCAACTTTCAGTGCTACCAACTTGGATTTCTCAGCAGATTCATGATCAAACTCTTGTTTGAACATCTTCTCTTTAACACCCAAATCCTCTTTTTTCATTTTATCAACCTGTTTTCTTTGTTGCCCGACGCCTGCTGATAGCTTCTTCCTTATACCTCCTATACAGGCCGTAAGCTCTTTAACGTACCTCTTACTCTTTTCGGGATCCCAATTCCTGATATTCTCCTCAATTTCACGGATATTAATGTTAACAAAGTTGTTGCCATCAGGTTCACATGCACTTGTAACTACAAAAGTGCTAGTTTGGTTCTCGTGCGTTACTACATCTGGTGTGAAGTCATCTGGGTGATAAATTTGGGCAACTGAGACTAGATCTCTCAAGTATATCTCAGACAACTCTGCTGTCAGATAAATCTCTGAACGATTACACTCTTGCTGAAACTTCTCCCGAAAGTAGTCCGCCCTTTCAATTTCTAACGCGAACTCTGGACAGGACTCAAGTGCTTCCGGCAAAAACTGCATATAATACTCTTCTGGGTTAATTTCATACCATGATAGATAACCTAAGCACCATAATTCCACATAATTACTCGCTGTATTTAGTCGGATCTCGTGTATCATGTAAATAGATAACATATTTGTTTGAGGGTCCCTGCAAACAATAGAGTCTGAACATTTCAGTACAAGTCCGTCAGACTTACGTTTAAGTTGAACTATCTCCCTGCCACCAGTATTACCCCTTCTTCTTCTTCGCCTAGTATTTTCGTTGATTAAACTACCATTTTCATCAGTGACGATGATTTGCCACCCTTTGAAATCTGCTAAAGTAGCCGCCATGAGAGTAAAGTGAGAAAAGGCCACTACACAGTCTCAAGCAATCTATTAGAATACTATACCACGTCAAAAAGATGGTGAACGATTGCTTCTGTCACGGTTTTGCTGTTTGTTGATAATAGTCAATTCTCGTGTTTTAAACCTTATCAGTTTTCGTAATGTTTTGGCGTGATTAAAACATCTCGTAACTAATGATATTTGAAGACATTCTGAACGGAGTGATCCATGCCAGTTTTATAGCAGTCATGATTAAGAATAGGTAAGCTACTTTATATTCCTCCAGTCGAACAGTTTTCATTTGGCCACCACCCAGTGGCAGTGAAGTAGATGAAACTAAGCCAGAATTTGTGCAGCTTGCACATTTTTATCCATCGTTCTTTGATCGCTGTCAAACAACCATTCCGGGATTTGAGTGCTATTGAAAGGATCGTTCGAGTATTACGTTATATATGTGCAATTATTATATTACTCACATCACTTATTCTAACTTTTGGGAGCATCGCTTTGCCGCTTCCATTCCATATGGGCATGCTTTCTCTTTCACATGACTATATTGCAGCTGGATTATTCAGAATCCTAAGTGAGAACTTTACTTCCATGCAACCTAATAACGGATTAGGGCTTTCAACATCGGAGGTTGTGATTCTGACGCAATACGGGGCATCACAGGTTTTACAAGTTCCGTCGTTTCTCACATATGGAATCTATCGGGATTGCATAGCATCGGTCGGACAGAAAGGTAGTCCAACGTTTACTGGAGGCTTTTGTTATCCAAAAACTCCGCCCCACGTTTTCGACTATAGAGGCAGCTTAGCTATGTATGGTCTGTCGAGGGTTTTAGAATATGCATATGCTCTCGAGGAAACCATACGTAGTGACAATATTTCGGCTTCTACTGAACCATGGAGGACCCCGTCATATACTGCATACCTTGAAAAGACCAACAGACGTAACACCCATATGGTAAATATCCTATATTCCGTTTCAGTGTTGCAGTTATTATCCTTTTGTTGCATGTTGTGGTACTATTCTATTAAAGGCAAGCAAATGAAGCTCCGAAAGGAGAGAATAATTTTGAATGTGATCTGCACTAGCAGTCTAGCATTGTTTGCATGCTCTTTAGCAGTTCAAATCATATTTATCAAGGAACAGCTTTCCTTCAAACGGCGTATAACTCTAGAGCTCCAAAGTTTCAGGTTTGCATATAAGATAAGTCCTCTCTGGCTCTCTCTTGTCATCATCTTGACTAACTGTTCGTTTTTTTCGTTTGTTTTCTGGTGCGGACTTGAATGGTTCATTATTGAGAATGACATTGATGAAGAGGATGCCAGTTTGGGAACCACCAATAATAAGCTATTTCTACACGAAGGGTTGTCGAGATCTAGGGACATGCCAGTACCTGAAAAAATCCTCCTGGAGCAAGGTGGTTCAAAAACAGTTATTCATAGATATAAGGACAATCAGACTGGCTCTGCACAATCAAAGTTGCTGGGAAAACTGTCGCTCACCTCCAACCATGCCCACTCCCTTAGTGTTTCTGATATGAATGAAGGAGACGACAGCATAACGGCCAGATCCACATTGGAGCCCTGAACTCACGGACGTAATTGCGACTCGTTGTATATTTGTTCAAGCAAGATAAAATATCTAAAAGATCTTTGTGACATAAACAATAGACTTCCATGGATAAGCAAGAGGGCTAGAATTTATATTCAATATGGGCACACGGCTACTACGGTTTCAGGCGTATGGAAAGTGGTTTATTCTATTGACGCTTCCATTGGCAATAGCGCTATTACACTTGCCGAACTATTCATGTACCTATTCAAGAGACCTACCGATTTGTACTCCTCAGTTTTCCTTTCAACTAACTAATACCACACCAACAGCTACGTTGTTCTTGAGCACGGTAAAGGAGGTCTCTATGTTACTTTCCTATGTAGCCATAGATTTGGGCTGGAATGTTAACTTCCCCAAACCCAATGATTACGATACATCTAACCTCGTGAATACCTTCGACCCTTCAAACAAGTATCACGTCAACCTATTCGGATATTGCAAATGGCAGCCTCTGTCGAGTAAATCTAACTGGTATTGCATGGACAATCCAAACGGTTTGGATATTATTTCTATGATAATAAGGGATCTAGGTGCCCAGTTAGGTGTTCTTTCCCACAGTAATACTAAGATACTCAGTGACTCATTATGGATCTTATATCGGTCGATATTTGACTCTTTTTATAAGTTTGTTCATGACGACGACTATCGTGCTAACAAGGCTGCAAGTTTCCTACAAAGCCTACAGCAAAGTGAATCAATGCCCAGCGTCGATCAATTTAAAACAGTTACACTTTTGCTTAAATGCTTCGAGAAACTTACTAACGCTATACAGATCACCGAGATTTGTTCTTTTGCATTAGTTGTTGTCGCCTTCATCGTTGCAACGATTGCATGCATACTAGACATCCTGTACAATAGAGATTCCAAGTACAATGAAACTACTGATGAAAAGTCATCAAATGCCGAGCTTTTTAAGCAAGTGACCCTCAAACTATCATATTCTGTCGTCACAGCGAGTATGTTTTACCAAGTTGGTATGGCCATATATTTTCTTGTACTCTTCAGCATTCGTTACCCATACGATTACAAGGTAAAAGTGATGACGTTTAACCCTGATACAGGCTACTGGTTGTCAATTCTGCGTTTTGTGATGGAGTTTTGGTTTGCTGTGGCGTGCCATATAGGTTTACACCAGCTGAAGGACAAGGACACTGCCGACAAGGACAAGGATAATGCTGACTGGAAAACTGAATCAATATCCCCAGACAGTGGGAACACTGCTATTGGGGAGTTAGATAACAGCCAGGTATGAGCATCAACAAGGATTTTTCAATAGAGCAGCAGAATATATATGGTGTATAAAGTTCATTCTTGGTTGTGCAGGCGGCTGCTTTGCACACTCACAAAACATGTGGAAAAAACTTTAAGATTCCAACCAAATGTAATAAGTATCATTTACTACATATAGATACATATTCATATATCTAAGACACGTAAAGGTTAAAGTTGTCGCTAAGATACCACCATCAGATACTTAAGTAACTGTTGAATATGCCAAGTTTGAAGGTATTTGATGCTTTTCGTATGTTCTTTTGTACTATAAAGCTAAGCTCCAGCATATAATACTAACACAAAACTCAATAGCCAAAACCGAGCAACAGCATGTCAAAAAGTCTTTCAAAGGAAGTATAGCATCCATAATGCTATACCTCTTTCTACTCTTTATTGCTTGGAGCGAGCTAGGTAGCTACTTTGGAGGATATATTGACGAACAATACATTGTTGATGACCACTTGCAGAAAACAGCTCAGATAAACATGGACATGTTTGTACACACACCCTGTAAGTTTTTGGAAATAATTGTTAGAGATAAAACTAACGACTATCTGCTTGCTTCTCAGATGCTCATGCTTAGACCAATGAATTTCTACCTTCCTTCAAATGTAAACTTGGACGATGTAAATGATGTCAAAAACGCGGAAATTGATGATATTTTAGCAGATGCAATCCCAGCGCAGTTTAGATCGACGGAGTATGATTTATTAGATGATAATATAAATGTTAATGGATGTAGGATCAGTGGTTCAATTCCTGTAAACAAAGTTAAGGGTGAACTAAGAATCACACACAAACTGCGCAACCACTACGGCCTCAGCGCTCCTAATGATATTATCAACTTTTCCCATGTTATAAATGAGTTTTCCTTTGGGGATTTCTTTCCATACATTGAAAACACGTTAGATGGGGTTGCGCGTATTACTGAAGAGCCTTTGAAAGGCTATTACTATTTTGCATCAGTCGTCCCTACAATTTATAATAAAATGGGGGCAAGAATCGACACAAATCAGTATTCAGTAAGTCGAGAGGAGAAGACCTTTAGTGCTACTTCTATGGGGCTTCCTGGTATTTTTATTCGTTACAATTTTGAAGCTTTATCTGTTGTAGTAAAGGATCAAAGGATTGGTTTTTGGCAATTCATAATCAGATTGGTTTCTATAATGTCCTTTGTTGTGTACATAGCAGCATTGGCATTCAGGTTTGCTGACTGGACGTTGGTGCTACTGTTTGGACCTAGATGGTCGTTACGTTCTCAGTCGGATCCGGCTGCAGATGGCATCTTGGGATAAGTCTGCATACTATATAAATATCCTTAGGGTTAATACTATTTTTTTAAAAAAGTGAAACATTAGAAACAACAGATAAGATACCCTCCTACACAATACTGTTCTATCATCTAGAGTATTTCATCTATAGTGATCCAATATTTCTTATGATGCCAGAAGTTCAGCACGACGTTAAGGACTCAACTTCAGCTACTATGGGCCCCTTAAAAGACATTTCAGAGTTAGCCGCGCAGTATCAAAGTGGCGAATATATAGCTAAGGTTCAAGATGAAATGCTTAAAGATGAAGTGCTGAAAAAGGTTATTGAGGCAACTGAACTTATCAAGCAAATCCAACAGGATAAGCATGAGGAAAGTCCAGTTACCATGATGGATTGGGATCGTTTATACGAGGTGTCTTCCAATGTGATGGATGCCTTTACTAAGGAAATGGATGAGACGGTTATTCAATTAAATCAGCTCTATAAAGTATGTGCTAAATGATCCAGCTGGTATAAAGATCTCATTTACTAACAAGTGAACAGAAACAGCTTTTATGGCAAGAAGCAGCCTTCACAATTGATTCACACCGCGGTGCATCGAGGTTTGGGCGGGCTGAAACCTGGATGAAGACTAAAGAAGGTCATTTGGAATATAAGAGAAAGGAGCTTAACGAGTCTGCCCGTGTGATTAAAAGCACGATTGAAAGCTTAACCAAGGAATAGCACACTCAGGTCATGCAGCTTAGTGATATATATAGAGGAAACAAAGGTGAAGAATACATTATTGTTATTACCACTGGACATAGCATTTCGATAAACTAGTGATCCCATCAGTATTTAAATATTATATAATATAGAGAAAGGTATATCTACTCTAACTTAGCTTTCTTTGGTGGTCTGTCTTCACCACTGGCCTCCTCATCTGACTCAGAACCACCTACATCAGAGTCAAATTCTTCAGCGACATCATCGTCATCACCTGAATCAGCATGGAAATCTTCATCCACAGATTCGTCGTCTTCGGCGGCTGAGCCCATATTGATGTCCTCGTCTTCGCTTTCTGAGCCAAGAGCGGTTTGTAGTCTTTGTTGTGTCTCCTTCTCCTCATTCTTAACTTTAACGTTTTTAGACTTTAAGAAGTTTTCTAGAAGTTGCTGTTCCTCTTTTGATATGTTTGCAAATGTAGTGGAGCCCCGGTTGGAACGTAAAACTATTTCCAAATCAAAAGTCCTTGCTGACGTTGTAGCCTCTCCTGCCCTGGAAATCTTAACCACACTCACATCCTGGAAGGGTATATATAAGGTTGGTTTAGTTAAAAACATAAAAGCACTGTCTAGTGGATAGAGGTGACCTTCGTTCGCTTTGAAAGAACATGATACAGCACATTGTTCATATTTTGATTTGTACTCACCAGGAACGACCACACGACGATCTGTTAAGCCCTTCAGAACATGACTTAATACTACATGCGTCTTTGCGTCATATTGCTTCTTTAATTTATCCTTGTAGAGCTTGTCAAATTCCTCCTCCTCAACATTTAGTAGAACTTCTGTCTCCTCATCTTTTTGGAATTGCAGGACCAAATATGGGTAGGATGTTTGACCCTGGCGAAGAGGGGGCTCAATTGAAAGTACCATCAAGTGATGAATATCATCTGCCTTGGGAAGCGAAAAGATCCTTTGGATCTGCCTATGTTGTAATTTGTACTCGTAAGTCTTACCCCGAAGTCTGATAGAGTTCTTGTAGATGTCGATATCATAACGACCTCTTGGTGTGGTGAAAAACACATCTTGGAAAGAGATAATAGCATCTCCAGATACCTCACCTATATCTGCCTTTGCTCTTAGTTCTTCATAGAAAGCTTCTGCAATTGATTTCTCTTCCTTCGAGTCTTTGGCCATGTCTACGTCTTCATCACCAAGCATTGCGTCATGCTTATCATCCTGAGAGACTACACCAGGAACATATAGCCTCATTTCAACTAACTCATCCCCAGCTGGGTTGTATGTATCCTTTTGCAAGTCAAACTCTACCGCAACCTCGTTTTTAGATGTTAGGTTAGTATTGCTTATATGCGAGTATGGAATTTCAAATGTTGGTTTACCATTCAACGAAAAAATCAACTCATTTCTAGTCATATCAGTGGTACCCCAATTCCAGCCACGGAGTGAATGTTCTCTATGTTCTAGCTGAACACTAAATCTACGCTGGAGGTCATTCTTTAACAGGGTAAAATCTTCTTGGGAGAAACCGTCCAGTTGTACAACACCTTTGTTCTTGGTGTTAATCTTGAGCTCGTATCCCCTGCAACCTCTGCTCCATTGAACAGTGGCAAGCTCATCAGGTGTTAGCAAAATCGGTTCATTATTTTGAGCAGATGCAGAGCCACCGGTGGCGGATGGTTTCCAGCCTAGACCTCCTTCGCCCAGCCTAAAGCGGCCACTTACCTTAGATTGGTTGTAATAGATTCTATTGAAGTCGGTACTCATTACCTCCTGACCTGGATATCTTGTTTTATTAAGCTTGTTTGTAGCTTCACGTTTTAGTAGTTAAGTACTACATCAAGATATAATAAGCATTCACTACAACCTAAAAAAGAAGCGCCTCGAAACGCGTGCCATGAAAAGAGGGTAACCTTAGTAGAGAAATATATAATTAATAACTATGTATTCGTACAAACATATTGTAACAGAATTGGGGCATGTGTATACAACCTAAAAGTACTGCTATTATTACAATAGGTTTTCATCTAATCCATCCTTCACGCCCTTGAGGAACTCCATGATGCCTATTGCGCCAGGATCAGGGATATCCATGCTGTCACCCACGTAGGAAGCCCGTCCGAACTTAGCTTCAAGCTTAGCAGTAGATCTAGCACCATCTTCACATGCCTTGACTGCCGATTCAAAATCATTTTCTTTGTAAAACTGTGTTACAAATGGTGCCAAAGCATCAATCATGGTTGAATCACCCGGTCTAGCACCTGTATACTTGTACAACGTATCAAGAGCGATTTTTAACGCTTTTGCAAACAGGTCTGCAGTAACCTCATCATCGGGATTCTTGCAAACATCAATTAATCCTCTTGCAAGTCCTGAAATTAAAATTGAATAAAGACCGCCGGAAGTTCCCCCCATAGATTCCTCAATACATGTCGAAATCTGTACTAGAGTTTGCGACAAAGAGTCACGTTTCAAACGAGGCAAGTTCTCAAGGACTGCATTCATACCCGATACTAAGGTGTGGCCGCAGTCTCCATCACCAACAAGACTGTCTAGGTGTGTGATGTGAGGTTCGCTTTTGATAACTTGTGCAGCACCAGCATTCAAGATAGCTGAGAAAAGTTCAAAATTAAACCTGCCTGCTGGCCGAGAGTCACCAAAACTCTCTAATAAACTTCGATCAACAGCAGGGCGCTCCTCCTTCTTTGAATGACTTGCTGGCCAAGCTGCTGCATCTGTAGGGGCATCGAGCAAGGACAACACTGAATCAATTTCAGTAAACTCTTCATGTAATTGTCTGTTACATTGAGTAACATTTAAAAGAGTGATACTGAATCCATTACCATTGAAAGCTGTCATTAGCGTCCCGTGGAGTACCTTAACAGCGGTGATACCATACCCTTCGTATAGAGCCTCTTTCGTCCTGGCAGCTATAGCCGAAATCATGAAGTTCGAAACTCCACCTAGGTTATTAACTAATAGAACAATTTCGTCAGAAGCTTTAAAATCCACGAAGTGTCTCTCATCGTCGTTAGGATCCAATAACTTTGGTAGCAAGTACTTTTCAATCAACTCCTCTGAAGAAGGGATAGGCTCCAAAACTTCCACACCAGGTTCATTATGTATACCCATCCCTAGCTCAAGTTGCTCATCTCCTAAATGTGAGTCAAATTTCCTCCCAGGAACCTTGCAGTGACTGAGGGATGTTCCTACAGTAACCAAATTCTTGTTAACTATATGCGCAACTTTCTCAACCCCCTCCAACTTGTACCTTGCAGAAAATTCTTCTGCAAATGCACCAACGATCTTATGCACTAAAACAGTGCCAGCTAACGCACGACGTCCAACATGACCGCCCTTACTTCTCCCAACAGCGACATCGTCACCTACAGTAACAACACGGCAATCTATACCCAATGCTCTGGCTCGCTCAGCAGCAAGGCCAAAATGTAAAACGTCACCAGTATAGTTCTTAACAACCAGTAGTACACCAGACGAATTTTGGCTTACTATTTTAATTGCATTTAAGATTTGTTTTGTAGAAGGAGATGCAAATATATCTCCTGCTACTGCTGCAGCTAGCATACCCCGACCAATATAGCCAGCATCAGTGGGTTCATGACCGCTTCCACCACCTGAAATAATAGCTACCTTATCCTTGTCGGTTTTCCTAAAAAGTATATTGTCTTCAGCGATCAAGGAGAGCGTTGGATCAGCGAGGGCGATGCCTTCTAGACTATATTTTAAGCAATCATTTAACTCAAATGATTTGCTGGACATATTTTGAAACTGGCTTTTTGACAACTTGAAAAATGCACTCAGGAGTAAGGATAAATTCTTGTTCTAAATTTAAAAGCTCTTTTAATATTTTCAACGTCATATGGCGCGATCGTATCTCCACCACGTTTGGAAGGAAAAGAATGACATAATAAAGCGGTATGGTCACATGATTATGTGACACATTAAGTAAGCCATCTACATGCTGTAGTCTTGTACCTGGACATAGCTCTGAGGGAATAGCCCCTTCGTCTTAGTACGTAAAAGATCACCATACCACCATCCATTCTTGTATTGAGTAAGAACCTGGATAACGTCCCCTTTTTTTATGTTTAGATATTGAGGATCATTAAATTGAGGTTCATAGTCGTACAAAACGGTTGCGTATATGGTAGGGACCGCTCCTGCTACCCCTTGTAAATGAGTACCCTCTTCAAGCGAGGTGGCATATACAAGAGCATATAGCTTTTTAAAATTTGTGACAGTTAGGCTCTGTAGCTGTTCCATAGCAGAATCAAAGGATTCGTGGAAATCCTCAACTAAGTTGCGAGAAGTATTGACGACCGAGGAAACCGGTGCCAGACTTGAGAAGCCGCTCTTCTCGAGGAGCTTCCTGACTTCAGGGCAGTTGCCTAGGAATTGGTAAAGGTTATAGTAAATGGAATAAGTGAGGTAAAGGTAGAGAGGGAACCATGCGGATAAGTACTCGCGGAATAAATCAAAAAAAACCTGTAACTCTACCTTTAGCACAGAATTAAGTGCTTCATATTTAAACTTGACGTCCTCTAGCTTTTTGTCATACTTTATACGTTTTTGTTCGCCCTTTAGGTTCAATTCGTTGGTTTGAATCCTTTGGTTATATTTGTCAACTTTGCTGCTGTATGAATTAATGTCCAACACAAGATTTTTCCTGTCTTCCAATGGCTTTTGGATGCGCATACCCAAATCTTTGAGTTGAGCCAAGGGAACAATGACTCTCGCTTGGAATTGGGCTTGATCGGACTTTATTTTGACTACCGCGGTTTGGAACCTGTCTACATATTTGCTGAAGTTGAATTTCTTGGTTACAGGTGTATTGCTCAATGGAGGGGAGCAATCCCTACCTCCAAGCGGGGATACTATGCCACTGTTAGGCGTCAAAGGTGAGTTAACTTGTATGTTATCCCATGCGCCCTTGGAGATTATTTCTTGGAAGCCTTTATTCAAATTTTGTGTATATACCATTAAATTGGTAATCTGCGTTGAAAATCTCTCGCATTCTGTATTTAGAGTTAAAACAGAGTTGTATACTTGGTTAAAGGTGTCCTGTATATCATCAAAGTGTTTGTCCTTAAATTGATATCCAATATCCAATTTATCCTTTATTATCTGCGGCGCCCTCAACACCCTTTGGCCAAGCTGAGTGAAGTCACATTTGAAATTCTGAGAAAATTGATCAGACAAGTCACCCATCTTGCTCATTATTGTTGATCTATCTACATATGTTTTGCAATCCGTGATCCGCTTCTACAGTTTATCTTATTTTTGTACACTGTCGTTTGCAATCCGTCACAGTGTTGAAGTTTTGAAGGCACGCAAAAAACTATTTAGGGATGACCATGGTTGGTGCCAGGCCAGGCAGCGATGACTTTGGGTTTGCCATATTCCTTCACATCTCGCTGTAAACCTTTTTGATCTATGCATGGAAGGTCACAGATCTCTTCCAATTGGTTAGTAGTATTTACTTGCTCTTTGATGCGATCCAGTATCATCTCCATATTACCCATAAGTTCATTCTGGAAATCTAAATCGGACATAATGGAATTGGCTAACAGTTGCTTAAATTTCCTGACAAGAAGATAGGATTCATGTTGTATGCTTAAGCGTACTTCGTCGCAAGAGCTGTGCGGTGTATAAATAGGACTTAGTAAGACCAAAGAAGCGTAATAGGCCATAACGTACACATGTAGGGGAAGGAATTGGAAAATAGCTACAACATCTTTATCCTTCGTGACTAATTTTAATAAGGACTTAGCTGCACTAAAAGCAATATCCTTGGATCCCTCCTCCTGGATTCCTGGGCATGTAGAGGTCTGCTTCTTTATACTCCATGGGACCAAGAATTGAATTGATCCTTTTGTTCCACTAATTGGTTCGCTTTTATCTAGCCACGATTGTGTATTTATGAACATTCGAGCGTAATGATAGTAAAGCAGTGTAGACTTGAGACACCATGCAGTATTCTGGACACTTATAGCTTGAAGGGCGATTGTCCATGATATCATCCACCTATCAATTTCCATGTTTGTTTTCCAAGGTATACCAAATCTTTCAGGTGGAATGATAAGTATTGAGGAATCTAAAGTGGGGCCTTGTTTAGCCATTAATTTAGGATTTTGTTTATGGAAGAGCGTCTCCAACGCCAAGTGAAACTCCACTTGGTTTAATAGCTGACAATTACGGATAACGTTCTCGGAAGCGATCACTTTACTACATCTAACTTGGTTCAATAGTTCCAGCTGTTTAGCAGTAACCAATGGTACATCCCTTGACAAGCTCTCCAAAAGAATGTTTTCAACTTTTTTGTGTTTTATGTGGGAGGCAGTCCATTCTCTGCAATTCAAGAGTAAAGGTTCCATAGACTTATAGATAGAAGGGCTCTTATTGGAAACAATATTTTGCGTACCGTCTAAAATATAAAGTAAGAACCAAAGTTTCTGCATTTGGTTATTCTCCTTTTCAGGTGTATCGTCTTGATCAATCCTCCAAGCTTTTGCAAGTTGCATCGCGACAGATATAAAAAGATCATTCGCCTGAAGCCAAAAGCACGCTATCACTAAACCCAAAAGAATGTGCTCCTTATTAGAGCTATTTCTATAGCTATAGCTAGAGGTAGCTATTTTGGAAGTGAACCATTCAAGACTCTGTCGCAATTGCGGTGCCAAATGCTGCATCTCAGGGTGCTGCCTACAAGAAACTGTACAAATAGCTGCAAGGAGTAACGGAGAATTCTTCCACAGATCTTCAAAACAAAGATCGCCAATGGAATATCCGAAGAGCTGTAGTGAGAATTTATCGATAAAAACCTTCAGGAGTTCGCTAGCCTGTTCCTTGGATATAACGTGTTCTGTCCTAAAGTCTGTTATGTCTGTATACTGCCGCACTAAGGAGCCGGGATCTAATAATGAAGGAACAAGTAGGTGCTGGAGATCTGATATAACATGTTGCTGTTGCTGTTGCTGTTGCTGCTGTATCAGTTGTTCGGTAAGGTGGTACTGTTGTTGTTGCTGTTCATGGCTGTCCTGAAGCAATTTTAATATCGAATTCAATGAGTTCTCAACTGATGAAATACGCTCATTCATATGCTCAGCCCACATTTGTTCAGGCTTCTTCTCAAATAATGGAGGGCAGGATTTCTTAGCGGGTACATCAGCACTTGCTGGATCCGAGAGTTTGCCTCGGGAAGGAAAATAACATTGCAGACCGCCTTTCAAACATCTTGAACATGGAAGCCCTTCTTTATACTCACATCTCACCTTATTCTGCTTACAATTCTGGCAAGGCTTTGTCCTTCGTTTGGAATCATAAATGCCAACCATGTTAATATTAGCAACCGAATCTCTCAAGCTAACAGCGTATTACAAATGAGACACTCCTTTTAACACTAAAGTACGGCCATAGCGATATATAGCCCCTTTATATTAAGACAGGATACAACTTACTGATTGATAACAACTGTATTGTATACTGATAAAATACTTGTAATGTACTTAGGAGTGCAAGTATCTCAGGTATGAAAGCCTTTTTTTACATGGGAGAGTAAACTGAAAAAGCGGTCGCAGAACAAAACTAGAGGATCGTATATAAGCCTTGTGCTATCAGCGTACAAGAACCCCCCTATCTGCTGCTCTGTTCCATAAACTACTTGAATTTCTAGTAGGAGTCATGGTAAAGCAAGCGTTAGCTGAGTTCTTCGGTAACCACCGCTTATACTTCGTGTGTGGTAAGGTTTATCAACCAAACCATTATGCAAACAGGCTGGTAGCATGGTTTGTTGATCGGCAGCTTCCAATTATACCGGTCTCACCCAAGGGTGGGACCCTAACATTAAATTCAGGTTTGTCTGATTCTACCTCAGTGACTTTAGATATTGAAGTAGATATACCAAGTGCACTGCAGAAACTTACAACAAATGCATACGATGGAGTTAGTGTGAACTTCGTCACACCGCCACCTATAACTTACTCTATACAGGAGCAACTTAAGGTGCACAAAGTCCCCATTAAGAGTGTTTGGTTTCAACCTGGTTCTTGGAATGAAGATTGCGTCCGGTACGCTAAAGAGGAACTGCACCTTCCATCGGAGAGAGTCATCACTGACTGTATACTCAAAAACGGCAATAAATACTACGTTAAGAGCTCACTAAAGTTATGAGAAAGTCCAATAATATGACTATAAGACGATGCACGGAGTCCATATAGCCCTCCACGTGTCTCCCCGTACAGGTTGCGCCGGACGACAAAGTCAAACATGATACTTAACAATTTGACCGTCCCTAACTTATATGCATACATACAACTAGATATATATATATATATATGTTTGTGTGTGTGTGTGTGTGTGTGTGTGTGTGTGTGTGTCAGTTTACTCTTAGTTCGACCATTATACCATTACAGACTGTCCCTTAGCTATTCAACTACGTCACGTGCCAGTGAATGTTCACTCCTCTTATCCTGACGTGTATTCCAGCGATAGGGTGGGGGGAGTCGCGGTTGCAGCAGGTACAAATTCGAGCAACTATTGCTGATATGTAGATCGCAAAGGTGCTTCAATATGGAGAAGTTAATTATCTATCCTTGGATCCCTCCTCTCATTTATCTCCAAGTTCATATTACGAGTGTTTGAAACTTTTCTCATAGGCAGGTGTCTCTACAAAATTGACAGCAAGGCTAAACTATGAAACATAATAGTAAACTCTCGAGCTAACTAACTTTATAACAAGAGTGCAGAACATTTTATTAGCAGCAGTGTATTCATAAGGATGCAGTTCGTTGAAGGGGTAAAGAATGAACTTCTACTCAGCCATTCTGACCCTACTCTACATGATTTAAGTATTTTAATAGCGGAGGAACTTGAATCCAACCTAGAGTTAAGCATGGTTTCCATGCTTCCAAGTGGGACTGTTCCTGAAGATTTCATCATACTCAACGCTCCAAATTCTGAAGAATATATCATTGCCATAGACTTTGGGGGGACAAGCGTCAAATGTGCAATAGTCGTGAGAGGAGGGTTCCATGTGGTATGCTCGTATCAATACGAGATCAAATCCCATGTAGTCGACTCTTCCTTCTTCAATGAAATCATAGAATGGGTATGCGAGAAAGTCTTTGACTACATTGGCGAAAAAGAGAACGAGTTCCTAGTTGGTACTACCTTTAGCTTCCCATTAAACAGTAATAATGAAATTATGACAATGGGTAAGGGTTTCTATATGACAGAGGGTATCAAAAATGTGAGTATCCTCGAAATACTAGAGCAAAGTTTTGAGCATGTGTTGTGTAACAATCCTAACTACTGCTTCAAAGTGTCTGTGTGCGGCGTGATAAACGACTCAATTGCTGTATTCTTGACTAATCAAGCGATGAATGGTGATAACGATACGGCAATGATATTGGGGACGGGTGTGAATTTTTGCTTCCCATTGCCGTATGACAGAGTTCCAAAGTCGAAATTACCTCTTGCATATCCTGAAGGCGCCCGTGTATTAATCAACAGTGAAGCAGGGTTTCTTGGCGCTGGTTATTTACCGTTAAAGAAGTTTTACCCACATCACAAAGGTGATTCAGTACCTTTCATGCCGCTAGAATACCTTACTTCGGGGAAATGGATCCCTTTGACCCTAAAAAATGCTCTTGCATATTGTGGTATGTTCCCTCATCCGTCTAGCATGGAATTTACAGGAGAAGTAGTATGTGGCGTCCTAGAAAGGCAGCAAAAATACACGGTGCTATTTGGTGATGACTTTGAAGACGTGCTAGAAATAACAAAATTACTTATAGACAGAGCGGCCTTCTGTCTATTTGCGGCGATTTGTGGCATATATCGTTTTCAGCATGGCGGGGATTTGGAAGATCCTATCGTTATTGGGTATGCTGGATCTTTTCTATATCACTGCACATACTACTATGAGAAACTACAGGAAATCTCAGCTGGAAAGGTTACCTATAACTTCTTGCCAGACAGTAACTTAGTAGGTGCTGCAATTCATGCTGTTTATTATTCAGGGAGGTATTAATAGCATGCAAGTGACTTTATTTAGCGAATTAAATATAAAATGAATGAGGGACACCACGGTAAACGACCCCTGAGGGGTTCATTTACTGTACACGTCCAATGCGAATGAAAATTTTGAAATAGACAACCCAAGAGTGAAAGGGAGTTAGTTGAAAGTACCCACTATTAACTATCTCCGCCATAGAAGCCTACCAAAGGGTAGCGTTTTTGATAAAACTTGAGCCAACCGTTTACCCTATTCTTCTGTGCCTTTGTTAACTCACTTATCTCACTTGTGCATTTCTCCTTTGACAAAGAGACAAGATCCCATAAAGGGTAACCAAATATATTACTGCAATCTTTCCCCGTAAAGGTTCGGTAAGGTCCGTGTTGGCCGTAGAACTTTGAAGATCTTGACACATCGTATACAAACCCCATAATGGAAAGAAGAATAGGCGAATCCTCGTCATTTTCTTTTCCTTCTTTGACCGATGAGTAAAGTGCTAATTCTTCCTTTGTGAAGATATGGGGTATGTTAAAACCTTTACTTTTCCAATAGTCAGATGGTTCCAAATCGAACACTTCCTCCTTCTTACTCAGAAGGGAAGGCATATAAAACCTCCTATGCATGACCAAATGTAACAATTGAAAAAGCAGTACTAATCCTAAAGCCATTCTTATTAAATCAAGAATAGTAAATTTTGGTCTGCTAGTGGATTTGTCGATTTTAGAACTGTCAGTAACCTCATGACTACTTTCAGACAAATTCGCATCGCTTTCTTTCTCCTGCATATAAGTCATTCTGGACTGCTTTACGGCTGGTTTTACCTGAAGTTAGTGGACCTCTTCAGTGACTTGGTTATGTAGTGATAGTAGCTCCCCTTTATTTTATAAATAGTTGTCATGTGATCAGTCTCTATCCGTGACAGAAGATTCATAAGGTGTTTCATTCATCTTAATGAAAAGAACACATATCCAAGCAGGAGATCGATATCATTATTACGAGTGCAATATATATTCCGGGCTGGTGGCTATTATTCATTCTTGGTGGCCGCACTCTTCGAGCACAAGCTGATCTCTGTAGGCTACACTACATGTGTGTTCGTTAAGTGTACAGATCGCTACGAATCCAGTACATTGGTTATTTTACTACAGTTTAAAGAGTCAATTTTCATCATAATTAGAAGAATAAGTGATTTAAACCCCGTTAGGATATTTATTTGAGCCTAGTAAATGTATGCTAGTAGGGTTAAGGGCACCTATCCCCTGCGAAGATCTACCTTATCTAATCTTGTTGAGTTCAATGATGAATGTGGTGGAAACAGAGAGGGAGAACAAGAACCGCGGACGTTAGAGGAAGGGGGTGGATATTTAAAGCATGAAAACACTATAGGTAGCGCCAATACGGAGGAGGAAAATACGGGCCCTTCGAGAGGGGCCATCCCAATACTTAAAGACTATAATTTATACCTGGGTGGAGAACAAATGAACAGCAAGGTGCCAGCGCCTTCGTGTGCCACTACAGGAATGAAGCATTACAATGGTAGCAGCGAAAAAATGGAAAATACCGACTTGAACAGTCTAGCTACCCAAGAAGAATTAGATTGGGCGCCTTCTTCGTTTTTTGATCAGTTCATGGGGTTTTCCCTTTTCCATAACTCGCCACGGAGGTTTTACTTTGGAGTAGTGAGTAAGTTAAAACTTGTTATATACCATCCTCAAGATTGTATTGTGAGGGTAGGTGAGCCAGCGAAGTCCATGTACTGGCTAATAAGGGGTACAGTAAGCGTTACCTCTCCGAACGGTGAGTTTATACATGCCAACCTAGACCAGGGATCTTATTTTGGAGAAATTGGGATACTCTTCAATAGGCCAAGAACTGCAACAGTAGTGGCGACTAGTAAAGTTCTTGTAGGCCTGCTCACCGCGGAGAACTTCAGTCAGGTATTGAAGGATTACCCAATGGTCGAAAGGCAAATACGGGACGAGGCACAGGAAAGGCTTGCAATGCAAGATCGTAGGCGAAGCACGGAGTTGGCAGCTGTATGTTATCAAAGCCCAAGTTTGCAGCATTTAGAGACTAATACGCCCCTACCACCGTTGACCGGGCAAAATCTGCATAGCAGAATGCCCTATGATCAATATTCCCTATTACCGTCAATCCATCGCCGAATCCCAGAAAGAATACTTGAATCTGTTTCGGTTAGACAATTTTTAAAGGGTCTACCTCTTTTCACTACCCTTACTAGGGAGTTACTGCAGTGTTTGACCCTCTCAGTAAAGGTTAGACAGTATGGGCCGTCTGAATATATTTTTCACAAGGGTGCCAGTGCGGATGACATCTATTTTATATTAAGTGGTGAAGTCAACATACTAGGGCCTAGCTTGGCCGGCTCACACTCCTGTTGTGCCCCTACAATGGGAAGGCTTACATCTGGACAATATTTTGGAGCTTTAGAGGTTTTGATGTCTATGGAAAACGGCAAGGGAGAGGCGAATATTAAATGCAGAAGGGTTGCCTGTGCAAAGTCGGTATCTGGTTGTACCTTGCTTCTCTTGGATGCAAAAACGCTAAGTGAGTTTTGTACAAAGTACCCGTGGATTAAAAGCGAGATTAAGAAAACTGTCGAAGAGCGTGCTCAGGTTATTGCTGTCGGGGGGTTTTCCAGAGATGGTGTAATTTATCTTCCTGAGTTGGAGAAGAATTGCGATCTTTTACATGAAAGTACTGTCGTAGAATCTCCCTCGCTGAGGTGTTCTCAGAGTTTCGCTAAAAATGCATTCCAAATTACTGCTACAAAGAAGCTCCTCGAAGAATCAGAAAGTGTTAATCAGAATGTACTTAAATCGCCTGCCCTTCTTATTCAACCAGTTGCACCTATATTAGATTTAAAGAGCTCTTCCAAACTTTATGTTGAGGCCGCCGAAACGATTGTTGGTCGTAAGATGCATTACAAACTCCAAGCAAAGAAGATGAAAGTACGTGCAAATATAAATGGTAGTCGCCATCCCGAACAGGTAGGTCTTTCACAGAACATAAATATTTATGGAAGCTCTGCTCATTCATATAATCGGCCTTCAGCAGTCCAACATATGCCACATTACAAAAGGAAACGCTTGAATAATGTCGTACTTGGCTCGATTGATAGTAAACGGAATCACTCTAAAATCGATTGTTTATCTGATAGCATACTAGCACGTTGTTTTGAATTCATGACCCTACCTGAGTTAATGAGATTCAGACTTGTTTGTCGACGCTGGAGGCAGCTCCTTTATGTTGCCCCGCGTTTATTTGAAACCCTTGACCTCACCAAATGGAACAAGTCCATAAACGATAAAGCTTTAATTCAGATCACAGATTTTGTGGGTACAAGGCCCAAAATAATAGACATTTCAAATTGTTACCACATTACGGATTATGGATTCTCTTATATGATTAATGAAATTGGTATCGGCGGCCAGATAAGGGAACTAAAAATGAGGAGTTGTTGGGAAGTCAGTGCTATGGCCATTATGGATATTACAGCACCCTCTATAGGGCAACACATAGAAATTATTGACCTAACTAACTGTAGGAAGGTGCGTGATGATGTAACACAACGCCTCCTTGGCTGGGAAAATAATCTTCCTAATAAAACTCAAGGTTCATCGAACAAGGCAGGTCTAGATAGTCTTCATGTCAAAGGCCAGGTAACTATTAAGGAAGATGGTAAGCACGGTGGAGAAATGGATACTGTAGATACCTCATGCCAGTCAAATCAAGATGTTGATAATACCAGGCCAAGTTCCATAGGATGCCGTAACATAAGGACACTAGTGCTACGATATTGCAAAAATATTACTGATCTTACTTTATACCACATTTCTATCTACGGGAAAGATAGACTGACCTGTTTAGATCTGACCCGTTGTACTGGACTCACCAACATGGGCTTTGCTTACTGGACTCCCCAGTCCTTCCTAAATTTGAGGACACTTATCCTAAGCGAATGTATTTTTTTATCAGATACAAGTGTTAGGTCAATTGTAAATTGTGCTCCTAACCTGGAGAATTTGAATTTATCCTTTTGTTTTTCGCTGACAGACGTGTCAGTAGAAGTTATTTGGCTCGGTTGCCCCAACCTAAAGTTTTTAGACCTTAGTTTCTGCGGTCGTGCTGTTAGTAATTTATCTCTTCTCGGTATATCAATGCATTTACGCAAGCTGCAACGTTTTTCCTTAAAAGGGTGCCTACGTGTGACGAGGACAGGGGTCGACTCTTTGTTAAGTGGTTTTGCACCGCTAACATTTATTGATATTTCTCAATGCAAAAACGCGCATTTTTATCAAGGAGGTGTGCCAGCAACTAAACTGCAGCCTGCCCCTGGCTTTAGAAGTATTTTCCTAAATGTGGATAACTGCGGCCGTTGTATTGAAGTGGTTGTTTAGATGTTGAATGGTGTATATCCTTGACTACTCAACTGTTGAGTAGTCAAGGATATACAGCAAGTTGTATAGAAGCAGCCTGTGCTGAACTTTTTATTGCCTTAAGACTATTTTAGGGTTTAGTTATTCGCGATATAGACATTATGCTACGACATACCGGTATTAATAAACGGAAATGTAATTGTTTATCCTTTCTCTTTGGTTCTGAGCAATACATTCGGCTATCCAAGTGATATTTCTTACCTCCTGTTCTCTTGACTTCATCCATGCCCAGATAGTGGACACAGAAAATTGCTGAGTGAATGCGTCCCGGCAAAGTTCCATCTCAACTTTGTAAAACTGATCCTCTATGTTGGCGGTTTCAAAGATCCCTCTATACTCATGCACATGGCTAATGATTGACCTAAGTGATTCAAAGTCATTGGCTTGGGTAGCCAAATGCTCAGTCCACACTGGATATAACCTACCTAAGTTGGGAAGCAATTCACGCTTAAGTTCAGGTGTAATGACGTCGGCAGACTGAAGTGAGTTTAAAGCAATATTTATAGCTCTTCTATCTGCTTCAAACTCCAATAATTCATGCATAACACTGCGAGCCGGCTCATCGATCTCATTAGTTACAAACTCGTAAAAGTCCTGGAGATATGCACGGTACAACTTATTTCTAATAATTTCGATGTTCAAGTCGTCTAACTCGTCGGCAGTATTGAAGCAGTCACGGAAATAAGGCGCCAAGGGAGTATCCACAAGCACAGTCTGATACAAGGATTCCAAATCTGTCGCAACAGTAAGGGTTGGTAGGGTATCAAACCAACCCAATGGGTGGCAACGGGGTAAGACCTCAGCTTTGTCACGTTCATGGATAGTGCCAGTGATCATCAACGCAACATTATCAATCATATAGCCGTAAGTAATGTAATCCATGAATTTTCTTGTTGTACCGCTGGACTGGTCCCGGATGTATTGAAACTCCTGGTATAGTTTATTCGAAGCACGTTCCTGAATAACAGAAGTATTTAGCGCCTCTGGTGACACACTCGATAAAAAGTTGCCATAATCTGTAGAGGAAAGCTGTAGTTTTAAGTCCTCTAGTGTATCACATTGAGTGAGATTTATGTATTGACTGCCTGTTAAAAGTCCATTTCTAAAACCTCTTACGATTCCTTCGACAAAACCGTTGTCAATATTAAAAAAAACGCCTTCCATAACTCTCCCAGCAAGTTAATAGGTTTAAAACAAGCTGCTCGTATGATGAGAATAATATACGGATATATATACCTATGTCACTTAAACGTAGTTGAAGCTTGGTGGTATCTTGGTAACCCTTTAAAGACAGCAAACAATTATTTAGAAGGAAAAAACTTTTCCGTGCCACGTGATGTTAAGAGCCTTCGGTAGGGAACAGCATAATTAGGGCAATATATTATTACGAAAACTCCCAAAACACTATCCAATGCGCATTAAGCTATTGGCGAGTATATTCTGTGGTAATTATTATCTATATTTCTTCTTGTTGGTGGAAAACTCTACTGTATAGTCATTGTGGGCTACAAATCACCTTTATGATTTAACAAGTTTTACAGAAAAAGAGGCCAATTGATTAAACACAACATTAGTTGGATTAATCGAAAATGGATTTGTTATTTGGAAATATATTGGTTGATGATGAATTTAATAGCAAGGATGCGAACCCTATCCTCAATGATATTCTAACGTCACGGGATGACTATAGCAATTATTTTGTCTCTTTACCGCAACCGGGATCTATAGTGGAAGATATAGCAGAGACAGATGCAAAGATTGCAGCATTGGAGCGACAGCTGAAAAATAAACTTGTAGATGCTAAAGCATCTCTCGTCGATGATTTATGTGAGGGGGATGTGGTACCCCATCTAGACCAGATATCTCAGGAAATCAGTCAACTTTGGGAACTGGACGCTTCCCTCGTGCAGCGGACGGAAATAGAACAAGAGAAGCTTGGTGACGTGGACGACATCCTTGGAGAGCTTGATGAAGACAATGACGATGCTAATCACGTAGTGAAAGAGGACGCATTCCAAGAAGCCCTTAAAGTGCTGAGAGAACGCCAAGAAAGCAAAACGGAATATAACTTGGCCCTTGTTCTGCAGAAATTAGAGAAAATAACGGACCTTATGGAACTGCCCACATTAGTAAATATGTGTATTAGGACTGGGCACTATCAAGAGGCACTAATTTGCCATTCCTATGTGCAAAATCTGCGTTTGAAATTCCCAAATATTGAACTAGTTGATAGCATTTCCGCTTCGGTGCAGCATGATGTGTCTAAAACCATGTTACAGGGATTGGTCAAACTATTAAGTACTAACCTAACCATTAATTCCATTAAAAAAGTCATAAACTATCTATCTTCAATTGAACCACTTCGAGACAATCCACTTTCACTGCAACAGCTCTTCTTAACAATGCGTTATAGGTTTGTCACCTCGGAAATCGACTCCTATGTAGTTGAGGATGCAACGTACGCAGTAAGGGAAATGCTTGTCAAAAGAAAGGTGGAATGTGTCAGAGAGCATGTCTACAGTATCCTTTCTGTCTTCAATGCCATTTTTCAGGCAGAAACAGTTCCGCTGCATATACCTCTTTATGGCGAACTCAAGGAAGATGCTAAAGAGATCCCTACGAGTCTTTATCTGCTACAATTTGTCAAAGAGTGTACAAGCTATCTAATTGAAGAACTATGCAGGTGCAAAATTGAGGCTCTCTCGGAATCGGTCTGTCTTCAATTGGTGTATTGCTCATTCCGACTCGGCGATATTAATACCAACTTCCATCATCTTTTCATAAACAGCTTATTAGAAGCGCAACTTTTCAGCCGTGATAAACTAGAGGCTGCTATGGAAAAGAGACAGAACCTAACCGCATCATACTAATTTCATGCCCAAGCTGAGTTCTAGGTGTTCTAGTAGACTACATAAATAGAAATAACATAGTGATATGCTTGGATAACAACATATCCATGAAAACTAAAGATTAACGGCACTGCCTATAAGCAATGCCTCCTATAATGTTTTCCTTAGTCATTGATTGCTATTAGCGCAGAACCCTCTTGCTCCCTCGCTTTATTCAAAGTGGTATAAACCCCCTATTGTAGCGGAAAAATACCACCCTGACCAGCGCCGCAAAATAAAAAAAGGTAGCAATTAAACTTCAAAAGCAGATGAATATTGAAACATAAGAACCTAACCAGCAGAGGTCAATTGTTATTCAGGTCCCAAATTTATAGTAATACCCTACTATTGGACTCATATTTAGCTATCGATTAGAATGGTTGATACCCCTGTTATGCTGCAAAGGCTTTCACACCCGAGTATCGCCGACAATGGCGGGCAAGGGGTTAACAAGGTGCTCGAGAAAACTGGCAGAGTCACGGACAATTCTGCAAGTACACCTAGTGAAATATTATCTGATTCAAATTTAGACTCTTCTCCTAATGAAGATGAGTATATTATGAGAGCTGCGTCGTATTCGGCGCGGCCTTCATCAAATAACACAGTTCTTAGCCACTCGTCGCCCGGAGACTCGATTGACAACGTTGAACGATTGAAGCAGAAAGAGGACGTTATAGTGGAGGAGAAGGTAATTAATCCAACTCATGCAATGGATGAGAAGTATAGCTTTCCTGAGGAGGAAGAGTACTTCCCGTGGGCACGAGTGGGGTCCTTCTCTGAAGATGGCAAAGGGGTACCTATTGCAGCTAGCACGAAGATGGTAAGAGCTTATCTTACAGAGCATATTTACAACGATTGGTATAATAATACATCTGCTGTGGTGGGAACATGTTTTTTCTCGTGGCTTATTGCTTATCTTGGTTTTTGTTGGCTGTCTTTACCGGCGGTATTCTTCTGTACAGCGTCTGTATACCGTGCTGAAAGCCGTCGTTTTAAGAGAAACATACGCGACGATTTGCAGCGTACTGCCGTTGCTGAGACTTTGGAGAGTAAATATGAAACCACTGCATGGCTGAACACATTTTTAGCTAAATTTTGGGTGATTTATATGCCGGTATTATCCGAGCAGGTCAAAAGTGCGGTAAACCCACAATTGGCAGGCACTGCACCTGGCTATGGTATCGATGCTCTTTCACTTGAGGAATTCACCCTAGGTTCGAAGGCGCCTAGCATCCAGAGCATTAAGTCTTACCCAAAGAAAGGTGAGGATGTGGTGCAAATGGATTGGAAGTTTTCTTTTACACCTAACGATGTTTCTGATATGACTGCCAAAGAAGCAAAAAACAAAGTGAACCCTAAGATTTCGCTTGGTGTGACCCTAGGTAAGAGTTTTGTTTCTAAGACTCTTCCTGTTCTTGTTGAAGACATTAATGTTGCAGGTAATGTTCGTGTAACCATGACTTTTTCTAATTCTTTCCCTAATATCAAGACTGTCTCAATTTCGTTGTTGGAACCACCTTTAATCGACTTTGCCCTAAAACCTGTTGGTGGTGATACCCTAGGGATAGATATAATGTCTTTCTTACCTGGCTTAAAGACAGTGGTTAAGTCATTGATTGACTCGAATGCAAGACCTATGTTGTATGCCCCAAACCATCTTGATTTTGATGTAGAGGACATAATGAAGGCACAATCGCAGGATGTAATTGGTGTTGTTGCGGTAACTCTCCATTCTGCTCAAGGTTTAAAGTTTATGGGGTCAGCACATCCGTTTATTTCGATATCATCAGAGAATACAATTGATGGTGTTGAACCTGTGGTCAAATCTCAAGTAAAGTACAACTCCAAGGCACCTAAGTGGAATGAAACGAAATATATCCTCGTTAGTTCACTACAGCAAAAGTTGTTTTTGAAATGTCTTCACTCGCATGAATTTAGGAAGAACTCGTTGATTGGAGAATGTGAATATGATTTGTCTGAATTGTATCAGAATCCCTCACAGCATGGCTTGGAACTTGACCTAGAGAACAACAGGAAATCCAGGGGCATTTTGAAGTTTGATCTTGATTGGTACCCAGTAGCTGGAAAGGAGGACGAAAAGAAAGAAGGTGATTCAAGCGCATCGGCATCCGATGATGTATCAGCGGAGTCTGAAGAAAATGAAAAGTCAGTATCTGACGTCGGCGTGTTCAAATTTGTCTTGCACAAGGTGAAATATTTAAGTACAGCGTCAAGTCTTACTGGATCCTTATCCCCTTCGGCAGAGTTATATATTGATGGTAAAAAATGTAAGAGCTACAGAACTTTGAGACGCATGAATGAACCATCCTGGGAGGAATCGCTAGAGATTTTAGTGCCTTCGAAGGTCGAATCTGAGTTTGCTTTGAAGGTTTACGATGAAAGAATAAGCGGCAAAGAATTAATATGTGAATATACTGCTCCTGTGGGCGATGTCGCTAGCGCCAGCGAAAATGGTGACGAATTTTTAAAAGGAAGTCCGCAGGGTGAGATATATTTTGCTGCAGAGTGGAAGCCTGTGGCAATACCAGAGACTGCTATTGCTTCTAAGCAAGCAATGCGTGATCCATTAGGTGCAGTAAGATTACATATTCGAGATGCAGCCATCCTTGAGTCGCTTGAGGGTGTTGGTGATATCGATGCATATTTTGTTGTTAGCCGCGATAGGACGGTGATTCATAAATCAAATTATTTCTCGAAGAACACAACCCCTGTCTTCAACAATGTTATCTATATTCCTATCGTTTCAGAACGCCAAGCCGTTTTTGTTGATTTATATGATTTCCAAAAGATTGGAAAGGATCGCTACATTGGCGGTTGTCACTTCAAAATGGATAGTTTAATTGAAAGGGACCCTAGCTCAGGTAAAATTTTGCCCGTTGGATCCGATAATAAGGTCTTGCAGTGGAAGTTATGTGATAAATCGAAAAAGCTAACCAGCAATATTATCAGGAGCTCAGTGACTTTCATCCCAACAACTCCAGTTTACGGCCCTCATGAAATGGAAAAGGTGCAAGAGTTAGAGAGGAAGGTTTCAGAAAAGCAAAAAGAATTCGAAGCTACTCAGGCTAAGTTGAGGAAGGAGATGGAGCTACATCCAGAAGATTACGAGGTTGTTGAAATAGATGTAGAAGATAAGGATGCGCTACAGCTTAAGCAAAAGGAAAAGATGACCCTGGACGAGCTTGTTGCTGTGAATTCGGGTGTAATGAGTTTGCGGGTTAGTAAGGGGAAATTGGTTAAGGTCAATGGATATTTGCAAGTATTATGTGATGAATTCGCCTATCCTGTTTCTATTTCAAGCAAAGCTGAAGATGGACTATTATCTGCTGAGCGTGCCGAGTACTTCATTCGTGACTTACAGAACAGTCTCACCACGTTCCGAGTTGTTGCAAGGCCAATTGTCAAAGGCCATGGTGACATCATCTCCGAGGAAACATTCAACACGCTAGAGCTCTTGAAGAAGAGTTACGCTCAACCTAACACGATAAATGTTAGGGGCTCGACGATCGATATACAAATGATGTATTCTCCAAGTACTGTGAAACTCCCTCCCTCGGAAACTGTTATTGACACTGGGCTTTTAGATTTGGAGATTAACTCGGCTGAAAACATACCAGCACATGACCGCAATGGTCTTTCTGATCCATATGTAGTCGTAAAGGTTGATGGTGAAAGTCTATTTACTACTGATGTGATGAAGAAGACATTATCTCCAACATGGAATGCAAAGACAAGAGTTCCAATTCCTTCCAGGGCCAGAAGTTCACTCATCCTTGAGCTTTATGATTGGGATAGAAGTGGATCGAATACACTATTGTCTAAAGCTTCCTTCCCGCTTCCCTCTTTGGGTGTAGATACTTCCCAACTATTCAGCCTCGACTTAGAACCACAGGGCCGCATAAAGGTTCGCACCAGGTTTGAGCCACAATATATTCGTCCAGCAGTAAATGTCTCTGAGGGTAGTTTCGTAGCCATGCCTCTAAAAGCTGTGGGAACAGTAGCAAACTTTGGTATTGGTATGGCTGGTGCAGGTGTTGGTGCCGCAGCAGGCGCGGCTGCCAATGTGGCAGATTTCGGTATTGGCGGTATCCAGAAGGGTGGTAGGCTATTGAAGGGAATTGGTGGACTTGCTACCAAATCGACATCAAAATCGGATGAGCCAGCGAAGAAATTAAGCCCAAACCCCTTTGATGCGGCCCCCAATGCTGTCCCAAACAACAGTTATGCCACTGTTCACAAACAAAGAGGTAGCATCTCTGCCTCCCAAGATCCTTCTACTGAACTAAACAGCATTGCTGGGCCTCCAGGAGTGATAAACCGAGGCTTCTCTCATACCCGATCCAGCAGCTTAGTGCGCAATATTGCTCCTAACAGCATTCATCCTTGCACATTAACCGTTATTGCCGCTGAGAATTTAGGTAAATCTGTTCAAATAAGGGTTTCCCTCGCAAAAGGGGGTAGAATGAAGCACATTTACAGAACAGAGAAGCAGAAGGCAGATGAAAATGGGTCTTGTCTTTTCAATGAAACATGTGAGTTCAAAGCACCTCCAGAGGCAAACCTAATATTTGGCGCAGTAGCACATCACACTTTCAGTAAAGATACTAACCTAGGATTGACACAGGTCAACCTAGGAGACCCTCAATTACAACAAGAGGGACAAATACTGATCAAGCTTGGCAGAGGTCATATTATTTTCAAGATTGACTATGGCGACACACCAAATCCTCCTGTTCCTTCGGTTCCTACGATTCTTGACCAACAGGAGCAAGCTTGAAGGGATTTTTGTGTAGAATATGTAATTGTTATAACTGTGTCTCACTCTTCTTTACAATTACAGGAAACTCAGATTTAGTATTATTTATTATAAATATCGAAGCCTGCATGTCATCTTGTGACTTGCACCTGTACATCCGTGGAAAATTATTTTGGTGTACTGATGTAAAGTGTGATATTTTGGAACTTCTTGAAAAAAGTCCAGGGTCGCACAAGAGCTCGCCACAGTGCGGCTGAGCCTAGCCCGCTTGGCTGCTGGCTAGCGCTGCCACCAGCTCTCCCCACCGGCCGCACAGTCTCGCGCAAGCCACGCACGCAGCCCACCAACAGTTGTACCACTCTACGCACGGACGATGCCGGCGGTCTCACCTTCGGATTGCACAGCACGGTACTTTCAAACAAAAAAGTTATTGAAACATAAACTGTACAGTAGTGCTTAAGGTAGTTCACATACAACTAAAACATCAACAAAATGAGTGCCCAAAGAGTATGTTACTAGCTTATTAGAATTTAAAAGAGTTATGCATGTTATTCGCCGCGAATAAGAGCTATTTCCCCCTATATTAGGGCCTTAAAACTAATTGTGGATTAAGAGAGTTTAGATGTATTCTATTGAGGAGTGAAAAGATCCATGAGATATTAAGAATCAGCCAATAACCAGCAAAGGCCCTTGAGATTTTTAGACCTGATTTAGGCTCGGGAATGGTAATGACTGCTGACCTAACGTAATTTTTACAGCATACTAACTTTACTTTAGGCTCCAAAGTGGTATCCATCTGAAGACGTTCCTGCTGCTAAGCAATCTAGAAAGACTGCCAGACCACAAAAGTTGCGTGCTTCCTTGGTTCCAGGTACCGTTTTGATCTTGTTGGCTGGTCGTTTCAGAGGTAAGAGAGTTGTTTACTTGAAGCAATTGGAGGACAACACCTTGCTAGTCACCGGTCCATTCAAGGCTAACGGTGTTCCTTTGAGAAGAGTTAACGCCAGATACGTCATTGCTACCTCCACCAGAATCTCTTTGGAAGGTGTTGATGTTGAGAAGTTCAATGTTGAGTACTTCGCTAGAGAGAAGGTTACCAGAAAGCAAAAGGCTGAGGCTGACTTCTTTGGCGAGCAACAACCAAAGAAGGAGGTCAAGGCTGAGCGTGTTGAGGACCAAAAGACTGTCGACAAGGCTTTGTTGGCCCAAATCAAGAAGACTCCATTGTTGAAGCAATACTTGGCTGCTTCTTTCTCCTTGAAGAACGGTGAGAAGCCACATTTGTTGAAATTCTAAACTAAGCAGCGAATATTAAGTGCTCTTATTTCTACATAACGTTTTTCTACTGTAGGGTATTTGCCTTTTAAGTGTATACAATTCTTCTAATATCACACACATCACGTTCTAGGCCCCACGTCTTGGCTGCTCGACGCGTATAAGTACATAAGAACACCAACTTAGTGTTGTGAAGTTCAGTTGATCTACAGCAGCGGCCACCACTGCCTGAGATGGGGTTTTGGCCCTGGAATTTTACGTACCTGAAACAATCTTCTTCGAAATTTCATTGCTTTTTCATCAGTGTCGTTTCTTTTGTCTTGAAAATTTTCGGTTCGCCAGGTTACTACTGTATTTAAAATGAGATGAGCTTTTCATACATCACGGTCACCCCAACCTGCTAAAAGTACCAAAAGTAATCTAAACCTACTACAACATGTCGGACTTATTACCTATGGCAACTTACAACTTGAACGTTGAGCCTTACAGCCCAACCCCAGCTATTGATGTTACGACCCCAGTGACCGTACGCATTACCATTGCAGCTATTGACCCTGAACCATTGGACGACGAAAAGAAGCCTTCTACCTTGAGAGTTATCAGAAGAAACCCAGAATTTGACGACGAAGATGACATCCTAGGTGGGGACTTCGATGAAGATGAGCTAGACAACGAATCTGAGTCTGAGTCTGAAAGTGAGGCAGAATCCAAGAAGAACGACGGTAAAAACAAAAAGAGTAAGAAGGCCGACGAGGAAGAAGACGATGAGGAAGACGAAAGTGAGGAGGGTGAGGAAGACGATGACGAGTTTGAAGAGTTTGTGTTGGCTACCCTATCTCCAGACACACAATACCAACAAACCTTGGATTTGGTAATTGCTCCTGAGGAGGAAGTCCAATTTGTTGTCACTGGTTCTTACCGTGTCTCCTTGTCTGGTAACTACGTCAAGCACCCATTCGACGACCCAGAGTTGTACGACGACGAAGATGAGGATGAAGACATGGATGACGAGGACTACGACGACGAGGAAGAGGACGACGAGGAAGAGGAAGACTCTGAAGCGGACGTCCAGCAAATCGAAGAAATTGAGGATGCCAGCGACGTTGAAGCCAAGGTGGAAGAATTCATCCAGAAGGACAAGGCTAAGAAGGAGAAGAGAAAGCTAGCTGAAGAGCCAAAGCCTAAGGAAACCAAAAAGGCTAAGAAAAACGAGCAACCAAAGGAGGAAAAGAAGGACAAGAAGGACAAGAAGGAAACCGAGAAAAAGGTCGAATTCAAGAAGGACCTAGAGGAGGGCCCTTCCAAAAAAAAGGACACTAAGGAAAAACCGAAGACCAAGGTTCTAGAAGGAGGCATTGTCATCGAGGACCGCGTCGTCGGTACAGGTAAAATCGCCAAGAAGAGCTCCAGAGTCGGAATGAGATACATCGGGAAGTTGAAGAACGGCAAAGTGTTCGACAAGAATACCAGCGGTAAGCCTTTCGTCTTCAAGCTCGGCCACGGTGAAGTCATCAAAGGATGGGACATCGGTGTCGCCGGTATGGCCGTTGGCGGTGAGCGTAGAATCGTCATCCCAGCCCCTTACGCCTACGGTAAGCAAGCCCTACCAGGCATTCCTGCTAACTCTGAGTTGACCTTCGACGTCAAGTTGGTTTCTATGAAATAGATATATGTACACTACTAAGTAAATCTCTTAAAACAACCCGCTACAGTTACCGCTCAGCGCCATACGGTGTTACTGCTCGCCCGGACCGTTTTGTTCTTGGCCTTTGCAACGTTTTCTCCCTGATATTTAACTGTTTTCAGACCTGTGACCCTCATTCTGCTCCCTTCTTTCTTCGCCCCCCAACCCCTATCTAGTCCCTCTTGCGCGGTGGCGAAATTTTTTACCTAACACTTATAACATCGTTTATTCACAGAACTACACCAGATGGATAAAGCAACCAATTCAAAGTCGGAACGGCACACATCAGGAAGCAATTATTTGACTAACGAACTGCTGTTGAACACCACTCAATCCAACACATCACAGTCCTCTATCAGGTGTCTGAACGGAAGAAGAAAAAAGCATTGATAATTAGCCGCCGACGTGTTTGTAACTGTCGCCACTGAAATTACTATACAGCAAGATAATTGAGCTCCCGATTTCAGCTTAGTTTCTTTGCCACGCTCTGTTCTACAATATTCTCAACTCAGCGTTCCAGGCTGAGTTTCATAGTTGGTTTTGAACGTCACTTCTCCTCCCGCCGCTATCCTTCCTAGGCCAAGAGCGCGTCAGTCGTTTTTTAGCACAACTCCCTACCACACCGCCACGAAGGGATAGAAAGTGATATATCACTATAGACGAAGTGCGTTTTTAGGTATCTTCGATATAGTGCAATCTCAACAGAATACAAACGGAAAAGCCATCCATATACAACTGGCCGAAAAAATACAAAAATTTTTGAGGTGGTTGTATGCAAGAGACGACCGAAAGGTAATAAAGGAAAGAGTAATCCTAGTCATAACAAAGGCCCTCCTCTCCCTTTCCTTCACAGCATACGTTCAATCAAAGGCTCAACTTTCGCGGAAAGTATCAGTCACAGGGAAAAGCGGGAAGTCGAATAGTTCTCGATTTGTGTGAGCTAAGAGCTTCAAGATTCATCACAACTCTATCAATCCAAAAGTATGCCTTTGCTTTCACAGCAGATGAAGCATTTGGCAAAGCCGTTTGCTCTAGTGTCGTATGTTTCAGCAAAACACCCGATTCATGTGCTAATGATCACGCTCTTGCTAGCGTCTACAGCGTATTTATCGGTGATTGAGCTGTATTTCAAAGGATGGAATCTGGACTCGAAGAGTATCTTTACACAAACAGTTGATGCTTTGAAAGACGATTGCGTTCACTATTATCGCGGGTCCCTGAGCCAGTCGTGGACGCCGATCAGTTCCGAACAGTTGCATGGGATGAATGGGATTGATCACTACTATCTAATAGAGGTGGAGTTTGATTCCAAGAATTCTTCACAAACGTTGCCATACTTGGACAATCTCATTCATAAAGAGGAGTACAAACAGTACCTGTTGCAAGAGTCTTTGGAGCTTACTCCAACCATAAAGACTCCAGATATGTCGTGGACACTAAGAGCGCACAAGCACAAGATCTACGATGTCAAAGACTATGTCTTTACTGTATATAATGACATGCACGAGAGGATATCCCATGCTGAGCCTTTTGATGTATTCATCATTGGGACAGCTTACCTAGGGATGTTTTATACCATTTTGGGCTTGTTCGTGGAAATGAGGAAAGCCGGTTCCAGGTTTTGGATTGGATTGTCTGCTTTGTTCAATTCGGTTTTTGCATTTGTGTTTGCCCTTTACACTTGCCAGTGCTTGTTGCATAGGCCGGTATCATTGTTGAGTATGATCGAAGGTCTCCCATTTGTTGTGGTAGTAGTCGGGTTTCGCCATAAGATTAAGCTCGCATCGTACGTTGTCACTCACTTTAAAAGATTCGGCATTGCAAAGAAGGTGGAGGCAAGTAATATAGTTTACGAGAGTTTGACAGAAGAAGGAGGACGTCTAGTCCAAGATCATGTTTTGTGCATCTTCTCTTTTGCTAGTTGTTCCTTGTATGCCTCCTCTTTGGAAGTGTTGTCGAACTTCTGCGTCTTGGCAGCTTTGATCCTTGCATACGATCTATTATTGACCTGCACCTTCTACTCTGCAGTGCTTGCCCTAAAACTGGAAATAAACCTGATCCACAGATCCACGGTTATTAAGCAAGCATTGGAAGAAGACGGTGTTATAAAGTCCACCGCTGACATTGTATCAGATGCAGAAACAAAGTCCAGGTTATCATTACTCACCTCGAATACAAGCATAACCTTGTTGAAACTATTTATTGTGTTGGGCTTTATTGTTGTTAACTTTTACAACTTCGGTACCAGATGGACTTACGACACATTTACAAAGCTTTATTCGAAAAAAGTTGAATACTTGCTTCCTTCATTTATCGATGACCTTGTCTCTGCTCCTGCAGTGGTCTCCGTACCCCCTGTACAATACTATGAACCCATGAAAGTTTACTTCCAAGTTGAGGATACTATATTGTCCACCCTACGTTACATCAGTGTTGCTATCAGAGACAGATTTGTTAGTAAATTGGTCCTATTTGCATTGGCTATAAGCGCCTCAATTAACATTTATTTGTTAAACATTGGAAGGATACATACGCAGTTTACTACTATTGAGTTAAACAATAAAAAGAAGTCTAAAAAGAGCCCGGCATCTTGCCAGGTTGGCCTAACGCCTTCCATTGTTGTACCAGCTCGTAAATCTGCTCCTGCTTCAACTGTGTCGTCTTCTGAAACTAAGGTAATGGATTCTGTGGCATCATCTGTAAGTACCTCAGATGACGAGACTGAGACTGAAGATGAGTCTGAACCAATCCGTCCATTAGAAAAGTTAGTTGAGATAATGAAAAACGGTGGTGTAAAAACCTTGAAAAATAGGGAAGTTGTGTCATTGGTGGTCAATAGCGAATTGCCTCTCTACGCCCTAGAAAAGCAACTAGGGGATACCACCCGCGCCGTTATTGTGCGTCGTAAAGCACTGGCAAAATTGGCAGATGCCCCTGTTCTAGAAACAGAGCGTTTGCCATACAAAAACTACGATTATGATCGTGTATTCGGTGCTTGTTGCGAAAATGTTATTGGCTATATGCCTTTGCCTGTAGGTGTCATTGGACCATTGGTAATTGATGGCGTTCCGTACCATATTCCGATGGCTACCACAGAAGGCTGTTTGGTCGCCTCTGCCATGCGTGGTTGTAAGGCCATAAACGCTGGCGGTGGTGTCACTACCGTCTTGACTAAGGATGGTATGACCAGGGGTCCGTGCGTCCGTTTCCCATCGTTGGCGAGGGCAGGTGCTTGTAAGCTTTGGTTAGATTCCGAAGAAGGTCAGAACAAGGTCAAGAAGGTCTTTAACTCTACCTCGCGTTTCGCCCGTCTACAACATATTCAAACTGCAATCGCTGGAGATTTGCTATTTATTCGTTTCAGAACTACTACTGGTGACGCCATGGGCATGAACATGATTTCCAAAGGTGTGGAATTCTCCTTGCAGCAAATGATAGAGGAGTTCGGCTGGGAGGACATGGAAATCGTCGCCGTCTCCGGCAACTACTGTACTGACAAGAAGCCAGCTGCAATCAACTGGATCGAGGGTCGTGGTAAAAGTGTTGTTGCCGAGGCAACCATTCCCGGCGACGTCGTGCGAAAGGTGCTAAAAAGTGATGTCAAGGCCTTGGTCGACGTGAACATCTCAAAGAATTTGATCGGCTCGGCTATGGCCGGTTCTGTCGGCGGCTTCAACGCCCACGCCTCCAACTTGGTCACCGCAGTCTACTTGGCACTAGGGCAAGATCCGGCCCAGAACGTTGAGAGCTCGAACTGCATAACCTTAATAAAAGAGGTAGACGGCGACCTGCGGATCTCGGTCTCGATGCCGTCCATCGAGGTCGGCACCATCGGAGGTGGCACCATCCTAGAACCCCAAAGCGCCATGTTGGACTTGTTGGGCGTGCGCGGCCCTCACCCCACCGAGCCCGGGACCAACGCTCGTCAGCTCGCCAAAATCGTCTCCTGCGCCGTCATGGCCGGCGAGCTCTCTCTATGTTCGGCATTAGCCGCAGGCCACCTAGTACAAAGTCACATGATCCACAACCGCGCCAAGACAACACCCGCCCCTTCTAAAACCGATAAAAAGGAAGAAATGCTCCGTCTAAAAGAGGGTTCTGTAACCTGTATTAAATAACAGAATCACAAAACAAGTATTAACTGTAATATTTAAAGAGAGGCAAGAGATCAAAAGAAAGGGGCATATCTGGTTGCTACTGACAACTGGGGACCCATATTATTGCAGACGGAAGGTGTTCTATAAAATCCCATTTTAAGATTATTACCTGTCATATGTGTGTAGTACTATGCTTTACATCTCCATATTTTTTTACTTAATCGTAATGTTATTAAACGTCACCGTCTGGACGCCACTACTCTTGCCTGTGCTGGCTTACCAACCTGCTAGTGTGTTTCACTTTGCAGTCCTGTGTAGGCTATAGATTCCTCACTGGCAGCTGGTATCCGTGCAACAATTGTTCTTGCATTTCTAGTCTTGTTTCCTTTTAATCTGCAGCAGATCCACGTCCGATCCACCTCCAGTCCAACGCAAAGCAAACCTACTTTCTTCCCTCCACCATTACTAAGCTACATATAAGAAGAGACCGTTTTTTACCTTAATTTGATCTTGCCTACACCTTGTACAGCCTAAATGGCTGCCAAAATTATAGAAAAAAAAATTTTCTCATTATCACCATTATCTGCAAAATACGAAAGGCAAGTCTTGTCTTGCCAATCTAACCCTTCATGTACCCCTTAGCTTCTTTTCTTGAACCGTCCCATTCTCTCCTGTTGTTCTCATGGCAACTTGCACACAATTACATCTCTAAAAGGTACTGTCACTGTACATTGCCTTGCGCGACGTATCTGTTAGTCCCCGCTGTTCAGAACACTGCCACATTTTCTTAACCCGATCTGGTAACCGTAGATTTGACACATCAAAGCTCTGGAGTTTTGATCTCCTTTCAGTATGCAAAAACAATGCTGATTTTTGCATAATCCGTACCTATGTATCAGTCACCCCAACTGCGCGCATAGAGATAATCGTCCCGAGATCTGAATACCGGATATGAGTATCATAGCTAAACATCCAATGGCTGTCAGCCTGCCAGTCGCTGCTCATCGGTGGCAGAAACATATCTAACATCAGCGGATACAAAGAAAAACGCTTTGTTCTGGTTCCATCCCGAAACATACAGCGCTACATATTTGTGTGCGAGTTCCCTTTTGTCATCAATCAAGTTGGGAATTGCAGATGTGCACATTCTTCAGCACAGGAATGGACATACAGGGCAATCCGGAAGAATAATGTGAAGCCGCGCTCGCAGTTTCGGGGCGATTGGCTCGCCAGCACTGAGTCCAGCACAGCACAGGGTTGCTCTGCCTGCGATTCCTTTTTGGATATGTACGTAGGATCGGTAATTAAGTTTTATTTAGCACATGCGTGCACCCCTCCCGCGAGCATAGTCATTTTGAGTCGAAATAAAACGGACCTGCTTCACGATCGCAACTCAAACCATTCGCGGGGAGGCCTGTTTCCCTTGAGAAATTGTGGACTGTCAACTAAACATATTCAGGAGTTCTAAAATAGGGGGAGTTGCGTCGTTTCAACTGCTTTGATAGCGATCGCCAGAACAGACAATAGTAGACTATTGTTTTTTGATATAGAGAGGACCATACGATCTTATTCATTTTTTTTTCTCTCTGTACTTAAGCAAACGTTTCCGTTCTGTTTATGGGCGTGGAAGAGGCTTTCTTTAGTCTTGACAAAAAGGCAGACGTCAGCTGCTATGAATTTTGGAAGCGGTGCGACCAAGGCCAGCATTGTTGGCATACCCCCAGATGACCCAAGGCATACCACCCCAGTTACGCAAGAGATTGGCACTAATGGCAAGCCCAAACGGAACAGCTTTGCGTGTATGAACTGTCACGCCGTTAAGCAGCGGTGCATTCCGACTGATTCCAACGACATATACCGCAAGCCGTGCACGCGGTGCTTGAAATTAAAGAAGCTGTGCGAGTTTGATCTGTCTAAGCGCACGAGACGCAAGAGAAGACTGACGCATGCGCACTCCAGCCATCCCTCGCGCGGCCATTCCGGCCTTTCGCATCTTCAGCATCTCCACCATAATAACATCCAGAGCAATAGCGTGGCCGGGACTAATAGCACTAATGATAACATTAATAATCGTCATAGCCGTCTTACTGCACATACAGCGGAACAGGGGGGGGTGTTGGCTCGCCCACCAGTTGTTTTGCAGGGTATTAATAGCAGCAGGGAGTCTAAAATTATAGACAATGCGCAGTTTTCCTCGCCCCAGACAATGGCTCCAGCAAATGCACTTCCCCCCCAATCCCTGCCACAGGTGAAGTGGATTTCCCCAAACCAATTCAATACCACGCCCACCTTACGGTGTAGCACCGCGCACTATCCGGACATGGAAGACGTCTTGTCATCCGCCTCTGCGCTGCAGCAAGTCATACCGAACTCCATAGAAGCTGATCAATTAACTGAGGTGGACGATGGTGACGACAACGATTGTGATGGTAGTAGAAGAGAAACCTTGCTGGACCAGGAGCTCAGGTTACTTTGTAACATCTCAAAGGAAAATTTAGAATTAGTCTCAGAAAAGCTCTCGCTCGACGCCAAGTTGTGGAACACGTACGTGGAAAACAGTGCTACTTTCTCCGTCCTTACCGATCCAATCTCGTTGGGGTTTCTAACCATAGAAGAGGCTTCCCAGAGGATACAGTGTTACGAAAAGGCGGTCGCTGATAAACAACACCCTCTTTTTCTCCGTTTGCCTAAGTATTCTTCCATAGAGGAATTTCGAATGCGCGAGCCGATTTTATTTTCTACAGCACTTTCCTCTGCGTCAGCGTACCTCCCGCCGTCACCGGGTATAGAAACCGTTAACATGAAAATCGACAACTTTGTCCTCAGCTTGATCACTCACCATTGTATGAGAATGGGTGACAAGACCATTGATCTTCTTAAATCTTTGCTCTTGTTATGCCTACGCTACAATTTCCCTGAGTGGTCCCATAGAACACGGTATCACTACTTTAACTACCTCTGCTGCAATTTCATTGCAGAACTTGGCGATGTCTACATCAACAATTCCTTGGAAATGCTCGCCGAGACTCAGTTGCATACCATGAAATCATTCTTGGAGCTGGATCCTGACTATCCAAGAATCATTCTGTTGGTTTACATTAACTCATTGACCATCGCTATTTCCATGAAGCAACCAGTCCAATTTAAATGGGCGTACGTTGTGGAAAGGGCCTGTAACGACATCCTCAATGGACAATACAATTCGGAACTTTATACAGACACCGAGAATAGGACATTGGCATTATTTGCTAAATTGTATTCATGTTTGGAAAGAGCATATTGCACATTATGGGAAAACACCACCTGTTCATCCTCAATTACCATGGAGCAGGAAGGTCTTCTGGATTCGTTAATCCATGAACTTGATTCTATTAAGATGCAACTGCCTTTACGTGGCGATGGAAATATGGGATCCATATATTTGGCGGAGGCCTACTTCTATGAACAGGTTGTTTCCAAATACCTTCTTAAGAATACCGGTACTTCTGTCCAACTTCCAGACATTGTCGGCAGGTCATTTTTAGCCGCAGCGCAAAGTTCCATTGCAGGATTCAAAGATTTATTGAGCTTGTCGCCAGAAGTCTTTGTCACTATGCCTGTGCTCAATATCACGAGAATTATTCACACCATGAACATGGCAATAGTCACCTTGAGGTTCACAGCACTAACCATCCCAGCTTTCGAAAACCTCAGAGCAGCCACAGATGAGATAATTCCATTGATCCAACAGCTAGCCTTGTACTTAGAAAGGGTAAGTGCAAAATTCCCTTATAATAACGCAGTGACTAAACTACGGTATATGGCTATCATATTCTTCCAAACCTATCAAAACAAGTTAAAGAAAAGCATGTACGAAACCAGCAGTTCCGTCGGTTCGAACAGTGAGATTCCCATTACCCCAAGCTTTGATCGTAGCCCATCTTCAGTCAGGCAGGATATTGGTGATCCATTCAAGTCTACTGAATATTTGAAAGGTTCCTTCCACAGGTTGCATCCAGACTTGCTAAAAGCTCCTAGTACCATAGATCCGAACGATAGCAAAATGAATAACTACAAGTTCCAACCGCTTAGCAAAGAACCCTCCAAGGCGCCATCGATCCAAATCTCTTATGGCCAGACCCTTCGTGATCCTATAACTGCTCCCAACGTAGTGGACAACTTTTCTGAGTATCTCATTGATAATGCATTTTTAGAGAACGAGTACGATGCGTTCAACGGGGAAATATGCGGAAGTTTGCTATTTAACCAACTCAAATAGGAGCAACTCTCAATGTACGTTTATACAGCGATATACAAATACCGAAGCATGTTGTCTAGATTGTCAAGTTAAGTTTCAAACTTTTTAAAATTTACCACTGCATATATATCGCATGAACGTAACATGGATTCAATGGGATACCATTGGTCCTAAGAAGTTCTCAACAGCCGCAAGAAAGTTACGATTGTTAATCTTCCGAAAGCCCTGCCCCCTCGTTTCGTTTTCACTCTCAGCAAAGTTAACAGGTGATAACATATTCCTAGCAACAAACTTCACGTATATCTCTCCATACAGGTACTTCAGTACCTGACTTAGATCTTGCTGCTGTAGATCACTGAATAAAACAAACCATAGACCTGTACTTGTAGATAGTATATGTATTCTGTACTTCCCCGTAGATATAGTCTTCACCATGTTTGATGATGTGGAAATCCTCTTTGAAATGGATTGTAGCGAATATATCATGCCATATATAAGCTTAGCGGTGTTTTCATTCTGCTTTGAATTGATGGTTCCGCTAGTAACATCAGATTGTAGAGTCCATTCTCTATCAAAGATGCAGTTACCTAGAACGGGTTAGTAAGAATACACACAAAGTCTAGTGGCAACAGCCAGGAACATACAATGTTTGTCAAATATCCAAAATGAGTAGATTGCCATGTTGCGTCTAACCTCTTCTTAGTCTTTCCACTTCTTCTCTATAGAGAGTGGATGTTTAGCGAGAGGTGTTGCCCAGCAAGGTCATAAAAATAACTCTCGCAAACATAAAAACAGAATGCAGCATTTGAGCGGAACAGTAAAAAGTTGGCAGTTTGCTTTGAAGAAGTGAACGATACTTAAAGATCTATGCGTTTGATGCTTAAAATATATACATTTTAATTGTAGAGTTTCTTCCAGGAAAGAGCTACTATAGAGCCAACAAATCAATTTCACTCGCCGCGTTGTTCTTGACTGAAGGGGAGAGGGTCGGAGCAGACTTTAGGTCCCCGAATACATCATCAGTATCATCATCCACCTTGCTAGATGGAAGATCTGTTTCAGAAGAAGTACTGCTTGCTTGCGGCGGAGGTGAGGCCTTAGCAGGGTGCTCTTTGGCCGATGTCAATAATGAGCCAAATGGATCACTCTTTGATTGTGATGCAACAATAGCTGGCTCAACATGTGATGAATCTAATGATGGGGCTTGCAACGAAAACCCTTTGAATATATCTTGCCTTTGACTAGCCGTTGCTGAGTAGAGTTCTGCCAGCGGATTGGCGCCCGTAGAGTTCTGCCTCTTTTCGACTGGAGGTGCACATTGAAATTCCGTAAATTCCTCCTCATCATCGTCTTCTTTAATATTGGTACTACTACTCTCCTTCTTCTTGCCACTGGAAACTTCCACTTTGTATTCCCCTTCATATTGCTTGGCTGCGGACTGTCTTGCATAACTCGCATCATCGTCGCTGTCGTAATCTGCGCTCACAGATATTCCTCTTGCTGTAGAGCGACTGAATCCAGCAGATGGATTTGAAGATCCAGGTAAATATGAAGGCATACCTCCTGCAACACCTTTAAATTTCCCGCTAGTTTCCCTAGCCTTCCTCCGCTCAGCGCGGAGTAAACCATCGTCGCTGAGAAGCTCAATAAGCGCTTTCGCCCTGTTTCTAACATTCACACCTTGATCCCGACCTTGAGAATCAATATAGTGAAATGACTCTAGCATATTAATTAAACTCAAATTCGATCTGACATCGTCAATAAAACGTTCTGACCCATGCTTCACCAAATAATCCAATAATTGCAAAGCTTTATAAATTTGCCGCCACTCACTTGCGGACTTTTCAACAAAACGCTTAAAGATCATACCAAATATCTCCTCTCTCTCCCTATAATTGTAAGTACCTGGTACTATTGATGCCATTAATTTTGAAGATGCACCCCAAGGTTCGTTATTAGTGGCCTCACGGACCTTTGATTCCATATCGGTAAAGCTGAAGACAACATTTTGCGCCTTTCTAAAGTACTTTTTGGCATCATACAATGATAGTTTACCAAGAGCATCTTCAAGAGACATTGCGCTCTATTTGCAGGCTTCTTACTATCCGTTTTTCTGTTGCTTTGCAGTAGCATAGACGTGAATTCACCATAGCAAGGCCCCTTTCTATTTTAGACAGGTATCAAATTTTGCGGGAGGGTAACAACAGCCAAGAACAAAGGGGAAGCAAGCTAATGATAAGAAATAGAAGTTGTAGCTAGTTAGCACCACTATGTCCTATTGTTGTGCTACATTTCTAGTGGGACGTCTTTTCTTTGCTCTTTTAAATTAGGTGACTTAGCTTTAGGTTCTAAATGTATGATATTATGTCCTAAGACCAATTATTAACAAACAAACTGAGTTCCTGCCTACTCATACAACAGTTGCTTCTTACGAAGTAGCTAAACGCTCAATCGGCCCAATACTATTGACGTTGTATTTAGTACATATACTAGACAAAATCTCTATTCACAAGAAACAACCAAAAGAGCTTTAAAAAGCACTTTATTCTTCCAAGACACCTGCATCCTCAATAACAATTGTAGCTCTTGGTTTACCAGACATTGTACCAAATGATTCAATCTTCTTGACCACGTCCATACCCTTAGTGACCTCTCCAAATACTACATGCTTACCATCCAACCAAGGACATGGGACTGTAGTAATGAAAAACTGAGAACCGTTTGTGTTAGGACCGGAATTGGCCATAGATAGTAAACCTGGTCTATCGTGTCTCTTGGAGAAGTCTTCGTCTGCGAACTTTGCTCCGTAGATGGACTTACCTCCATAACCATTGGTTAAGTCAGTGTCACCACCTTGAAGCATAAAGTTAGGAATAATTCTATGGAAGGGCACACCCTTGTACCCCCAGCCCTTTTCACCAGTGCATAGAGCTCTGAAGTTCTCTGCGGTCTTGGGAACGACTTCGTTATACAATTCAAATTCAAGTCTACCTGCCTTAGTCCCGTTAATGGTAGTGTCGAAGTAAACTTTTGTTCCAAATCTTGCAGCAGAAGTGGAGAACAAACGATTGTTGGCAATAAAAGAGCGGTTTAGAGTTGAGAACATTGCTAGTAAGAAAGTGTTTTTGCTTATAGGATTCTTTCTAAAGTCATACATTAATAGTCAAGTTAATAGCTACATAAATTTTTCTTATTTTCTAGTGGTTTTTTGCTGAGAAAACTTAAAAATCGGTGCGCTAAGCTAAACAGTTAATAGCGAGATAACTCTGTCTAGTTGTGTCGACAGTATTTGAAGCCACAGCGCTGCTTGATGCTTATCTCCAGCTTCTAACGCTTCATTTAGGCCAGGAAGTATATCTGCGGTATAGCCGACCTGCTTATGTGGGGCAAAGAGGGAGTGACGCATCCAGGGTCTATCCTTAAGCCCCTCCTTAGTTAAGAAGACGCGGTTTAGTTTCTTTAACTTAGCATTGGTATCAACCAATCGGCTATATATGTCCAGTTTCTTGTGAAACCTCCACCAAGGATATTCTACTGTAGTCTCTCGTCTCAGTAATTGCGCTTTCTCATCAAAGGATGCGCTTGTATGGAATGTTGCCAGTTGAAGCTGGTCAAATAAAGCGTCTGATAATGCTAGTAACTCATCTTCACCTGCGAATACAGCTTTTATATGCTTTTGCAATACTCCGTATGAGTTCCATATTTCCTTCATGAAATCATGTGTGTTAAATGGTACCAGTTCATTTTCTGCTAACATGAGCGCGGAAAGGCCCATTACGTGAGCTAACGTGTTGTGAAGATGATACCCCGGATCTCCAAATTCTTCCATCCACAATGTAGTATCATAATTAGAATTACAAGGACATACGGCATCGCTGTCTTCTTTCCTTTCGAACATTAGATTACCGCAGGGAACACCAATATGATTATGGAATACTGCAAAGTCGGAGCCACCGCCTAGCGGATCAATAGATGCATCAGATATCTTCTTCCAGTAATCGTAGAGGCTTACTCCTATTTCACCTTTATAAACAGTGAATCTTGCTGCTTCAGTAAACACGTCATTCAACAAAGGATGTGCACTGCATCTAAAAGCTGAACCTGACACAGCATTATCCAGATTCAGGTAGGCAAGAGTTCTACTTTGGATTAAGCCTTTATGATCCATCCCGTAAAAGGTAGAGCCGACCATCCCATATGCACCACCATCCCAGCTTATTAACTTGATCGTCCTTAATGGCTTCCAGCCTTTTAGCCTCAACGCACTCAAGCCTCGCGCCACCTCAAGCAATACTGCACTCCCACTATTTGGTGAACTAGCTCCGCCTATCGACCACGAATCCCTACGGCTTCCTATAATTACTTCATTATCACTAAAGATGCCGGGAATTTCAATAACAATATTATTAATTTTTCTATTTTGATAGTCTTGTTTATTTTTAACATGTACTATCACCCCCTCCTCAGAAGGACCTGAGTAATACTCAAACCCCTTTACATTACCTTTATTTTCAAACCTAATACCTTTCCCATTTAGTTTCTCCAAAATTGGACCAATTTCTCTTTCACTTAAAGGTATTGATGGTATAGTTGGAGCTCTCTCACCTTTATTTCCTTCCTGCGCCTTAACCAGCTCCAGATCTTCAGCTCTTCCATCTACGCCTGGCATATCACTAAAATACAGCACAGAGTCCCGCTGAATGCTATTTGAATTACGAGCTGGACCATCCGGATACGCTTTGAAACCGTTAGCAACCGTGATGCGCCCGTCATCAAAAGAATCAGTGTAAATTATGACGCCCACAGCTCCATATGATTCTGCATTCCTTACCTTCAACCCCGCTGCAATTGCACTGTAGCGAATAATATGTACCTTCCCTTTAAGGTCTATATCATGTTTGAGTAGATGCTGGTAGTCTTCAACTGTACCATAATTGCAAAACACATACTTTGCACTGACTTCGCCATTGGCAGAGTATCCATGGAAGCCCACAGCGGGCTTCGCACCTCTTGTAGTGTAATCGGATGATAATTTATCTTCTATTGTCTTCGCATCATGCACAACTTTTCCATTAACTAATAACGTTACCGCTACTTCTTCTGGTCTGTTAAGCCATGAAGAGTATGTGACAACATTTGGATTATATCCCAATGCACATAGCTGCTTTGTCATATATTGCAGGGAACCTTGCTCTCCTGCCAAATTTAAATGAGTGCTAAAATTTCTTGAATGTTCTTTTGCCTTGTTATCCACTAACAGGGTATGGATGTATATCCGGTAAGCCTCATCTTTAGTCAGTTTGCTGAAATGTAATCTTCTAAAGTCCCTCGACAAAGACGTATTCGGTAGGAATGCCAAAATGAATGTTACGTATATCAGAAGACAAGCCAGAAGGGTGAAAGAAAAGGTTGTCTTATGCCTTTTAACTGTCTCATATGAGCTTCTTAAACTGTTTATGGTGTTACTTCTCCCCCTGGCTAAAAGTGATGAAACAGAATTTCCGCGTCTTCTAGCACTATCCTCCCTACCTTCTACAGGCAATGAACTTCTACTTTGTACCAGGAGAGGCCTGCTCTCCTCGTCTGGTTCCACATTTAATGTCATGATAGCTCACTGGTAGAGGATTTACTAGCTCAAACCCTGGCTGTCCTTGTTTATATTGTAGTTATATTATAGCCTTCCACTTAGAAAAAAATCACAGCATTTAAACCATCGATATGGGTATGCAAGAAAAGCAAATATATTACAGTCTATAAAACATCGTAGAATCATCACTACTTTCATTATTGACATTGGATTTCCCCCATCTCGGTGTAAAACAGGTTAGCTTTTCATATTTTAGAAAGCGTAAATAATAACACATAATTAATCTATGTTACATGAAATCTAATTGAGCCCAAGTGGTGACTATATTTACAAATATGACACATCTCCACAATCAGAAAATAGAGTTAGTACTCCCTTACACGTGAAGCTCAGAAGTCTTGCGCTTCTTCGCCGAGCTACTCTGATGATCGCCATCGCGAAGATTTTTATTTACAGCATTGTGGTCTTCGCACGTTCCATTACTTTCAGCCTTATCTAACGCCTCGCTAACCCTAACATCGGCTGTGACACCATTGACTGGTCTAAAGTAAGGCTGACAACGCCAATAAGGCACCTTCTTGTAGCTACCACCCCACGACTGCATGGGGCCTTCCTCGACAACATCCAATTCGTCAATATTGTCCTTACTAAAAATATCTTCAACCACTCTTTCAACTGGACGAACAATCTTTTCCTCCCACTCTTCAATTGAATCTTTGCCATTCATGGTTGCTAGAGTCGCCCGTATATCCACATGGTTAGGCAGAAGGGGTCTGAGTATTTTAAAAAAGTGCGTCTTCATAGCAGACCGAGATGCATTGCTAGTAGTGCATGTTTTCACAATCTCAAAATATTCTCGCAAAAGCTTATCAACACGAGGAAACGTCTTTTCCTTGTCTCCAATGTGCTCCGTATTAAAGATTCCAGGATTAAATAGGTTGCCTTCAGCGCTCATTACCGCATCACAGCCTATGTCTTTCATACACCTCTCTATGTCTTCTGGGTATAATATATTGCCATTTGCAAAATACACAGTATCGCTTGACAGTTCCTCCCTAAGATATTTCATTATCTCCCAATCCGCCAAACCTGTTTTCTGACCTTTCTGCTCACGCAGACGACCATGTACTGTCAGCATCTGCGCACCTGCATCAAGCACCATTTTAGCGTACTCTAATGTCTTTTCCTTCTCTGGAAAAACCCGGATCTTAGCTGTTACAGGGACGTTAAGGTTGTCGTGAAGAGTACGGATCAATTTATGTATCAGTCCCCACTCATCCATGAGAAAGGCACCGTAATGACCCTTCCTGGCAATACCCTGAGGACACCCTAAATTCAGATCCACAGCATCACATTTGTTTTCCACAAGTTTTGCTGCTTGTAGCAAAAATTCCGGATCGTTCGCGCAAAACTGAACTATAAGGGGTCTATCAACTCCCTCCTTGCCATCTAATTCACACCACATGTCCCGCCTGTATTTCTCAGATGTTGCGAACAGCTTTGCATGCATCATAGGGGTATATGCTAAGGTTGCGCCATATCTCCTGGAAAGAATTCTCCATGCTAATTCTGACTGATCTACCATTGGCGCCACAATCTTAGACGGTTTACCGATCTTCTCAAACAATTCTCTCCCGCTGAGTTTACCTGCTATAGCAGAAACGGGGCTTTCTGAAGCTCCATATGGGGCATTGTTCTTTGCACTCTGTTGGGCCATCGCGGGAAATAAGCTGCTGGTGGCGATTCTGCACCGACTGATTGTTAAAGTCTTGAACACAATTTTTGACAGTAAGAGAAGATCGAGCTCACTTCAAACAAATGGAGGCTTTATAGATATTATATTCTCGATGTATTTAGAGTACAGGCTAGTAGTAGTAATGGTACATATCTAACATTTCACTATACTAAAGCCTAGCCGATTCTTATTAAAAAAAAGAAATAATCCGAACTAAAGACTTGAAAAGACATAATCGTACCCAGTGACATAATTTAAACTTGTTTTGGCAGGTTGTGCATGGCTCTTGCACGTAAAGCATGGGCAAAGTCAAGGGCTATTGGCCAAATATAGCTTTCAGTAAGTAGACGTATCCCAAGGTATGGGACGGTGTTGGAAATTTGTGCTTTGAGCACCATTTGGGCGGCATTATCTCCGTCAGTAGCAGCATGATCATGTGATGAATGGGTGAGTTGGCTGGGTGCGGAATTACCATTAAATGGGCCCACATGCATAGTATCCACATAGTGGTATGCACTGTTAGATTTAGAAGTCAGATACCCTTCGAGGCGGTCGATAAGCCTCTTGCATTTCAGCCAAATAGATTTGTCGAACGCGTTGTGATTGTCCGATGCGTCTTTGCATATAGTGCGCTTGCGCGCCCAATCTTCCGCCCACTTCAAGTATTCTACCAGGACGAGTATAGAGCAAAATACGCATATGGTGGCAATTATTGGTGTATTGAGTATTCCCAATTTCGGGTTATCCTGGGAGGCATGCATTAGGTCCAGCCAAAAGTTCATTGTGTCAAGTGCATACGAGGCGACCTCATGGACCAGCACAGGATCGCGCACGGAAACATCTAGGGCTTTATTCATACCCTCCCAATCACTTTTCCAAATATACTTGATCACGTTGCTTACACATATGCACTTGTGGATCCGAGCAAGGAAAAGGGTTAAGTATATAACCCGTAGTGCCGGATTGGTAATAAAGCAGTGAAGATTAGACCGTTTGGCGACTAGCACACCACAGTTTTTGATGTACAGGTCCTCCCAAAGTCGTAGGAGTGACTCAACAGTCGGGCTGGAGGGCGTAGACCATATGTCATCTTGCTGAGCGGATTCTCCCCGTTCCTGGATCGCCAAACGCTCTTCGCATATCTTTTCATGAATGGAAACCAAAAGCGAAAACATAGTCTCGAAGGAAGTCTTCTTGTTCTCCGCAACATAGACTGTAGGCCCATTTATTAGGTAAGACAAACACTCACAATACGACTGGCCGCCGTTTGAGAGATATAAAAGAGCTTCCTTCGAGTCTATCACAATGTGATGCTTATCTAGTAACCGCCACCACTCACGGTAGTTTTCTGTTAGGAAAAGTTCTTCTTGGAAGCAGGGGACCCCACATTGTAGATCTGTCGAGAAAAAGCTGCCTTTTCGCCCCGTGATCGAGGTAAAAACTACTGTTAGCATCAACACTGTATGACAGGTGCGGATGCGAGATTGCGCCTCGAGGAAATAATCGTAAATGCGTTCTACATGTTCTGCTGTCTGAAATTCCAACGCACCTTCTGCATCAACTGGTGGCTCACAAACAGCTTCAAACGGGATATTCAAGCGATACCGTTTAACGATATCCACCAATGTGGCCAGGTCCGCTTCCAAAGTACCTGAAACGGAACGGTCACCGGAGAAAAGTCCGAAGAATGCTAGCAATGCCAATGCCTGCGCTACCCATATAGGCATACCACCACACTGTGGTTGTGCCATAAGCTTCCATATGCGGAAACGCGTTACGTTGTATAGAAGCTTTGCTTGCTGTAAGTGTGAACGGTGTAATGCACCGATGACGGCAACTGCTAATAATAAAGGATAAACGTCAACACTAGGAACAATTGAATGTAGATGAACAAATGGAAGCGATCCGTGGAATTCATTTTGGTACATGCTGACATACCAATCTAATTCTGCTATCGTAGGGAATGCTATGCCTTCAAGATTGTTGTCACTGATGATATAATCATGGAGCTGTGGTGTAAAGAAGGATAGGCGAGATCCGCCCAATTTTTTGGTTCCGGACATCACCCCGGACAGTGGCTCGTCTGGGTCTTTCTCAAACGAGTTGAAATCATGTTTTTCAGACAAGGTGAAAAAGTCCGTCGAACTATTAGCGCGGCCTACTGCATCTTCAGATACCTGCTGTGCCTGTGGAAGATTCTGAAAAATAGGCACAGTGTTATTGACGAAGGATTGATTGGACACAGTGACACTAGTCTCCGTTGACACCACAGGTGTGAAGGTGCTGGAAGGAACAGACGTAAGAGGTAGATTGTAGGAACCCCAGTACTCCATCGGTTTTTGGCTGGCAACCTGTTTTACAGGCATGTACAATGTATTGGCCATTTCAGTTATGTCATGGTTACGAGATAAAGTGGACTCGGCTGTGTCGACAGGCCCCATATGCCCTATAGGCTCTAGCGAATCCTCCTGCTCCGTACGTTCGATGGGAAAATTAGGCGCTTTATAAGAGAAATAGTAAGGATTGGGTTGTGGCACGTAACTTATTGGCTGTGGCACATCCGCATTTGGAGGCGAGTATGCCCCGCTATTTACGAAGCATTCGTTTAGAGTAAACTGCGCTGTAGCCTGCCCGTTGTACTCAGGATTAAGGACACTTGCATAGGCTTGGCCACAAGAAGTCCCCGGGCACTCCATGCAGTCGCAGGATTTTTCGTAGTAGGGCAGCACAGAAAGACTCGTTGGAGGACCAGAGACGTCGCTGAATCCGGAATCAGTAACGGCATTCCTTGTCAGTGGCTCGCGCGTTGAAGGAACGTTGCTCTGAAGTGGTGCATCTGCAAATTCAGTCTTGACGTTGTTTCTATCGTCCCTTTCGGGAAAACAAGTAAGAATGGTGGGTGCAGAAAGGGAACCCTGTACTTTCACCTTGGGCACATGCCCTGGCGCTGCAGACAAGGAACGCTTCCCAGCTGCACGTTCTTTCTTGTTTTCAACTGCGAGAACGTGCGCTAGCGGATTCTGCGGAGTAGGCAGCACCGTCTCCTTGTTACCTGGTCGCCGAATGATGTGCTTCCCCACAAGCTGTTGTCGCTTCTCTTGGTCATTTAATGCCGCACATAGCTTCTGCTGGTGTCTGAGAACAAGATCTCTCCTAGCAAAGCATCGCCCGCAGAATGCACATAGAAACGGCTTCTCGTTAGTATGAGATCTTTGGTGCCGCTTCAGATGTTCCTGACGAGAAAACCCTCGAGTACAAATCGGGCACAGGAATGGCCTTGGCTTATCTGTCTTGATCGTCCTAGACTTCTTAGGGATAGGTAACAACCCTTTTGGTGGACACGTTTTATCTGAGATTGCACTGTTTCGACAGTCTAGTGGTTTCATTTGTTGCAACCTCTGGTACTAGTGTTGCCAGCTGCTCTAGTCAACAATGTACACCGAAATTGCAAAAGGAAGGGAACGCCCACAGTCCTTCACCATTCAAAAAGTGCAGTTACGTCTCCCAATATTCTTTCTCGCCTGCCGGAGAGTTTGCGCTGGGGAGTGCGAAAGGTTTTGGTGACTCGCGGCGGAGTTGGTCACGTTGGTCACATGCATCCAGCCGGCAGCAGCCCTAACATTGTAATTTGTCCAGTACGTAAATGATGATGACGATGATGCCACCGCCGTCACAATACAAAAAAAGCTTTTGGGAACAGAACTCTTAGTCCTCTACACCACTGTTTAATTTCTAAATACAATAACTTTGTCCAAAAGTTTCCACCGCATAGACAGTACGAGGACCATTTGCCTTCCACCCGCAAGGGATACGGGACCCGTGTTTTTCGGGGCCCTTGGTAGGCCAGCCACTTGTGTTCTCGTGATAAGCGTTAGTGGACAGACCAATAGATGCCCATAAGAACTCGTATGGATTCTCAACATGATATCCGAGTGTCAGAGGGCCTCAACAGCTTTTTCTTTACGTAATGCCAGTTTTCATGCTTTCTTTGTGTAGCGATAGTCTTACCACGTGAGGGCAGCAGTGCTTGTGGCGGTGCGTGAGCTGCCGCTTTGCTCTTCGCTTGTTGTGCAGTTACTATTCTTGGATGCTTGTGTAGGGGCTGACTTCTCGAGCGCCAGCGCTAGATCTTTTTTGGAACACTTCTCCCTATTGCCATTTCCACACTCGCCCCCACAAGCGTGTTCCTGTGCGATGGCAGTGCTGCTGTTTTTGCTACTATCGCTGGTATTGCTGCCTGCACCTCGTCTAATCGGTACTGGGCGAGGGTCGTGGTCTCTTGCTATTAGTTTGTGACACGACTGGTCGTGTTCTTTGTTTCGGAGGTATACGTAATTATGAAGTGCCATCGTGACTTTACACCATGCCCTATATTGGTGGCCCTATAATCACCTGCCTCTGTTTTATACATCTATGTATCGTCTACGATTACGACGACGCATTGACCACTGCTCTTGTGAATGCTCGGGTCTCGTACATGAAGGTGTTTTTTTCTCGTACTGACGTCGCGGTGGTGACGAGACAGTAGTGAAATAGTGAGTACGCCAGTTATCACGCCACAAAACCATGTCAGTCGACACAACCTTCATAGCTGTCAGAACAGGCTTCCGAAGCCCTCTGAAAAAGCAGCACATCAGTCGCGCTGCGGGGGCCCAGCGCATTGTTCAAACGTGCACCGCTCAAACCTGCCAGTAGGCCATTATTCCGCCCCGTGGGGCCGCCATTATGGAGGCTTCGAATCAATGCTCGATTTTCACGAGTTAGGCGCTCGTTCTCTAAAAGCAAACAGCGAAGATCGTGATCGTACGACGAAGCCAGCTCGTCTGCTAGACAGAGCCCACTGCTATGCCCCTTCGCATTTTTAATATTAGAGTGTGCAGATTCGTTTTCACCGAGAACCCGATGGTTGCTGCGATGGTAAGAGCGAGGAGAGCCAGCCCGTGATGACGTTGGCGGCCAGCCGCACACCGCGCCTCGAGTTGATATTTCATGTTCTTCGTCATGGAAACTGGGAAATTCTTCATCTGAATTTTCTTCTATTGGTTGTTCTGGTCCTGGCGGTGTAAACGGTGTGGGCGGTAAATTGAGGGCTCGCGGCAGCGTATCTGCCAGAGCGAAGTCTGCTACCACTGTTTTAGCGACTGCCAAGCGCTCTACTAAATCAGTGTTCAACTCTCTAAGCTGTTCCAGTTCTGCCTCTAAGATCTGCTTTTCAGCTGTTACCTTCTCCGTATGTCGCAGATGCGCGTGGGCTACAGAACGGGCTTGTTCTAAAGCCGTTCGTAATTGTGTATTGGTGTCTTGCCAATGTGCTAGTAACTCGTCTAGCTTTTCGTGTTCTGTAGATAGTTCAGAACTCAATCTCTGTGTCTGCTCTGTAAGCTCACGGATCTTGTTTGTTTGGCTTTTGATGAGCAGATCCTTTTGTAGCAAAGCCTCCTCATAATGCTCTTGCTCTTTTTCAAAGAGGGCAATCTGATTCTCAAGTCTGGTGAGATTCTTGGAATAGGGATCCTTTGTACCACACAACTGGTCCATGGCGATGTCTGGCCTCTGTTCTCGAGAGCATAAGGAGATTAAAGAGGACGCTAAAAACGTTGGTGGTTTTCGGAAGAGTAGTGCGACGCGACGATCCTCGCCGTTCTATTGGCTATACCCGCCTAGAGCGATAGTCTATATATTCTGATAGGAGCACGCAGAGGCGTGAAGGTGCATTGCCAAACAAATGCTTCTGGGGACTCGACTTCTGTACTCTGGACGACATCCCAAGAGAGGCCGTTAATCGAACAGTTGTCTTCGAATGCCGCTATGGTGGTCTGATTCCGGACGGTAGCCGCAACAAGAGCAAAGCGTGTGCCGCAGTTAAGGAACGAATGCTTTATTGCTGCAATTAGATCTGGAATGACACTACTATCGTATGTGACGTCTGCGGCAAGGATTAGTTCGTTTTGTGGTATATCATCGACGTTCCAAAGCAACCGCTGAAGTTGAATGCGATGGTCGCATGTGGGGTCAAAATCATTGAGTCGATAATTTTCCAAAAGCGTGGATTCTACAAGTGTAGAATCGCCATCTGTTGCGTAAAGCCTTTCTGTAGTCTTGAGATGTAGACAGAGCCAAGTCAAACTGACAATTCCTGTGCCTGCGCCTAACTCCAGAACGTGAGAAGCAGCAGAGAGCTCTTCATCGTTACTCATTGTACACAAGTAGTAAGAAAGATATAAAGCAGCTTCCCAGGTGCGAAAGCCTGTTGTGCCCGACGAAGAGATGATGTATGGAGCCTCGCGGACGTTAACAGCTACTTCTGGGTTGGAGGAAATGGTGTAGCGAATTACGTCCGTCATGGAGGGATCTGGAGTACCAATGGACAGAAGTTGCGCGTAGCGGGGAAATAACCACTCTGAAAGGTCTTCGCCGGTGACAGGGTCCGGTATGATGGACAACTGTTGTTCTAGCGGTGTGTCAATGACCCACTTGAGGAGCCTTTTGGCGTAATGAGGATTGTGAAAGCATATGCGTTCAAAATTCTCTATGAACAGGGGTGCATACAGCTCTTTTAAATCAAGGTACTTAATCAGCTCGGTAAGTCTATCGACAGGGTAGCGCTGGTGGAGCTTTGCATAGAAGCTAGCTTCCATGTTTGAAGCTATTCTTGGCGCTGTTTGGCTGCTGGAGCCGTTTGTAAAGATTCCCATTTTATTTTTCTAGTAGTGGGATTACATAAGAATGTTAGATACTCTCAACGTCAAGCTCCCCACAATAGGACTCTTTTGATGCCTCCATCAGGTATAATAGTGAGTTTGACATGAGTAAAAGCTGCTGCTTTTTTGATTAGGTATTCATGCTCTTTATCAGGGCCTGCAGTTAGGATAGGCACAATTTCCACCCAGCGAGGGTCGTCGCTCTCAGGCACTGCGTCAGTTGTGTCAATACCATGTAGCTGAATGTATTTAGGAAAATTACCCTTATAATGAGCAGTGTCTACTACAGCACTTTCGAGATACTTTGAACGTCTCGCAAGACAAATTATTACCCAATCTTTATGCCCGCTTGTCCTTGAGCGCCGCGTTTCCCATCCGTCAGACATATCACACCCACGGCCTGGCAACAGAACATTAGATGCGCGGCCAAAGTGTTGGTCTGAGTAGGTTACCACAACAGCGCCTTGCGTAGCACCACAGAGGTTTATGGGGTGAGGGTTGGGATCTTGATCATATTTAATTGGCACCACACGGCCATATAAACGGAATCTAGCTATTCCACCATCAGGGTACATCTTTAGCTTGACATAGTTATACTTTCTCTCAGAGACGTCATTGCGTAAAAAAAATTGCTTCTGTGAAGGACCGCATTCAACCTTACTAATAACTTCTTCCCAACCCAGCTCACTTTCAGTGACATCGTGGGTGTCAGTGTCATAGAGGGCATCTACAGAAATGTTGGGTGCATGATTTCCATCAAAGAATGCTGTATCAATCTCGCACCCTACAATTTGAGCTGCAGAAACACCTAGCTTGATGATTACCCAGTCATACTCCTCCGGATTGTGTCTCCTGGTCTCCCATCCATCATACCATGCTCCTGCAGCGGTAAAAATGTTTTCCTTGCGTACAGGAGGGGCCTGTCGGATCAAGTTGGCCGCAGGAGCAAACCATTCATCAGAGCACCCAAGCACACTAGAACCAAGTTTCTCTGAAGCAACATCTATTGCACCAAATTGTGCAGCCACATGAACGGCAAACTCATCTGCCTGTATTGCTTTGAAAACACTTATGGGAGTAGTTTTAGTCATAGATACGTATATAAAGCAATCCCAAAAGGCTACAAGGTACTAGTACTTCAGAGCATAGTACTACCTACATTTATACTAAGCAAGCTATCTAGATGGAATATTGAATCTAACACCTTGTACGCATTTGCTATCGAACAACGCTATCGTTATGATGCACTCGAGGAAGATTAGATCTTTCATTGTCATTATGGACGAACCAATCATGGATAAGTATTATTTGACGTATAATGCGATTTCACCTCTCCCTCTTTAAGTACTAGTGAATTTTTGGAAGTCGTAGATTCACGCAACGGTATAGTGGTACTAGTACGATTGAAGAGGCAAATACTCACCCTGAATTTTCGCCAAGTACACATAATGAAGAGGTTTGCTACTCCCATTCTCAAGCCATACTGGCCTTTCTTTGCTGGCGGCGCTGTAGTGTTTTGGTTGGTTTCCAAGGCCGCAACTGCATCAGCTAACTCTAAAGAGTTCATCAATGACCCAAGACACCCAAGATTCCAAAGAGGTGGCAAACCTGTAGTGTTGGAAGACTGAGCTTTTTAAGTTACAGGTATCACCAATGCATTAGATATCCAACATTCTAGATTTTTACGGTGAAGGGTGGTTCTTTCTATGGCTACGACATTTCTACTCGTTAGTTCCATCAATAGCCTGTCCTCTAGTAGTGACAGTCTATACCGTCATAATGACCTCCCTTTGTTTCTATTATTCTCTTTAGGTATATATGTGGTGCTAAATAGAAAATCGAAATGATTAAATAGTTCTAATGGTTTTCAAATTGGCACAAGTCCGTTGGCACTTATTCAGATAGGGTATGCAAAGCTTTCTCTGCTGCGGCAGCGAATATGCTCTGTAGATGTTCTACATCCTCAAGACCCACTGAAACACGCACTAAGTTCCGTTCAACCCCATACTTTGCAACTTCATCCAATTCTGCATAATGTGCTAAAATTGTATATGGGCATGCCAAGGTGAAGTTGGTTCCTAAAGAGGGGCCTTTGCACAAGTTTAGTTCATTGAAAAACGTTTTGGCTTGAGCTTCATGGAAAAAAGTCAGAGAAAACAATCCGCCGTATCCACCCTTAGGTTTGCACCTCACAGCGTCATAGTTTTTCTTTGTTTCCTCCGAAGTGAACCTTGGGTAGTAAATCTTTTTGAATAACTTACCTTCCAATGGCCTTAGTGTGTCGTTTAAGAGACGTTCAGTATTATGATTGATTTGTAGTACACGTTGAGTGCAATCTCTTGAGTTTCTCTCCAAGTAAATGGCGTCTTCGCACCATAATAAATCTTCATAGCTGCCATCATGGAAAAACTGCTGTGCATAGTCGTAAAGCCGTGAATTAGAGTTAAGAACTATGGAGCCAGCTGTGACATTGGAATCCCCACTGAAGATTTTGGTTAGCGAATTGCAAACCATATCTGCGTATGGAAGCACATCTATGTTTACGAATCCCCCAATTGTATCATCTATAACCAGGTAGAATGCATATATATCAGCAAGCTTTCTTAGCTCCAATATATCACCCATTTTCAATAGTGGGTTTGAGGGAGTCTCTATGAACACCGCCAAAATGGGTTCACCGCCTTGCAAAATTGACTTAAGTTCCTCCATTGCGCTATTGTCGCCCGACCCTAAAAAGTACGTGTGGTTAAATGTCCTTAAGATACTCAGAGTATCAGTGTATGGAAAACCAAACATCACGGTCTTCTTGTAAGGTGGGCCATACCCCACTATAGTACCAGTTTGTGAGTGGGGCAGTGTAAATGTGTTCCTTTGAGAAGGCTCATCTTGCTTTGTGCGATTCACCCTGCAGGAATCAAGTTGTAAAAGAAGCCTATGAGCTGTAAATAGGGAAGCCATCCCACTAGGGAACAGATAAACATCCTTCTCTGGATCTACAACTAGAGGCAATTTCTCCTTACTTGCTGAAGCTGAGATATTAATCTGTTCAAACTCCTCCTGGTCTATTGGCTCTGCAGGTATTGTGGAAACAAGACTCTCATTGCTTTGGGAGGCTTGAACATCATGGCTAACACCACCACTAGGCGCACCAGTTGTTGCCCTGCTATCCTCCGCTTCTGTTACTACTGAGCCATCATGATCCTCGGGACTGGAGGATGCAGTTGTCTCTACACTTGATTCTTTAACATCTATCATTTGCTTCGATATCCGCCGTTTTATGATGGCCTTCGCCTCATCAGCAAACGAGAAATCCAGATTTCTACCATAGCGCTGTTCAATGAAGTCTTCCTCATCTCGGATGAGCTCTTCGCTGTCATCGTGCACCTCCGCATCTTCCTTATCTAAAGTTCCTTTCTTATCCGTCTGCTTCTTCTTCTGTTCCTCGGCCCTCACCAACTCAAACAGTTCGTGCAAAACGTATTCAGCTAGCCTACTAGATATGATCTCACCGCTATGTTGCCAGTATTTCTTGGCAAGATAAAACTGGTCTTTAGGAAAGAATACAACAGAGATCTTACATTCACGCTTCCACATGCGTTCCTCTTCATTGCGATGTTTCGATGTTGATAGTTGCAAAATTCGGTATCTAGTTGAACCTGTTGGCGGAGTTGGGGCTCCCTTAAGCTTCATAAACTCCCTGCAGCGCTTAGCGACATCATAAGACGGAAAGATCATGCAGGTTTCAGTTTCTTTGGCATACTTAGTTACAAGCATCGCACGAAGTTTCTCAACACTCTTGTGAATGAAGAAACGCGGATATCCTGTCTCCATCCGTTCAACAATATTTGGGTCCCCTTCTTCATACCCAACGCACGCCTCCCACGTTGGTAGAGATACTGAAATAGCATGTCTAGTATTGGGAGGGATAGACTCACCAATAATGCTTGACATATTGATATGAGCAAAAACAAAACTCTTGGTATAACAGTTGAAAANCACCCGCCACTCCACAGTTAAACTTATCTAGTTTTTAATCTTCACTTTACGGCTAGCTAAGCACTATCTGCTTTCTTTTAAAAACCAGTAAGGATGTAGGAAAAAATATTATTATCATTTTGCATCGTATCAGTCACACAATAGGGGACCTTCTACCAATTCTGCTTAAAACTGAACATTTATACTCTGTTCAATATGCTGTTTAAATATACAAGTAGCATATTCAGAACTGCGGTCCCTCTACTCATTGCATATGGGATTTTCCGCTATATTTATATGGGTAGCTTTGAAGGTGTAGTAACACCAGATAAGGAGACAGCAAAAGCTGCAATTGAGACAGCCTTTCTCGAATCCTGGGAGGATTACAAGGCCAACGCATGGGGTTTCGACGTATATGAGGCTATGTCACGGCGTGGTCATAATGTAGCTGCTACAGGAGAACCAATGGGCTGGATTATAGTTGATTCCCTCGATACGATGATGTTAATGTATAACTACACAACTGTAGCCACTAATAAAGATCGGTTCGAGCAGCATATACTGGATGCTCAAACTTGGATTGACGAAGAGTTGGATTTTAATATAAACTTGCAAGTCAGTCTTTTTGAGACCACTATTCGTTTGCTAGGTGGTTTGCTTTCTGCTCATTACCTCGCAGAGGAATTATCCCTTGGAGATCCGAGTGTGTACTTGAAGAAGGCTGTTGATCTTGGTGATAGACTTTCCATGGCTTTTGAGGGCTCAACATCCGGAATTCCATATACCTCTGTTAATCTACATACTGGGCAGGCTATAAGAAATATGTGGGTATCAACTGCCGAATTTATGACATTGCAGATGGAATTCAAATATCTAAGTTACTTAACTGGAAATTCTACTTACTGGCATCTAGTTGAACAGCTTTATATTCCTTTCTGCAACAAGAATGCTTATCCTTCTGCTTGGGACGGCTTGGCTCCAATTGATGTTCACCAAGCAAGTGGGAAGTTTGCCTCCCGCAATATCCGCCTAGGCTCCAAGGGCGATTCCTTCTATGAATACTTGCTAAAGCAGTATTTGCTTACCCACGAAGAAATCTACTTGGAATTATACAGACAGGCGATGAAAGGTGTAGAGTCACATCTCCTAGCCCAATCTCAAGGTGACGGTTTATGGTACATCGGTGAGAAAGAGGACGGGCTTGAAGGGCCACTGTCAGGCAAAATGGATCATTTGGTTTGTTTCATGGGCGGTCTCTACGCAATGGCAGCTACAGAGGGTAAATACATTGGCGACGTGCGCTCTTCGCCTTCCTGGAGTGAAGAAAAGGAGAAGTATTGGGTAGCAGCTCAGGAGCTAACTCGTACATGCTATGCAATGTATGCAGAAGTCCCGTTAGGCCTTGCACCGGAGATTGTGGTGTTTCGCCAAAATGAAGGAGAGCACAATTCACAATGGTGGTTGAGTCCTAGTAAAAGCTTTTTTGTCAAACCTACAGATACACACAACTTACAGCGACCAGAAACTGTTGAATCGATCATGTTCATGTACCAATTGTCAAATGATAGCATGTACCTTGATTGGAATTGGCAAATCTTCCAGAGCTTTTTGTCCTCTTCTAAATTCCATCGTCGCGACGGCTCACATGCATATGTTTGCACTGGAAATGTCCTTCAAACCAACAAGTCAACCCCATTAGATAACATGGAGACATTTTGGCTAGCAGAAACCCTCAAATATATATACCTAACATTTGTGGATGGTGTTGATCTTACTAGTATCGTTTTCAATACCGAGGCGCATCCCTTTCCCGTCCTAGACGCTGAAGTACTACAGCCTATGTCATTGTCTACTGGATGGTCCCTACATTAGTGTATATCTTGTCTCACCTTGATTTTATTGCATGATAGGAAGAGGGCGATCTGAAAACAACAGTTTATATTCAATTATATCTTGTAGCTCTACCTTTCCTGATTCATTATCAAAATTAAGCAATCCTAATGGTGGATCTAGTTTGATCACCTTTCCAACTAACCTTTGCTTCTGCCCAATAATTAAAACAGCATCTGTTGTTTTACAGTCGTAGTTCAAGATTCCAAACCGAACAATATCGCGTTCTTGATTCTTGATAAAGCGTTGTTCTTCGTCCTCTATTTCAATTGATTTACGGAGAGGTACTTCAAGATCTCCTTGTAACTCCAGGATCGTGTTACCTAATGGTGTGGTTATAGTAGTGGATGAATCGCCATGACTGAAGAGGGACGCTAGACGGTCAACAGATATCACCACAGAAGGCATCTAAATGTTCTTGAGTGCACTTAAAAAAAAGTGGTTGTGTTTAATGTTAATGCGTCGATATTATAGAACTAAAGGAATAGTTTTCAAAAAGGGTAACTGAAAATTAAGAGCTGAAAATGTCCTTATAGGACAGAAAGTTCAACCAAGTACTTTAAAAGAAATATCCAATATCAAAACTCAAAATATGCGCCGAATTTTCTGGCCAAAATCGCCTGAACAAGTTATAAGCAAGTATACCAAGGACCTTAAGACTATCACCACTCGTATTCACGATTTGAATGTAAGGTTGAAGCAGAATGATGCGTCGTTAGCTTCCTGCAAACAGTCAACTGTATACTATGGAGTGTGGGCTCTTTTTATAGGCGCCTTGACAATATATGTGAAATATGCTCTTATCGGTTATGTTATTTTGTTCCTCATTTTTGGTGGAAGCTTTATATTGTTCGTATCGCAATTGCTCAATAAGCTATTTGATTATCACCATCGGCGTATTGTCATCCAACTAGACCAAGCAAAGGCGCTTCATCAGGAGAAATTGGACGGGTTAAAGAAGGAGACTAACTTTTACTCAACTACTTCTTTGATACAACGCTTTTCTTCGGGTGAGGAACAAAGTGAAGATGTAGTCACCTTATTGGATGAAGAGTTGGAAGCTAAACAGAAAGAGTTGAAGAAGCTGAAGGGACAATTAGAGGAACTGAAGAATGATGCAGGTGTTATTTCTAAAAAGGCATCCAAGGAGGAAACTGATAAATGGTTTGACAAAGTATTAGATGTTTTGTCAGGGGGTGATGATTTTGGGGGCCCAAGCCAATTGGTGCCAGTAAAATGCCATAAATGTAGTATACACAATGGATGCTATGTGATAAAGAATAAACCTTGGGAGTATATATGTCCGAAGTGCGGTTGCCGCAACGAATATCGTCCTAGCACTGCGAATAAGCTTGTGTCACCACCAACAGAGGGTGATCAGGATCACCAAAAAGCTCCCTTGACGGCTAATGAAAAAGCAAAAGATGATACAAAAAAATAGTTTATTCAGTTTATATATAGGTTTTATAATGGAGCGTCAACATCATTTAGATAATGACATGATGGCGTTAACGATATCCATGTTATGTTCCCTTAAAGCTTTCACAGCCTTATCTCTAGAAACATTTGCTTGTTGCATTACCAATTCAATGTCATCAGCGTCTAAGCCCGATTCGTCAGCTTGAACACCATCTTCCTCCTCTGATGGAGCGGCATTAACAGCAGCTGGTTTCTCGTTAGCAGCGGCAGCAGCAGCCATGTCTGCTTGGATAGATTGTGGGCTCTTGGAGGCGTTGACAGCTTCTTGTTGAGCTCTGGCTAATCTACGAGTGAAGTCGTCAACCTTTGGCTCCCCGAAGACAACAAAGTTACCACCGTGGGACTTGTAAACATCTGGGTTGTCAATGGCGAAAATTTGGTTGTTCTTCTTTCTGAATGTGACTCTGTTAATGCCGGTAACTTGCTTCAAGCCCAACTTTTGGATCAATTCTCTGGCCTTTTTCTCATTTCTGCTGAAAATGGATACCTTAGAATCTTCTGCAATTTCAGACATAGTGTATAGTAGTTATTATGGTACGATAGAGTCTCGTATGTTGTTCGTAGTAGTATAAGCAGCTAGTTAAAAAAGGTCCCGTTGGATTTTCTGAAAAGTTTTCAACTAATAAAAAAGATCAACGAGAAAAACTCCAAAAAAACAATGCGAATTCTGTGGATCGAACACAGGACCTCCAGATAACAAAGTGACCGAAGTGATGACTCTTCAGTCTGGCGCTCTCCCAACTGAGCTAAATCCGCAATTGTTGAAATAGGTATACAACAACATAGACTTATTACAATGTGATGACCTTCAATATGTCGTAGAATCAGAATACGATGAGTCTGGAATCGACTCTCAGAG